>CALZFC010000005.1:7047500-7172500 GCA_945643635.1 Allodiplogaster sudhausi
TTTGATAGAGGAACAAGAGTGAGAGAGAGAGAGAGAGAGAAAGAGAGAGAAAGAGAGAGAGAGGGAAAGAGAGAGAGAGAAAGAGAGGGAAAGAGAGAGCAAGAGTAAGAGGGAGAGAGACAAAGAGAGAGAGAGGAGATAAAGGAAATAAAGGGAAAGGGAGTTGGTGGTGTCAGGGATGGAAGGGCGTGCATTGCAGGCATGGCCACTGGCACCAACGCCTTCCGTTGCAGCCAGCACAGCTTCTCCATCGTCCACTTCCATTCTCTCCCTCTCTCTATCTTTCAACCCCTCTCTCTCTCTCTCGTACTATTTTTATTCTTCCCTTCTTCATTTCTCCGCCGTCTTTATCGTCACAGTGACCATGATCTCTCGTCTCTTCTCTTCTTCTCTTCGCCTACTTTCATTTTCCTCCGTCTCTCTTTCTCTGCATCACCATTTTCAATTAAAAATGCGCTCCATCCCGCTGAGGCAGAGAGAGAGAGAGAGAGAGAAAGAGAAAGAGCATGTGACTGTTGCTTTTTGCCTCTTCCTGCTATCTCGATGTTTCTGTCCTCTCTTTCCCTCTCTGCCCCTTTCTCTCATTAGAACAGCAATGAAGAGATTGCACAGAAGACAGTCGCGGTAATGGAGAGGGCGTTGCGATTTTGGCAGTAACAACGAGTAAGAGAGGGCGAGGGTACAAAGAGAGAGAGAGAGAGGGGCAGAGGGAGAGGGAGATGGAGAGAAGGAGAGGAAGAGAGGGAGAGAGAAGAGCGACAGAGAGGAAGGGTGTGCGTGTTGGCTGGTCGCCCGGGCACTTCTTCATTATCCGGCCCGGCCCGGGGCGATTTTCTGCCTTCTTCGTCATTGATGATGCGGCTCATTTGAAACGTAATGAAGGCAGAATGAAGCTAAATGATCGAGAGAAGAAGAAAAGGAGAAGAAGTCGAAGAAGTGGAGGAACACTTCGAAACTCAACTAGAAGATCACTTCTTGCTTTTTTTCTCTTCCTCCATTATATTCCACGTCTTTTACTCTTTCCTGCCTTAAAAGATGTTAAAATACTGCACTATTAAGAAAACAGAGAGCATATAAAAAAATATTCAACCAAATAGCCCAAGCAATAGGGAGCAGAAGAGAGGGAAAGAATAATGCTGAGAAATGCAAGAGAGAATGAGGCATGGAGACAGGATTGCACAGAGAGCGGTAGATAAAGAGAGAGAAAGAAAAAAGGGAGAGAGAGAAAGAGAAGAGAGAGAGAGAGAGAGAGAGAGAGAGAGAGAGAGAAAAGGGAGAGAGAGAGAAGAGACAGAGAGAACATTCAGATGAGATGGAGATGCATACATTGCGAAGCATATTGCATACACGCCATCAATGGAGGCTGCCGGTATTAGATTAGCCAATTACATCCTGATGTCCGGAGGAGCTCCTTTATACTGGAGGCCCTTCCATTTCTCCCTCTCTCTCTCCCTCCCTCTTCCCCTCCCTAAGTCAGCCTCCCTCTGTTCCTTTCCCTCTCTCTCTCTCTCTCTCTCTCTCTCTCTCTCTATCTATTTCTCTCTTTCAGCATCCTCTGTCTCTCTCTCTCTCTCAATCCATGACCCCATCCCTATGTAGCATCCTTACCAACTGTCTCCTTTCTCATATAATCTCTTCCCGCAGGAATCTGCTCCAAAATACTTGTGATATGCAGTTTATCAAACAAGAATTAGTTGAGAGACTCCAATGAAAGCAAAAAGGGAGTATTGGCAAGAATGGATTGAGAGGGCACTAGAGAGACCGTTTTCACTACTGACAACATGAGAAGTGATAACAATACTTAAAGAAAAACTATCTGCATCTCTGTGATGTGTATCGGAAATTGTTCTGGAAATGGAAGGAACGGAAACGGCACGTTCCATGTTCGGATAAGAACAGTCATATTTTCTGACTGATCCATTGAAAGATATGATTGGGCATTGCATACATCTTCCTATTGTATTCGACAGCTAAACAGTTGAATTCCGAATCAGGATATCTGTTAAACATAAGCACACATGACCTTAGAAACTGCATGATGATGTGTATGAGTACACTGAAGAAGATTAAAGGAAGTCATACGATAAAGAATAGATAAGATTCCTAGCAAAGAATTAGTTGATCGCAGAGCTCAGACGACGAGGCAGAAATGTCGTCTAAAACAAGGAATGAAGAAGGTGTCAGACACCAATCAAGGATTAATTCAACTTTTCAAGATAAGAACACGATATTTGTTAAAGTCGACGAATTCCGCAACATGGGGGAGGCCTGTGAACCACGGAGTCCTCTCTAACGGCTAATATCATATTTTGCTCTTTTTTACAGAAATTATTTTTTGCAGGAAAAATACAATAACGAAAAAATAATCCAATGTGAAGTATGCTGTGGCCCGAAATTGTGATGAAAAATCAGAATATTCTAGTGATGAAGAGAAGAAGCGTCCGTCATAAGGAGAAGAGAGCGATCACCGAACAATTATGTCTTATTTCAATTGCCGCAGCCATTCTCAAACTTGCATTAAATATTTTCGGTGATCGTTCACTAATTAGCCTGCTTTTATGCTTGAAGAGCAGGGAATTTCAAGGGAAAAAGAGAGCAGCTTCAAGCTATGCAATTATTACATTCTCACGAAAACTAATTGAATTGGATAATAAAGTGAGAGATTAAATCTCTGTCATTGATTAGAAGAAGAGCCTTGGCCTAATCGCTCTGCAGCCCATTTCTCGAGAGTAAATGCCTTGGGCTCCTCGAGACGAGATCTCTTCCCCCTTTGGCTCGCTTCTTCTGCGAAGGACGACTCTTCGGCAGTGGCCAGCGGGCTGCAACATTGCAAGGAATTGTGGAGAAAGGCAAGTGGTAGAGAGAAGGGAACATCAGGCAATTATCTGCAAACCTTGTTGAATTATTACTACTCGGAGAAATGGAATCGCGCCCTATATCGGTCGCGTTTCTCTTGCGCACCGTGGAGAGCGAGGCGGCGACTGCAGCGACAGCGGCGGAGGAGCAAGAGGAGGATTCCTCCTTCTTCAGGCCAGAAGAGGACGCACTCTTCACATAGTGATACCCAGCGTCCTTCACGACCTAAGATATTGAATATTAGTTAGAAGAGAGGTAAATGAGTAAAAAAAAGGTGGAGTGTCGATAAAGAAGAAACGAAAAAGAAAAGAGCCTGGCGTGCGAGAGTGAAGAGTTCATCC
The DNA here is from genome assembly GCA_945643635.1 of Allodiplogaster sudhausi. Classification (NCBI taxonomy): domain Eukaryota; kingdom Metazoa; phylum Nematoda; class Chromadorea; order Rhabditida; family Diplogasteridae; genus Allodiplogaster; species Allodiplogaster sudhausi. The sequence continues at coordinate 7,050,698 of CALZFC010000005.1, forward strand.
CTCCGAGTGAGCAGAGCGGGAACGATCAGGCAGATCTGGGCAGCCGCTTCGTTCACTGACACTTCGTGCAGAGTCAACGCCTGTCATTCTTACTTTCTACTCTCCTTCCCCTTCTCTCCCTAACTCTCTCTCTCTACCTCTCTCTCTCTCTCTCTGTGTTTCTTTTCTAATAATCTCTGTATGTACATACATGCCTTAACATTTGTTTTTGTACGCTTAAATGAAGAAATGAATGAAAGAAGAGAAATATAAACCTTGTCAGCTTTCCTCTTTGCATCGAAGCGTCCATAGATAGCGGCATACTTTCTGTACTCCTCCAGCCTGCGCGGGTCCGAGATCGGCATTGTCATGAGATCGAGGAGTTCCCTGAGAAAGAATGAAACCCTGAGAGGAAGAAATAGGAGAATGCTGACTTGCTGATCTTCTTCTTGTTCTGCACCAGCTTGGGCTTGCAATGAGGCAGTCGCTGCACAGTAAGCTGCGCCCGTTGAGTAAGTCGACGGAGCTGCGCATCACTCAGCACCGGAGTCTCTCCCGACGCTCCATCCACGTCTGCAACTATACACAACCATGCACTTCACACTCCAATTTTTGTAGCTTCATCTCTGAACTTATGTTCTTTTTGCTTTCAACCAAGGAAGATGCGGAATATAATGAGAGATGAATGTATGTCTGCACAGTAGAAATTGTGGCAAGAAAATTATAGTATAGGACAGAAGAGACAAGTGTCCGAACTGGGGTCGAAGTCCCCGAGAGAGACGAAGTCATCGTGTTGAGGAGAAGTGACCGGAGATGAGGAGACTTGACCAAGAGAAGAGGAAGAAGTACAAGGGGCGGAGTGGGAGGACGACAGGGGGAGCTTGTCCATCCCGAGCCCGGCCAGGAAGTCGCCCGCCACTACGTTGGCCGTGCCACCGATGGAGGAGAGGGCGAGAGGGAGACTGGGCAGGGGAGGGACTTCCGACAGGCGATGGGAGGGCGAGGACGACGAAGAGATCAGCAGGCCCGGCGAGGAAGATGGCACTCCATTCAGGCCTACAACTATATGCATAGTCAGGAGAGAATCTCAATCCAATCAATACGAAGACATAAGTAAGAGAATGACAAATGGCCATGAAATGTAAGAAAAACATTTAAAAAAAAGTTACTAGGCAGGAAGAGTTGCATGGGATCGGCAACAGGAAATGCTGATGCTGGAGGTGCTCCGATTTGTTGAATCGCGGCCAAGTTAAATGAAGTCGGATCTTTTGAGAATTCCTGCAAGCAGGGGGTACTGTTTTTGCATGTACATATGTACATACATGCATGTGTATGTATAAATAGATATTCAGTCTACTAACCGTGAGCGTTCTTTGGAGTCTGCGGACATGAAGTGGTTTGGATAGCATTCCCACGAGAGACATGATCTCGAGGAACTCCTGCTCATCGCATTGCATGATCTGGTTCACGTCATCACCACCTTCAAAATTAACTTCCTTTTCTGGCTTTTTTTTTGTTGAATGAAAAAAAATATCTTTAAAAAAAAACCTTGTGCAATAAAAGTGTCGAAGTACTGAAGAAGGTTGGCGCGATGAAGAACTGCCATAAGTTGCCATTCGGAAAGAGAACTTGGCACTTTTGCAGAAGGCCTCAAAACCATTCCAATTTCTTCCGATTAATAGCCGCATATGCTTCTATAGCAATGGTCATCTTTTTCTTTCCCACAATGCCTCACTCTTGCTTTTGGTCTCTCGCTCTCTCGCTCTTTCCCGCACGCTCTGGCTCTCCACCTTCTTCTCTCTTCAGAAATTCCACTTCTTATGAATATTCGCTGTCCAGGCAGAGACGTATAAATATATGTAGATAAAGGCGTAGTTTTTGTTCGCAACAACTCTGCTGGTACCTCATGCAGGATAAAAGAACAGATATAGTGTTCAACCCTGTGAGGCTCTCTCTTTGGAAACATATTTTCAGCCCACTGAGAAAGTATCCGTCATCCCTCGTCTCATTTCTTGCAATAGTTCATGCACTCAAATAAGATACAAATATCTCTAGCAGGTGGTTTCTGGCAAGAAGTTGTACTATACCGATAGAACGGGCACAACCACTTAGTATGTATATACTAATTTTTTAGTCAGAGTACGACAATTTATTAGCAATTTGAATACGATGAATGGAAATATGGAACTATAAGTAAGTATTTGGCATAAGAAAAAATAGGTTTGCAAGAAAAAGAAGGCGAGAAGGAGTAACCTTGTTGAGGACGCCGCTGGTTGAGTACTGCTCGAAGGACTCGGAGTGTGCAGACCTTCCGATGGCATTTTTAGATTTTGGAGGGTTGGAGAATGTAGAGTGAGAGAGACTAGGGGGAATCAGAGCGTGAGAGAGAGCAAGGGAATTAGAGAGAGCGAGAGAAAGATAGTTGATCTTCTTCGAAGACGTCGTTGACTAGAGTTGCCACTTGGAAGTGACCAGAAGCTGTTGTACAGCTCTGAAGAGAATCCTTGCAGGATCGGACAACAGTGGATTCAGAATCCAGGTTGCCTGTCGTAACCGTCGAAGGGGATAATGGGAGGGGACAAGGCGGCTATCAGATAGCCGCCTTCAGGGAGTCTTGACTGCAATTCAAGGATCAGATAACAACTTTGCTAATTACCATCACTTAATCGTTCGCATACAAAATACGAAGCGCAGATGAGGGAAGCAACAAAAAATTAGTACAGTTGTAACAATAATAAAAGAACTCCACACGGAAGAGTTGGAGAAAGAGGGATATACAGGAAGAACAATGAATGGAGTAAAACCTTCAGAATGAAAGAAAACGAGCGTAGTAAGGTATGTATAATGATTGAAGAAAAGGAGGGAATGGATGGACAGAGAGGGACGGAGATAAAATTAGAGACAGTGGAATATCGTGAGTGAAAGAATGAAAATAGAGAGTGTGAATAAGATGAGACGGTAAGAAGGAAATGGAGCAAAAAATGGAGGAAAAAAAGCGTGTCCGGAGGGGCGGAGAGTCTTTCCGCTCGTTGCCCGCGCGATGAGTCAAAAAACACTCCCGATATGGCAGAGAAGAAAGTTGAAGGGCAAGAGTGTGCGCAGGAAAGATAGAGAAAGGGAGAGAAAGAGAGAGAGAGAGAGAGAGAGAGAGAGAGAGAGAGAGAGAAAGAGACTTTCTTATCTTCACGCGGGATGAGGTGCACGTCCCTGTTCTGTAGTTACCGCCAATTTTTTTTAAGTTGAGCTCAAGCGTGGATGGAAAGAAGTTTCAGTGGGAGTCAAAATTCAGAAATTGTAGGGAACTTTACGTTATGAAGAAAAGGGAATAAAGGAGCTAAAATAAATATGAAAAAAAAACATAATAGAAAAGGTAAGCCCCGGGGGTGAACGGGGGAACTGAATGAGAGAAAGTCGCCTGCGGGTCGAGAAGGGAAGAACAAGTGGGACACTCTGTCGTGCTTCTTACTCTCTCGCTCTCTTCTCTCTCGCTTCTCTCTGAATCACACACTCTCTCATTCTTCTCATCTGTCTTCACTCCTCGCACGGTCGCCACCTCATTCTCTCTCCGCTCTCTCGAGTGTCTCTCTCGCTACCAACATACTCTTTTTTTTCTCATTCTCGCATTTCTCTGCTGCCCTCCGCTTTCTCGCTTCGATCACCCAGTCGCCCAGCGGTTTTTTTTAACAGCGGGAAAGAGAGACATAAGCGAAGAGAGACTGACAGTGAGGGAGAGAGGGGCTGGAATAAGTAAGTGAGACAGAAAGATTGAGAGAGAGAGAAGGAGAGAGAGAGAGAGAGAAAGAGAGAGAATACATAGAGATGATGAAAGAAATGAAAGAAAGAGAAGGAGTGGGTTGAAAAAGAATGAAATGGTAGAGGGAAGGAGAAGGCGAAAGACAGGCAGTAAGAGTGCCTGCTAGACGACCGTTTATTGGTGTCCCTTTCACTCTCACAAAACGCGCATGCTCTATTGATAACGAAAATTGCCAATGGGAAACACTAAAGCATTCATGTTTCTACATTAGTAAAGAATAGGACGGACAAACTGAAAATCTATGGAAATGTTCTGAAATAGTGGATGTTACCTGTACAGGAGTGAGAGAGGAAAGTGCACTGGCAGAGCAAAAAGAGCCGGCATCGGAGGCTGATGCAGAGTAATGGCAAAGGTAGAGAGAGGGAGTTGACATGTCACAGAGAAAGTGATGGCAGAAGGAGTAATACAGGGCTGAGAGGGAGAGAGAGAAAGAGAGAGAGAGAGAGAGAGAGAGAGAGAGAGAAGAAGAGATGAGAGCGATTGCCGCCCAATATGTTTCTTTTTGAAGCACTTCTTTCTGTTCTCAATTCTTTTCTGCTTCCACTGCCTCTGTATCTTTTCTCCCACTGTTTTTATCCATCCCTCTCTTCTTCTCATCTTTAACTCTTTCTTTCTCTCTATCGTCTTTCTTTCTCCTCTCTCTCTATCTCTCCCTCTCTCTGTATCTCTCTCTCTCTCTCTCTCTCCGCCGGATTCTCTAGTAGCGTTTTGAATGCGCGGCTCCACCAGCACCGCTTACAATTCCCCTTCGTTCGACTTGCGAACCCACCAGATTTATAACAAAAACAGTCGCAAAACTCGTTTTCAATACGAAAAAGATTACAATCGGGAAATAAGAAATATATGCACATAAAGAAAAGCGCAAGATTGGGGAAGACGCGGGAGAACCGATGTGTCCATCAGGATAGGTGAGGAAAAGACACAGAAATGCATAGGGAATAGAGAGAGAGAGAGAGCTAGAGAGAGAGAGAGAGAGAGAAGTGAGAGAGAAAGAGATAAATAAAGTGAGACAGAGCGAGAGCGGCCACGTTATATCAACAACAAAAAATAAATCGTCAGTCAGAAAGAGTTCAAGGCGTTAAATATGCAGATATTTGAAAGCAACGCCTATTTAGTAAAAAAAATTGACGTTCTATTCAGAACATTCTAAAAGGACATCCATCTCGAGTGGTGAAAAGAACGGTGCGAATAAAAAAAGGACTAAACCATGTCTGAGGGACGGCAGCAGAGAATTAAGCTGAAGGTGCGGGAGTGGCGTGGATCGCTGTTCCCCGAGCCTGAGGGCCTCTTTCTTCGTGTCTGCTCACAGACCTCACCCGCAGAGTCTCTTTCTTTCTCTGTCTAACCCCTCTTCTCTCTCTCTCTCTTTCTCTTTTCCTCTAACTCCTTCCCTCTCTCCGTCTCCTTCTATGCCTCCATCCCCCTCACCCCCGCACCAGGCTCTACCCTGACAAAAAATAGCCGGCCGTCCCGGCGCGTGCTGACTGCACTAAAAAGCACGCAGAATTTGAAAAAGGGTGAGAGGGTGTCTGGGAGGCGAGAGACGAGGCAAATACATATCCGAAGGCAGAGAACGGGAAAAGAGGTGGAGAGAGATACAAAGAGAAAAACTGATGCAGAGATAGAGACAGAAAGAGAGAGAGAATGTTGAATGAGCGGGAGACAAAACAATGCATGTGCTAAAGAAACTACTAACGGGTAAAAACAGTCTAAAAGAAACCTCATACTCTGATAATATATTTATCTTTTTCCAGCCAAAGGTTCCAGCATCTGACGATAGAAGATGGAAATATGATTAGAGAAACTTTCTGGCAATGATTAAAAAAAGCAGCGTGATGGTGCATCAGAGAGACAAACACATAGAGAAGAGAGAGACAGAGACAGAGACAGAGACAGAGAGAGAGACAGAGACAGAGACAGAGAGAGAGCAAGAGAGACAGAGAGAGAGACAGAGAGAGAGAGAGAGAGAGACAGAGAGACAGAGAGAGAGAGAGAGAGAGAGAGAGAGAGAGAGAGAGAGAAACAGAGCGAGTGAGAGAGAGCGAGTGAGAGAGAGCGAGAGAGAGAGAGCGAGAGAGAGAGAGCGAGAGAGAGAGAGGGAGAGAGAGAGCGAGTGAGAGAGCGAGAGAGACAGAAAGAGGCTTCGTTTGTCTAGCGTTTTAGTCAACTTTACTGATTTTAGAGAATTCGTATAAAGCTTACAATTTTACAATTTTGTTTTAGGTACACACAGCTTGAAGCTTCTCCATGGAAAGTTTTTTGTTCTATTGAGACATACATAGATGATCTTGATACATACTAAATAATATCTTTTGACTGGTATGAGAGCTGGTCAGGGTTAATTCGCTTTGTTCACCGATACCACAGCACAAAGCGTAATTTTAGTGCGAATATCCAGGGAAGCTGTGCTGAAAGTGTGTCACTTTTTCTGTTGTTTCCAAACGCATGGGTTTGCGCGGCGCGGCAGCCGCGGGCGTCCTCCTTTCCTTCTCTTGCTTTCCTAGCTCTTTACTCGTGATTTGGGGAACTGTAAGGAAGAGATAAGAAAGAGAAAGATAAGAAGGAGAGAGAGAGAAGTGACTGGCCCTCGCCACTGCAGACCTCGCCGAGTGCTCCTTCGAGAGAGCCGAGAAGCAGAGAAGTCTCGTGTTCTCTGCTGCTGCCCTTTGGAATGTTCTGCAACTTCGTAGGCGACGGAGGCCGTGGCGGAGTCCGTTGAGTGAGATGCCTGACGACTCTTCTGAGAGGAAGTGCCTCCTCACCCCCACTCAGCCTGTCCCCGAGGGCAGCGATGGCAGCTTCGCTTTCCCTGTCGTCAGTCTCTTTTTTTTCTTGCTAATTATTTGGCTGGTTTATTTTCATTTCTTGATTAGATAACTTGATTTGGCATAGCTAGAGGCAGAATTGGTATGATTAAGATATCGATGTCGGAGGAGGAAATAGAAGGCACTGAAGGAGGCACTGTCTTGGATGGGCGGTCGAGAAGTCCGTCGAATCTCATCCAGATGGATAAGATGAATATGATCTACAGCGAGCCTATGCTGGTGGAGCCGACTCTTCTCCCCCCTTTCGCCGTCTCTGAATCCCTCATCCCCAATGTCAGCGGTTTAAAACACCTATTTTAAAAGGTATTTTCTGTGTTTTATAAGCTGTTAAAATACTTATTTCAGATCCACCAGCTGAAGAGGGTGCCCGATTTTAAGAAACTTCTTAGTCGGCGATCACGCGAGTCCACCTCAGCGGGTAATGGAGGGCCCAGCAACAACACCCCCAAATCTTCTATTTGCCTCTCCGAAGTTTCCATCGTCAATGTCGGGTAATACTTTTATCACTTTTAAACTTGCTTTTTATTTCGTTCTGGTGACATTAGAGAGTGACGAAAAAAGAAGTGAGAGGGGGGGGGGGGTGAAAAGGGCTAGAATCTGTGTCTTTGGCCAGAAGAATGGATGAGTCACTTCGCTCTCACTTCGTTCTTTCGCTTTTTTCCACGGCTCTCGCTCGAAAAAGCAAAGGCTTGATGAAATAAATCTTTATGAGATAACATGTCTTGATTGATAAAAACAGTTGATTGACCAGGGAACAAACTAAGTGCTTGTGACAAGCATGACCGTTGAATTTCAGACTGATATGCAGCTGAAAAAAATACTGAATAAATGTATCAGACTCATGGGATTCATGACCTTTTTTCCTGCTTGAACACTCAAAATGGATGGACTAGTATTGTCGTTGAACCGTTGTATATCAAACGTGGACAAATGGTTGCAGACGAGGCCACAAAGCGTCCTTCAGTTCACGTGAGATTCGTGACCAGCACATTGAGATGCAGAACAAATATCGACCGAAGCGACAGAGACATTTTACGGATCCGATCGATTTCGAAGGTTTTTTTTTAAATTCATTCTTTTATTATTATTGCGGTTCGTGTATCCGTTTTTGTTTTTCTATTATTGTGCTTCTCGATCTATTCAATGCCTTTTGATTGATGAGATATATTCGAGGAATCTTGAACATCATCGGAGGGTGTTCGTGGTGGCAGATCTGGGTGTACGTGCTGATCTCGATGCAGCAGATCCCTCATGCCATGTTCAACCTCAATGTCGTCTACATGATGTACCAGCCAGATCATTGGTGCCAGGTCTGTTCTCTGCTCATTGAGAATTGAATCATTGAAATCTCTGCAGGTCCCTGGTTTCGAGAATGACACTTCTGCCTCGAACTACACGTGGAATCTGAAGGACAGTCTGAACACAGCAATCGTTTTCCCCCGAGTCGCTTCTCATCTCAGAGACACTGAAGCTACGCATGATCAGGTTTCTTCCATTTACGTCGTTTTCTCAGTTGATTACCATGTATACTAAAATGGTGAACTCATCGTAGGCAATATTAAATCGTCCTTGCTGGGTTTCTAATAACTGTTTGGGAAGACATTATGAAAATATCATCTTAACTTTTATCCATTGCGTAATACTCAGTTGAGTCTGTTTCATTCTAGACATTTAATGTTAGTGCTAGATAGTGCTAGATTGGGGATGATAATGTAGTTTACTCAAGAAAAATCGTTTTTTTTTTTCTATTATTTTTCTACAGTTGTACATTCTTTGTATGCATTCGATTATTTCTGTTTGATCCCGAATGTTATATAAAAACACTCGAAACCCGCCGGTTTTCGATATATTTTAAGGCAAAATTTACTCCGCCCTTCCGATTTTTGGTGGCGTTCCATTCCGAAGATATTTTAACCGAGTGACCTAATTGATCACTTTAACACATTACTTCTTATGCTGACTGGCTTTCTTGATTGGAACAGTATGAAAAAAACGTAGTGTGTACCCAGAAGCAAACGAGTGCTCGTCAAACTTTGAAGTGACTTACTTATTCCGCACTCTGGGATTCATTGTGACTCGTATGAATGTATCCATTCCCGCTTACAGTGTCATTACTTCGAACGAAGCGAAGAGCGATATGAAGAGTTGCGGAGGATGTCACTGAAGGATGCGAAGAAGGCGGTGGAGAGAGAGAACGCCACGATGGTCAAGTGCCAGAAGTGGCACTACGAGAATGATGTCAGTCCAAGCCGATCTTGCTGAGTGGTACTGTAGCTGTTGCTGGGCAGGTGATGGAGACCACGATTGTGAGCGATTGGGATCTCGTATGCGATGACAACATGAAGAGAGGCCACGCCCACCTCGTGTACTCTTTCGGATTCCTCATTGGATGTCTGCTGGGAGGAGTCGCTTCCGACAAGTTGGATTATTTAATCAATCAGTGCATTTAATCGCGATTTCCTCGTTTCATATGAAAATGAAATGACTCATTTTATGTTATCGTCGAAAAGAATCGCAGAGTGGCGCATTGTATTTTGGAAGTGTATTCTTTAATATCGAAATCTCCATGGACTTGCAGCTTCGGCCGCAAGCCTACAGTAATCGGCTTTGGAGTTCTATCTTCGATGTTCGGATTGTTCCTGCCGTACACCCAGTACTTCCCGATGTTTCTCTTCATTCGACTCTGTTCTGCAATCTGTAACGAGGCTGCCGACCTAGCTGCTTATATTCTCTGCATGGAAATAACAGGTATGGAAAACTGATTGAGATGGCTCAGTTCTTACAAATTGAATGTGTTGCAGGTGTGCGGTATCGAGCAATGGTGGGGAGTTTGCTGCAGGCTCCGTGGGCAGTTGGCTATGCTTTTCTCGCTCTTCTTGCTTACTTCTGCAAGTCTTGGAAGACCATTCAAGTCAGTTCTTCCGAGGTGAGTGGCTGGCCTACCCTTCGTCTCTCAGAAAGTTGCTGCCTTCTTCCACTTCATCGCTGTCCTCATGGTCTGTGCTCTTCCTGAGTCTCCTCGATGGTTAATGGTTATCGATCGTCTGGGAGAGGCTGAAGCCGTCATTCGGAAAGCTTGCCGGTAAGCAAGCCTTATCTTTTTGGACATTTACCTTCGATTGTGATTAATGTGATTTTTTCGCTTGATTGATTTCCTTGTGTATTGACTGATTCTATCCGTTTTCCGTGCCCCTCCGTTCCCCTTCAACCTGTGTGGAGTGAACCGAGGAAGTCTCCCGAGTGACCTGGAACTTGTTCAACATCGAGAGACCAGCAAATGGGCGCGCGAGAACAGAAAAGTCTCCATTATGTCTATTTTCAAGGTTTGCCGGCATTTTCACTGAAGCAGATTAATCACTTTTTTTTTATCTTGTACTGGTTTTCACGTGTATTAGAACCTGTGTTTATGAAAGTTGTTGCTTCCCCTGAAGATAGTCTAATTGTAGGTCGAGGAGATGAGAGTGCGTAGTCTCATAATCTGCTTTGTTTTTGTGGCCACTGCTCTTGTTTACTACGGAATTGTTATCGGTGAGATATTTTATAAATACTTTAAGCGCTTATTTATTTTACTTCTTCTCTTTTTGAACAATCCCACTCTCTGAATAATCCCCCTCTGCAGCTCTTTCTGACCAATCCGCCCCTGGCCGCGTTCTCTTCTCTGGCAACTTCTTCGTGAACAACGCCATCGCTGGCGCCATCGAGCTACCCACCCTCATTTCCTGTGTCTACCTCATGAAATTCGGCAGAAAGAGGTTTGTCTTTATTCTTTTATCGTTTATGCTCCTTCCGCTCGCTCTCTACTTATGCATACTCTCTCTCTTCTCTCTCTCTCTCTCTTTTTCTTTCTTTACAGGGCGCAAATGATGACTCTATTCGCCGCTTCGTTCTTCATCTTGATTGCGATGGGCGCGGTTGTTTGGAAGCATTACATGGTGGCGTTGTTCTTCATGATGATTGGGAAGATCTTCATCCAGGGCGGCTTCAACATCCTGTACATCTTCACCTCCGAGCTGTACCCAACTGTCATCCGCAACACGGCAGTCGGCTTGCACTCCATGGTTTCGCTTTCTTTGCTTGCTCTTCTTCTCTCTCCTTGTTCTGTTGAGATAGCCCGCTTCGGTTCGGGTGTTTCCTCTTACATCTCCTTGCTGTCCGATGTCACTCTGCCCATCGTCCCCATGATAATCTTCGCCGTCTTCTCTTTCATTGCCGGTCTTCTGGTTCGTCTTCTGCCGGAGACTCGCGACACTCCTCTCCCAGAGACATTTGAGGTTCTTCATCTTCCTCTTTCTGTATTGCTCCGCCCTTTTGCTTGATCTATTTCTCTCTCTCTCTCTCACTCTCTCTCTCTCTCTTACCTTCTCTCTCTCTTAGTTTCTCTCTCTCTTACCTTCTCTCTCTCTCCTTTCTCTCTCGCAGGATGCAGTGACAGTCTTGAAGTGTGACGAAGAAGACACAGTTTGCTGCGGGATTTCCTTGAACGCGGCTCTCCGCTGGCGGGACAAGGCTTCAGTGGCTGCCAGTTACATCCCCCAGGGCAACGAGGAAGACAAGGTCAGGGGTATTGACCATGCAGTCACCGTCTCCTCCGAGGAAGACCACGCCCACTCGGACGCAGACCACACCCCTTTCGAGAAAGACCACGCCCCTTTTGAGAGAGACCACGCCCTCTCTGACTCCTCTCAGGCGCGCTCTTCTCAAGCCCCTCAGGATCCTTCGTCGACCGGAAGATCAGAATCCATTTTGCATGATTTGGAGGGCGTTTCAATTCCTGACAAACTGCCCGAGGCATTTGATGATTAGGATTCAATTTGGCATTTTCATTACGCATTTATTCCTTTTTAGAAATCGCATTGCCTTCTTTTTTGCTCTTGCTTGTAATTTCTGTACTTTTTGTGGTTTCTTTAAATCTAGTGATGGCATACCATTTGATGTCTTCGATTGGTCGTTCTCTGTGCTTCTTTTCCTCCTCATCTTTCTCTTCCTCATTGCCACACGAGTAGTCCTCTTCTCCACTTTCCCTTTATTCTCGTCATTTCCTGCCTTTTTACTTTCTTTTATATATTTCGGTTGCCTTTGACGAGTGTCTGGTTCCTTTTGTTGTTCTTATAGATGTGTCACTCGTCTCCCGAGTCTTGATAATACTCGGACGCTTTCGCTTTAACAAATGCTTTCCGATGCTCCTTTCCTGTTATGTCATAATTAATCTTTGATATACTAACCTTAATATTTTCATAAGATAGATTATATTTGCGTTTCATATTCTGAATATGTTCTTTATCTGCCTCATCTTGTGCTTGTAGAGGGTCCAATCTGTATCATCTTACTTCGTGCAAGTTCTCTGTTAAGTTGCTGCCCTGATGACCTGTGAGATGCTTTCTTCTCCTTTTGATGATAGTCTTCACTCAAGCTCCGCCTTCTTTCTCCTTCTAGTTCTCATTTCCTTCATTTACCACGTGTACCTGCCCCTCATAAGTTCATGTGGTCTGTTCTGTCAAAACGGAGATTTTTCAAACATCTGCTGTATTTCAGTCCAAAGAAATGTTGAATTCTTTAATCCAGCTTTCCTAAATGCGCAAAAAAATATCACTTCAAGTAATAAGTCAGCTCAGTTGTCGTTTATGTTTACAGCTAGAAAATATATCCCGCAACTTATCGGAGAATTATAAACTTCTCTTCGCACACTTTTTACCCGAAAAATGCATTGAAGAGGAATATTGGAAGGTAAGATGGTAGGAATAACTTTGGGGTTAAACTCATGTGTGGGGTTAAACTCATGTGATTTTGTGAAGGGAAAGTGTGATTATGGAGTTGATTAGAGGACCGGCTTCAGGCCAATCAGGACGCAGATAGCAACTGCCGTGCCAATCGCAACTACCAGGTAAGGCAGGAAGAGCAGCCCTGTCAGCCTGCGGACCTGCAAAGGGAGGGATCACAGTATCAAGAGAAGAAAGAAAGGGAGAGGGAAGAGCGAAATTGAGAGAGCGAAGAGAAAGTGAGAGGGGGAGAGAGAGGAGAGAGAGTTCGGACCCCGCTAGTCGAAGAGAGATGAATAACTTTGGTAGTTCCATCCGAGGTGACGACGTCAATGTTGTCTCCTCCCTTCCTTGCCTGCCACCATCCTGAAACATCTCTTTGTATAAACAATTCGTTTCATGCACAACTGATGAATGAAGCTGACCGATAATCTGGAGAAGTTGCATGAGAATGAATGCAATGCCAAAGGCGGCCAGGAAGGCGATGAAGAGACCGAAGGCAGCGGCACGGTTAGAGAACATCCCCTCGAAGTGCACGCACGCTATCATTATCGCGGCTGCTGCCAGCAACCACGCACCAAAGCCGAAGAAGCTGGAGAGAGAGAGAGAGTGAGTGAGGGTAGGAGAGAGAGAAAGAGAGAGAGAGAGAGCGTGAGAGAAGGAGAGAGAGAGAAAGAGAGAGAAGGACCTCGGTATTACATATGATAGTGAGCTCTCTTTTGGTGAACATATTCAATCCATAGTTAGAAAAGCCTCCGCAAGATGCGCATATATTCTTCGGTCATTCAGATCTCGCAACCCTTCTATTTTGATACGCTTATATAAAGTTTATGTTTTGCCCATACTTGACTCACTGTCTGAGGTGTGGAACCCCTCCGCTGTCTTATTTGTTAATTTGATTGAGAAAGTTTAGAGAAGTTTCACTCGTTCCATCTTTAAGAGAATTGGTCGTTCTTTAACATATAATCAACGCTTAGAATCCCTTGGCTTACCCTCTCTCGAGCAACGCAGACAAGTTACTGATCTAGTCACAACCTTCAAAATAGTACGGAATCCTACTCCTATTGAACCTACTTGCTTTTTCAAATTTCCTGGTCGATACTCTTCCAACCTCCGAGGGCACTCACTTAAGCTTGCCTTTCCTTCTCTTCGATCTCTTCGCTATAAACGTGCTAGTCTATCTTATCGTGTGATTCGGTTATGGAATTCACTACTAGAACAACATGTCTCCTCCAGTTCACTGTCTTCTTTTCGTACTTATTGTTATACTGCCACATCATGATTTCCTTCTTTTTCATTTTACATTTTTTCTTTTCCCCTTCCCATTGCTTGACCCTGACTGCAACATTGCAACGAATATATGTTACACACATTACATCTATGCTGGGCAAAGCGATAAAGATATATATATATATATATATATATATATATATATATAAAGGAGAGAGAAAGAGGGACCGGTGGATGGAGTTGAAGATGAAGCGGCCAGTCTGTCCAGGATGGCAGCGGAAGACTGCATTGAGAGGCTGAGCCCAGGCAATGACACAGGCGAGGAGGCCGACCATACAGTGGATGGCCAGCCACGATTGGTTCTGCAAGGGAAGAACTCCAAGACGAAGAAGAGAGAGAGAGACCGACCTGTTCTACCGACTGGAAGGCCCTCGGCCCATCCCAGCGCCAGCCAGTAGACACGAAGATCAGCACGAAACCACACACGGTCAGGGCTATCGCGATCGTGTTCACGATACGATGCATCTGGAGAGAGAGAGAGAGAGAGAGAGAGAGAGAGCGCGAGAGAGAGAGAGAGAGCGAGAGAGCGAGAGGGAGAGAGAGAGCGAGAATGAGAGAGAGAGAGAGAGAGAGAGAGATGAAGGCGAGCAATTGTGAAAGATAAAGAGAAAGGGAGAGAGAGAGAGAGTGAGAAAAATATAGAGCAAGGGAAAGGATAAAGAAATGCCTCATTCTGACATGAAACCAAACGCGGGTGCCGAAGGGAGTGAAGGAAGCGAGATGATCTCGGAAGAAGCGGGCAAAGAGGATTCCCGTGGAGAGGAAGACCATCCACGCAAGGGTCATGCAGATCCCTGATGGGATCATATTCGTGTACTACTACATACATAGAGGATTCTTTTATATTTTCTAATTCAACCACTGGAATGGTGAGTCACGTAGCAAAGAGACAACAGAAGTAAAAAAATTAAATGTATTGCATAAAACACTCGTGAGGAGCCCTACAGAAATGGAGCTGGAAAAACAATAAGAATCCTCGCGCTTTCGCTTACAATAAAAAGAGGAGAAGTGGGTAGCTAAAGCCAGATTTCCACTTATCTCGTTTGAATATAGATGCTTTATATCGTTAAAGAATGATAAATGGAAATAAAAAACTAACCATGCGCAATCCTGAGCTTGTCATCGTTGGAGCGTATGAGAGGAGAATTGGTAGAAAAGGAAGTGGCGGAGGGCTGCGGAGAGCTCATCCTCCCTGCTCGCCAAGGAATGGATATCAGATCTCAGTTATCTTTTCCACATTCAGAGAAAGAAATTCAATAATGAGAATGACGAGGCAAAATGTCATACAGATCTACAGAGATTCACACTTACATTCCAACATAGGCCAGGTCGCAAAAGCGCAACCAGTTAGATTCGGAAGAAAAGTAAATAGACGGTTACACAGGTGGGTTGGCAGCATAGACTTTCGCGAGCTTAAATCACTACAAGAGCTCTGCACAACTATTTGCTTAGATGATTAAGAGTACTTCTAATACAGAAACAGCTATAAGATATAAAATAAATTTTGTTAAATATTGTATAAATACATAAATGCAGTAGCGCGGCAAAAGAGAAGTAGAAAGTAGCGAGAGCGAAAGAGGGAAAAGGACAAAAAGAGCGAGAGAGGGCGAGATTTGTATGCGGAGATGGAAGTGCAGAAAGACTGGGACGGCGGCGCTTTTGTTAGCAGAAGAGAAAGGGTTGGCCTTTCAGAAGGTGGCAGGCTATCCGTTGACAAAGTAACAATGCAAGCACAAATTCGTTGGTGACAAGAGAAGTAGAGAACGAGAGTAGGTAGAGAGAAAGTGAAAGAGAGAGAGAGATAGAGAGAGAGAGAGAAAAGCGAGACAGAGAGAGGAGAGAGAGGGAGGGAGAGAGAGACCAAAAAGAGTGGCAATTGCAGAGTGCAGAGAGAGGGAGAATGAGATAGGATAGGCCTCGCGATTAGGAAGCCATATCGTACATACCTGGAGATGTGGCAGAGAAGGCGAGGATGTCATGCTGGCCAGTCGGCCATCTCTGCTGGTCGTGATAGTGCATTGCTGAAGAAGGAAGAGAAGAGAGGAGGAAGAGGGAAAGATCAACGAACTCTGGCCACTCATTCCTCCTGCTGCAAGGAGGATGAAGAACGAGCCATTCAGAGCGAAGACTTTCTGCGCATCCGACCCAGCCGAGAGGGCACGCCTCAGCTTGCAGTAGACGAGAGAGTCAGACGACGAAGACGACAACAGATTCTGCTGGCCGGCATTCCCTGTCTGCCAGGAGAACATTCATGGATGGCAGCAGATGGCCTCGCACCAGGGTTGTAGCTTTTCATTTTTTTTGCGTTTTAACAAAAAAAAATTTTTGTTTTGTTTTTGGTTTGGATCGACCCAAAAAAAGGAATTTATGGCTAATCTCTCAGATGCCCTCTTAAGAAGGCTCCCGATAAGTTTATTGTTCTATGTAAATAAAGGGGACCAACCAGGAGAGAGGCACTCCGCCCTGCTGTGAAACCCAATCCTTGCTTAGAGGCCCCGTAGCACACCGACAATGAGTCATCTCCCTTAATTTAGTGTATTTGTGTATCTGTTATTCAATCATAAGCAAGAGGGTAGAAGCCAAAGTGTGAAAATACATTAATTGATGAGTAGCGGCCAGTCTAGTTGGCCTACATCGACCTTAAAAACCGGGCCACTAAACAAACAAACAACATTCGAATAGCTGGAAGGACGGTAGGGGTGAGTCAATGCCACAGACACTTGAAAGAAAATGCGAGAGGTGAAGAGGGAGCATTGAAAGAGAGAGAGAGAGAGAGAGAGAGAGAGAGAGAGAGCTCGGGATAAAAGAGAGATTGAAAGATGGAGATGGAGAGGGACTGTAGGAGAAAGAAGTGATAGGCCACGAATCGTAGAAAATCGAAGTAAACAAATAATAGCAGCGAACAAAAGCTCAATTGCAGGTGGTTTGTCACCAGATTGATTTAGACTAAGAAGATGAAATGATGTCATTTCAACTACCATTGCATTGTCACGAGAGAAGGCGACGGCAACGAATCCACCGGAGGGGGGACGGCCCTGCAGCTCCATCTCCAGGAAGGATCCATTCACCTGAGAGAAAGAAAAAGAGAGACAGAGAGAGAGGGAGACAGAGAGAGAGAGAGAGAGAAAGAGAGAGAGAGAAAGAGAGAGAGAGAAAGAGAAAGAGAGAGAGAGAGAGAGAGAGAGAGAGAGAGAGAGAGAAAGAGAGATAATGACAGAGAGACAGAGACAGAAAGAGAGGAAAGTTAGTACGCTAGCGCGCGAGAAGATTGCTTATTGTTAGATTATATAAAAACTGAGTTAACTATGTGGCTAAACCTAGGTCTGGTATATAATTCGTTTTCACTCCACATATCACTCCATATATGGAAAATCCGTCTGCCAGTTTTTGCATGTAGAGTCAATTGATAACTTACTAGTAAAAATCAAGATTTGAATAATTGTAGAGATGTTGGAATGTATACGGGAATGTCAATTCTATCACGTGTGACGGCAAACGGATAATGAAGACAAACTTCAATTTATTGAATCCTTCGATCTCTAATGCCTATTAAATATAAAAAAAAATCTGACGGAGTGACTGAAGATGAAATTGCAGGAAGAGCCGGTGCAGCCAGCAGGGACTGAGATGCACCCCTTGGTGTTGCCGCACTCGGATAAAGACAGGGAGACACCATTACAAGCCAGCTGAAGAAAGAGAGATAGAGGGAGAGGGAGTCAGAGAGAGGGAGAGAGAGAGAGAGAGAGAGAGCGAGAGCGAGAGAGGGAGAGGGAGCGAAAGAGATAAAGAGAGGCAGAGAGAGGGAGGAGAGAGAGACAAAACTAACTGAAGAGAGAAGGAATAGAAGTTGAAAGGGAGCACTCTCGACTGCCATCTTGACTTCTCTGCTCTCCTTGCTCTCTTCCACAGCCTTCACACCTGACCACAACGCAAAAACACTCAGACACTCTCGAATTGGCGAAATCGTCCCGGACAACAAAAAGCTAATTGAGGGAAGAGAAAGGGAAGTGAAAGAACATAGATCGATAATTAAATATGTGAAGAATGAGGGCTCTGATGGCGAGTAAAAAGAAGCAGATCAATGAGAATGTAACGAGAGATCTAATTGCACTCATTTGCAGAATGCACGGGAAGTCGTGGTAGTTTGACAGTGCACATTTCGATCTACATTCTATGAACAACTCGCGTCTGCTATACTCTCGCGCACATGAAAAAATGGAAAGAGAGGGCGGCAGAAAAAGAAGAGATTGAATGAGTTAGAAGAGAATAGAGATGGAGAGAATAGTAGAGAAGGAAGAAGAGCAAAAGAGAATGAAGAAGGGGAAGAGAAAAAAGGGAACGAAAAAGAGGAAGAGTAGAGCAAAAGAAACTCATAAACGATTACCTTGGCTCTACTAAATCCCGAAAACGATTCCGTTGTTATTTCCAATTTCCGATGATAACCTTCGCTGATGTCATGGTTGTTGACATCAAACAAAACCAACTTTCTAACGGAAATTGAATACGAAAAAAACCACTTCCAAGTCCACAGGGAGCGAGAACATAGAGTGCATATGCACTCGATCTCTCTCTCTCTATTTCTCTCTCTCCCTCTCTCTCTCTCTCGCTCTCTTTCTCTCTCGCTCTCTCCATGACTCTTTAGTGTCAAGCATTCGAGCAGCGTCCGCTGCTTCTAAATTTCGCAAATTTTTATCTGTCAAAATAAAACTCTATGGCGCAATCATATGAATATATCGTTTAGATAAACTTTCACGCAAATTTCAATATCTAATTCTAGTGCCATTGACATCGATAGTTTTCTTGTCGTAAAACAAAATAAATAAATTACAAACAAATTAGCTATACTATTGGCAGAGTAAAAATGTGGTGATAGATTAGAAGAGAGAAAATTGGATAGAAGGCGAGAGAGAGAGAGAGAGAGAGAGAGAGAGAGAGAGAGAGAGAGAGGGAGAGGGAGGGAAAGAAAAAGAGAGATGGCGGTAAAGAAAGAGAGGGAGGCAGATAGGAAAAGAAGGGAACATGACTAATAAACTACTTCTGCACATACTATGTAAGAGGGTAGGTGCTTGATATAAGGAGTACGCAGAGGTTAGCAATAATGGGGACGCTAATGGAATTGACTACGACATCAACTCGAGAGAAGAGTCGTTGAAGGGGCCGATGTCGGTGGCATTGGCAGGGAAGGGAGTTGGAGAGGGAGAAGAATAAGACCCTTGGAAGAGGCCGACAATCACTGCTGCATACGCCAGCACTGCAAACACACAACGAATCATCTCACATTTCACATGATATTAGATGAAACAAGACCTTTATTAATTCTATCTAAGCGCAAATTTAAATTCGTTACATTTTTCGCCCTTTTGTGGGAAGGAAAGGAAAAGAAAGAGTTCCCGGGTGAAGTTCGACTCCAGTCGTACTTCTCATCTCTCGCATTCTCCCATTCTTTCAGTCTCGCTCTCTATCTCCATCTGTCTCTCTCTCTGGCTCTATCTTTCTCTCTCTCTATCTTTCTCTCTCTATCTGCCTCTCTCTCCATCTGTCTCTCTCTCTGTATTTGTCCCTCTCTCTATCTGTTTCTCTCTCTAAATTGCTGCTCATCTAACCAATACAAAAGAGTCCAAGAGGGAAGAGTGGCTTCCGTGGCTCGACGGTGCAGGCCAACGCAACGATAATCGAAATCTCAATGGATCTAATCGAGCGGAGCCCTTCAACTTCCTTCCATTTTCATGACCGTGAATCCATTGTCACTCCGACAAGTACAAAGCGTGTATGTACATATGTGAGTCATTTCGAAATTTAACCAGTAATACTGACAAATGGTGGTATTGATTGAATTATTGCTGATATATGTACAAAACATTATTAATAATAATCTGGGATGGTTAGATATAAAACTACTAACCATATGGAAAAGGATGAAGTTGCTAGGATAGGCAGTTGAAATAGGAATACAGAGGAAGGGAAGTTGGTGGCCTATCCTAGCAACCAGAATGCCACATAAAAATGGAACGAAATACACAATTAGAAAATCGAAAAGAAGAGAGAAACGAAAAGTAGAGGGTAGGGAGATTAGAGTTAGACTCTGAGATGCTCAGGCACATCCTCGATCAGTACATACTTCAGACGAGAACAGCCATTGAGTTCCTCAGCGAAGAGTCTTCGCTGCTCCTGGATATCTTTTGATATCACATTAAAAAGAAAAGCGATATTTTCACCTTCTCCGAATCCAGCCAACCAAGAGTAAAACTACGAAGGAGAAGTCAGAGATTCCAGCCAAACCTTTTCCTTCTCCGAATCCAGTCCAATCAGCTGATCGCACTTCGAGATACATACGGAAGAGAGGAAACGAGCATCATCGATCCCCCTTCTGCGCAGCTCCTTCAGAATCTCTTCACTGACGGGGCCACTCCCTCCTGCATTCTCCCCTCCCGCCGTGGACATTCAGACCAGAAGCTGAATTGTTAGCTGACAACTATTCCTCAAGTCCTCTTGCAGTAGCTTCTCCGGAAATCCAATGTATAAATGGAATGAAGTGTACCACATTCATCTGTTTCTATCACAAATGAGACAATAGCACAATTTAGTTGGAAACTCTCTCCTCATCAATCTCATTTACGACACTTTTCATTTCGTTGAAAATACAGCTCCAAATTATGGGATACAAATGACAGAAATAAGAAACAGTCGCGAAGAGAGGGGCATGATCCACATATAAATAGCCATAAATAAGGAAAAGAAAGGTAAATGTCTAAACAGAAGATCTTAGACGGGCTTGTAGTCCAGCTTGGTCTCGAGTCGCTTCGCATCTCCAACCTTACGAACGGCCTTCATGAAATCCTCTTCGATGACATACTCACGCTCTGCTCGGATGGCGAACAAACCTACAGAGAGATCAACTCATCCATCTACCTTCCCCCCTTGATTCTCACCCGCTTCAGTGCAGACATTGCGGAGATCAGCGCAGGAGAATCCATCGGAGAGCTTGACAACTGCCTCGTAGTCAATGTCCCCGTGCTTCGTGATCGGGTTCGCGTGAATCTTCAGAACCTACAGAGGAAGCATCAAGAAGGGCGATTTAAGAAGATTCTACGCAATCTTTTCGGCAGTTTAACATACATGAAACGTAACAAATAATCGCCAATATGTTATTACCACTGAAGAAAAAAAAATTGAATAAAGTGGCGAAACCTCAAGACGAGACTGCTCATTAGGCAGAGCAATCTCGATC
This sequence comes from Allodiplogaster sudhausi, assembly GCA_945643635.1. NCBI lineage: Eukaryota > Metazoa > Nematoda > Chromadorea > Rhabditida > Diplogasteridae > Allodiplogaster > Allodiplogaster sudhausi. The sequence goes on from CALZFC010000005.1 coordinate 7,071,590, forward strand.
TTACGGTCGAGGCGGCCGGGTCGGAGAAGAGCCGGGTCCAGAGTATCGGGCCGGTTAGTCGCCATGATCACCTACAGTAAACTGCTCAATAGCACACAGAAAAGCACAGAGCAAACACAGAACCTCTAAAAGAAATTTCAGAAATAGGAACCTTGACTTTCCCAAGAGTATCGAAGCCGTCGAGTTGATTGAGAAGCTCCATGAGAGTTCGTTGAATCTCGCGATCAGCAGATGTCCCCTCCGAAAAGCGGCGGCCACCTACACAAAAGAGACTATTCAGAAAACAAATCTGTTAATAAATCAATCAGAGTATCACAACGTTCGGATATGGACATAAAGAATGAGTTTCAGTGAGAACAAAAACAAAAAATCATCTTTAAGTGAAATGGCATCGTAAGATAGAACTAAAATGACTGTCAACACTAACTTATGAAATACTAAGATAAACAGGAAAAAACGGTCGCCGCAGGTTATTGAAAATCAAGCTGAGGCAGTATTCCGAATCAATAAAGTAACAAGTTGGGGCAACCGAAATGTGCTTAAAATCCAATTGCTCCCTCATTTTCCAAATTTTCGATATAGAAGAGCCGGGTTTGGGTAGGGCAATCAATGGTCAATCAAAAACAAGGAGGGATGTTGCGACGACCCCATTACTATTTGGAATTAAGAATTGAGCGGAGAAGGACTCGCCGATTGCATCGATCTCGTCCATGAAAACAATGCAGGGCTGGTGGTCGCGGGCGTAGTTGAACATCTCGCGAATCATCCGGGCAGACTCTCCGATGTACTTGTCTACGATGGCAGAGGAGACTACCTTCAGGAAATTGCAATCCAGCTGAGAAGCAACGGCCCTGAATACAATAAATTCACATTGCGATTCGCTGCACAAATAATGAGAAGCAAAATGAGCTACTTAAAATTTCCTGGGGAAATGCAAAGTAAGGTTGTGGGGGGAAGTAATGACCGTGCAAGCAGCGTCTTTCCAGTTCCGGGCGGCCCGTACAGCAAACATCCCTTGGGCGGATTAATACCAACGCGCTTGAACAGCTCGGGATTCAGCAGAGGCAACTCCACCACCTAGAAGGAAAAGAGAAACTGTTTCTCACAAGATGTTGATTAATCATGAGATTGATTAATGAAAGAGACCTCTCTGAGCTCGCGGATCTGTTCGGCCAGTCCTCCGACATCCGCATAGGAGATGTTGCCAGGATCCTCGTGACTCATCTTGTACACGAGAGGGTCGACTTCGCGTGGCAACTGCCGCATGATCGTGAGAGTTGTCATGTCGAGAGCAACTCGAGTTCCTTGTTTCAGTTGCTCCTTGTCAATCGAGCGACGGCAGCCAACCACGTAGCGCGGCCCGTTCATCGCCTTAATTCAACCACAACTATTTCTACCAACTTTTCACTAAGAAATAAACTACTACCCCTCACATAACAATAAAATAAGAAAAAGAACGTGCAAACCTTGACGATGAACTTGTCCTCTGTGAGTTGCTTCAGAACTTCTCCGACGATCTGGCCGACAGACTGGAGAGACTTGATATCATTCTCGGACTTGTCGTGTTCCTTCTGCATTTCCTGCTCTTTCTTGCGTAGTTCCTTGAGCCTCTGCTCCACCTCGCGGTAGTCAGTGAGCTTCCTGCGGTAGTTGGCGAGTGCCTTCGCCTTCTCATCTGCAGGCACCGACTGCTCCACCATCCTGCAACTGTTTTAATATTAGGTGACCAAAACAAGAGCAAAGAAAACAGAACCTACATAATTACTTCCTCAAATACCGCTGAGCTTGAATTAATTTCGGTGTGTACAGAGTAAATCATCCAATCACTACATTTTCGAAAGAACGGAAATCTAACACACGAGAAGTCGCAATGTAACAAAAAAATGTATGACGGCAGAATCTGTCAATGAGAAGCAAAATCCCATAATTCTATTATCTATTATGCTTCGGATAAATGTGTCTTGAAAGAATATATCATTGTTCTACCTCAAATGGTTGAACAAACTAACCATCAACAAAAAAATGCAATATTCCTATATTATTTACTTCTCTCTCATGGTCAGAATTTTTCCTGTTCTCCCTTTTTCCCAGCCATTATTGCGTCTCGCGGGGTTAAATTTAATGTTTTATGCACTCGCGGAGAGTAGGATTTGATTTCCTTTCTTCTTCCGCCCCAAGACATGGCGCATCAGCTTCTGCCACTGAAATTCACACAGCCGTATCAATCAACAATTCTTTTTATAACAAAACGCAAAGGTGGCAAGACGGGAATGAAAGAGTTGCGAGGGAATGGAGAGGAATGAGAGTGGGCGGAGGAGTCAGACGGGGGACTGAACCGAGGGAATGGAGAGGAATGAGAGTGGGCGGAGGAGTCAGACGGGGGACTAAACCGGGCCGGGCTGCGTGTCCTCGTTCACTCTTGTCAATGAAGAGCAACGTCCGAGGGGGAAAGCGGACAGCGTCTCTACACTCTGCGGCTGCTGAAACCACCAGTTCAGATCTTCCTTCTTTCTTCCTTCCAAGACTAACCACGATATCTACCGTAGTCTGGCCATTTGATCTCTTCGCATCTTGCTATAAAAAGTGGTGTCTCTCTCACTCTCTCTCTCTCTCTCTCTCTCTCGCTCTCTCTCTCTCGCTCTCTCTCTCTGTCTGTCTCTCTCTGTCTCTCTGTCTCTCTCTCTCCTCTGTCTCTCTCTCTCTCACTCGTCCTCTCAAGATCTCCCACTTCCTCGCACCGTCATGATGTCAGTGAAGAAGTGATGCTGAAGGAAGGCCGGGCCGGTCAGTCGTTGTCCGGGGGAGTACAAGAGCACTTCCTCCAGCAACTCAACCGCACTCTGTAGCAGCCGAGCTCCTCCCAGACGAGCAGGCAGGCGGCCGTCACTGTCACGCAGCTTCAGACTCTGCGGAGATGAAGAGAGAGAGAGAGAAAGAGAGAGAGAGATAGAGAAAGAGAGAGAGAAAGAAAGAAAGAGAGAGAGAAAGAGAGAGAGAAAGAGAGAGAGAAAGAGAGAGAGAGGCAGACAGATCAAGAATGACCTACATATTGGATTCCCTTGTGCGTGACGTTTGGAATATTTTTCTCTCCTTGCTTGACACGCATCATGAGGAGATCGGCATCTGAAGGAGGGCCGATCGCCTGGATGATCAGGGACATCTGGTGCTCGCTATCCTGTACAAGGAGAGAGAGAGAAGAGTAGAGTCAGACAAGCGAGAGAGAGAGAGAGAGAGAGAGAGAGAGGGAGAGAGAGAGAGTGATAGAAGAGTGATAAGAGGGGAAAGGAGAGGAGAGCAACTGACATCTCCTCGGAAGAGAACGCGCCCCTTGATCATCTCTCCGATGATGCAGCCACCACTCCACACATCGATCAGATGTGTGTATTCCCGACTGCCCAGCAGCATCTCCGGAGGACGGTAGTATCGAGTCACCTGGAGCCATCGGTCTCTCTCCCTCTCTTTCCTTCTTTCTCTCTCTCTCTCTCTCTCTCTCTCTCTCTCTCTCTCTCTCTCCTTTCCTTCTTTCTTTCTCTCTCTCTCTCTCTCTCTCTCTCTCTCTCCCTTTCCTTCTTTCTCTCCCTCTCTCCCTTTCCTTCCTTCTTTCTCTCTCTCCCTCTTTCTCTCTCCATTCTCTCTCTCTCTCTCTCTCTCTCTCTCTCTCTCTCTTTCTGTAACCTGGTAGGCAGTAGAGCGTGTTCCATGGCGAATGATCTTAGCAGATCCAAAGTCTCCGATCTGCAGTTCTCCAGTCACTTGGTCCACCAGAATATTCACAGGTTTGATGTCACGATGGGCAATTCTGTTCTGCAAGGAGCTACTTAAAATTGGAAGAAAAAGGCAAGGACATTAGTGTAATCTGAAAAATGAAAGAAAATCAAACCGTAGCGAGAAAATTGAGTCCGTTGAAGAGTTGCCATGCATAAATTTTGATGTCGGTCATGTCCAGACCCGCTCGGATCACCTTTCGAGGAAAGAAGAAATACATTCAGAATTATTTCGCTTCATGGAAAACACTCCATTTTATATTTGTGCCGCGAAATTTCTCGTTTCCATTGTTAAGTTTAAATTGCCTGTGATAAAATCCTATGATAATTCTATTCTTTCAACTCTGCTGTTTTATCGCTTCTCTTTTCATTCTCTTCCCCACAATTTCACTTGTATCTAAAATAAAACATAAAAAAGCTAAATAATTGGTAGGTCGGGCTAGAAAAGGCCGACCTGGTCCAGCGTGGAAGGCATGTAGGCAAATACGAATGCTTCACACATCTGAAAAATCCAACTCTCCTCCTTATTTCTTCCTTTCCCTCTCTCACTTTCTCATAATCTTCCGCTCCATCTCTCGTCCTCTTCTTCCCTTCCCTCTCTTTCTCAAACTTACGACTCCATCTGTGGAATAGTTGGTGAATTTGTAGAGGAGTTTGATGATGTTCTTCGGCCGCGCTCTTTGCATGGCCACGAGGATAATCAGCTCATCGCTTCTTACCGTTTTCTCTCAAAGTAAAAAGCCTTTTTCACGATGCAAACAGCAGTCCCGAACGATTTCATTTTACATCCTCATGGCCAGATAAAAACAGAGATATGTTACACTGAGAATGAACGAACTTGGCCAGGTCTTCTTGACTGCCACTTCCATTTTCATTGGAGAGAGCAGAGTTCCTCTGGAATAAACGGGGAAACTTCTTGGAATCACGAAGAACAGACGGACTTGTATACATTGGAGAAAACTCCTCCGGAGTGCCAGTGGAGATCTTCCAGGAGCAACTCCACATTCGAGTCATTACGAACATCCAACGCTTTCTGGAAGAGAAGAAGAGTAAATGGCAGGAATGCCTCGGCTGACCTGCTCCACTCGGTTCTTCTCTGCCATCTCTCGTTTCTTCTCCTGCAATCGAGACCATTTCCAGAGTGGCCAACACGGCAGCCAACCTGGAGAGAGCGAGTGGAAGCTGAGGAGTCGAAACTGGATTGAGACGCGGACGAAGACGTCGATGTTGGCTCAATCAGGAAATCAATCTCACTTTACTGATTGTGAGATGAAAAAGGCCATACAGTGCTGGATTGGTGAGAAGCTGCCTGTCTCGGTTCACTCCCTAAACAACTACTATTTACAACATAAATACACTTAGTAGCCTCAAGACTCGAGGGAGTTGTTACCTTATTTAAGTTATGTACATCTTATGGTTATCGGTTGGAAGATTAAAAAAAAAAGGATAGTAGAGGGAGAAAGAGAGAGGGAAAGAACAAGGGCGAGAGGGGGAGGGGGAGAGATAACGATAGAGCGAGAGAGAGAGAGTGAGAGAGAGAAACTGACTTGTTGCAGTCGGTTCTTCCGACGACTTGTGGAAACGGAAAAGGTTTCTAAAGAAGTTGGGCATGGCATCCGGTCGCCGGCATAAGACAAGGTGGCAATGATTCACTTTGGAGCACCCTCTACGATCTTAAAATGTGCACTTTTATTTTGGAGGGGAAAACCATTTGCATATTCATTATACATTTTTTTATTACTCAGGCTTGGTCATCCAGGATATCCATATTCAATATATTCACGACGAATGTAAATTTCTGGAGTCAAATTTCGGTCTCTGAATGCATACAATTGTTACTTTCATACTGCTAGTGACGTCTGCTTTTGTCTGATATGTATCTTAAGAAAACTGCAGTTTTTACAAGTCACTGTATTTGCGAAACAACATGAGATATTCACTCCATAGGTAAGGAGTTTAATGGCGAACCACTGGAAGTTAATGTCATAAGTCAGCCTGTTCCTTCAATATGCTCTAGTTTATATGGATTTGATTATTCGCACTAGGATTGTATCTTTTATAAAAGCATATATCAACTATGTTGCACAGAAATAGATATTCTACTGCTTTTCCAACTTAAAGCAATGCCACTGAAATGTGCAGGGTAGACAAGCACAAGACTCGTATTAGCAACGAAACACAAGCTAATGATATGTTTTGCGCAAGGGAAGGAAAGGCTCTGGGTATTGTTATCAACAACTAAACATATACATACATAGAGAAAAGTATATATTTACGAATCCATGTAAAATAAATTAACTATCTATTAACAAGAGTAATACGATGCTAGAATTTGTTTCTATTATCACTTTCAGCAGAAGCATGTCTTGAGGAGCGAGTCTTGGAGTCCGTTGACTGGTCGAAGAGTCTCTCAAGACGACGCTGAGCTGGGCCCCGCCCAGGTGCACTCTCCCCTTCAGTCGAATCCTTCAACCATATCTTCATTTTATCATCACACCATGACGTTCTATTAAAATTTTTATCATAATCACTCCAGAGACCTTAAACTCTGAAATAGTCAAATAGTGAATAGGTTGAGTTGAAGTCGAATCCTTAAGAAATACCTGTCTCTTGTCGATGGTGCCGAAGAGAGAATCCCGTCTCTGCTCGAGTGCACGTATTGTTCCCTTCTTCAGAGTGAGTCTTTTCTCCCTCGAACCCAGATTGGAAGGACTTTCCATCTCACTGCTCAATGCGAAGAATCTCTTCTTGAATGCCGCGTCCAGAGTCTCCGTTCTTCTCTTCATCATCGACCTCCGAGACGACTCCAGATTCTGCACCACTCTTCGGCGAGAGATCGCGCACTCTTCGTGCGTCTCGTCTGCTGCTGCTTCATCTATTCCACGGATTGCCTGTGAAGTGGGAAGAGAGAGTGAGAGAGAGAGAGAGAGAGTGAGAGAGAGAGAGTGAATGAAAGAGACTGAGTGAGAAAGAGAGAAAGAGAGTGAGAATGAAAGAGACTGAATGAGAAAGAGAGAATGAGGCCGACAGAATGAGAGAGATATGAGATGAGAAGGGAAAGATCAACAATCCTACCTGAAGCTCCTTAGCGATTTCGACAGCATTCTGCACTACGAGGTCATCTTCACTCAACTTGTCCACTGGCTTTCTCCAGCAGATCAATTCAGTCGAGGCGATGATGTGCGCCAGGGTTCCGAAGCGGTGCATTAACATGGCAATGAACTGAAAGGGAAGAGAGAGAGAGAGAGAGAGAGAGAAATGGAAAGAGAGAATTAGAGAAGAAAAAGAGTGAAAGAAGACAGACAGAACAAGGAGAAAGGGACAGTAAGAAGAGAGTGAGTCAGAGCAAAAGAAGAGGCGCAGAGTGGACCTGGATGACAAGAATGCTCATGAAGAAGACAAGGAAGACGAGTCCTATGGGCTCGAGTTGCAGACGACTGACAACCCAAATCTAAAAGAAAATTCTTCTCTTCTCCAACTCTCTCACTCTCTCTTTCACCTTCATCCGAACTAACTTCTTTGGTGGTGTCTCCATGGCAAGGAATGATGGTGTGGTTAAACTTGGGCCCAATAGGCCACTCAATGTGGAGACAGTCCTTCTGGAGTTGCAGCACGAGCACGACAATGATGAAGACGATGTTGAGCATGAAGAAGCCCGAGCACACCTCAAGCACATCCATTCATTGCTAATCTCTCTCTCTCTCTCCCTCTCTCTCTCCTCTCTCTCCTCTCTCTCCCTCCACTCTCTCTCTCTCTCTCCTTTCTCTCCCTCCACTCTCTCTCCTCTCTCTCCCTCCACTCTCTCTCTCTCTCTCTCTCTCTCCTTTCTCTCCCTCCACTCTCTCTCTCTCTCTCTCCTCTCTCTCCCTCCACTCTCTCTCTCTCTCTCTCCTCTCTCTCCCTCCACTCTCTCTCTCTCTCTCTCCTCTCTCTCCCTCCACTCTCTCTCTCTCTCTCTCTCTCTCTCTCTCTCTCTCTCTCTCTCTGAGAAGGGCAGACTCGATTGCGCAGCTCGTAAAGTCCAGCCCGGATGCGATCCTGTTCCTTGGGATCGACGGCGATGGGTGAGAGGTACTTCTCAATGACATCAGTCCAGAACATCTCCTCCTCGTGGTCCATTTCCTCCCTTTCTGCCCTGAGCAGAGCTCTCTCATTCAACCATGCATCCGAGTGTGGCTTCCATCTCTTGTTGTTCAGCGCAGCTCTGCTCTGCTTGCTCATCTCCAACTCGTCCTCCAACTCCTCTGCTTCGTCCTCGTCAATCTCCGAGCACTTCTCCGTCCCCGAGTTCAGTCCCCCGGCAGAGAGCATCGAAGGTCTCAAGAACATTAACTAGATGTGGCCGAATCAATGGAATCTCACCGTCTGGTCAGTCCGGGTTGGCTTCTTCTCTCGAGACGGTCCAGTTTATGAGACATGTCACTGAGCTTCTCATTCAACTTCCAGATGGCTGGAGAAGTCTCCAAAGTGTTCGGTTTGAGACAACAGAGAACGCGACAGGCACTTCCACAGCCAACCGACATCTCGCCCTCAGCCTCAATTGAAGCCTCTTTCAATTCATTTGCAAGCCTTGGAATCTCCTTGCACTAACCTGGTCCAGTCCCTCATTGATGAGATCAACATGAGCTCCTCGTCCCTTCTTCGCCAAGTCATTCTTCTCATCCGCTGAGAGCAAAGGCCGTTCATGCTTATTTCTCGTTCATTACTTCAGCTGTGCAAAAGAGTATGGCAAAAAAGAAACGTCGTGGATCTTCTCGAGTTCCCCACGAGACGGTGTTGAGATTGCAGATGGAGTAGATGGGGAGGAGCAAGTACATGCAGGGGATGGCCAGGAAGTAGAGAATACCAGGGATGATGCAAGTGAACTCGAGCGGATGAAGGATTGCGGCAGTCATGAAACTGGAAAAGGACTCTCTGTTGATTCTCCCGTTACTTTAGTTAGACAAAACAGCAAACCTGGCAATGACAGCGAACAGGAAAATGGAATGTGGGGAAAGCATTCCGTCTTTCTGAATTTGAAGGGACGTTCCAACAACGACTGCAGTCATCAACATTGCGAACAGAGCACCGATCACTTGGGCAACCACCAGCTGAAGAATGAGAGTGTGTGAAGTGAGAGAGGAAAGAGAGAGAGAGAGAGAGAGAGAGAGAGAGAGAGAAGAGTGAGAGAGTGTGTGAAGTGAGAGAGGAAAGAGAGAGAGAGAGAGAGAAGAGTGAGAGAGTGTGTGAAGTGAGAGAGGTAAGGGAATACGAGAGAAGAAGAGAAAGAGAGAGAGACAGTAAACTCGCCTGTTTTTCCTGCCTAGCCACTAAGCAGACAATGCAGAAGATGAGAACCGGCAAGGCGACCATGAGAAGGGAGAATTTGGTGTCAATGTTGAAGGAGATTGAAATAGCTCCGACCATCATGAGGAAGATCGTGCCAGGACCGAGAATGGAAGAGACCAGCATGACCATCTGGTAGATGATGTACCTGAGGAACTTGGGTTCTTCCTATTCTGTATCTCTCTTCTATTCTTTCTCTACCAGATGGAAATTGACTCGTTGACACGGACGACATTCTTGTAATCTTTCAAAAGATCGAAGATATTGGCGATTGTGGAAGGAATCCAACGACGGCGTTGGTTGAAGAATTCGTTGAAACCCTCGGGAGCAAATGTCTGAGCATCCGAGGCAGCGCAGTACTCGACTCTTGAAGATGGACAAGGTTGATGAAGACGAAGTCACGGCTAACCGATATCCTCTCTGGAGAAGTAAAGTGCAGAGCCATCGATCTTCTCCCTGGTCGTACTGGATATAATCCATCGGCTGCTCCGACTTCAGCGCATATCTCAAATGAGTCAACTTTGACGATATGAGAAGAAAAGAAAAGAAGAGTCGGATACTTTCTGGTGACGTTGTCATCCATGAGAGCGTAGGAGCGGAAGAGAGAAAAGCAGCCGGGAGAGCAGAGAACGCAGCCAATCATGTGCTCCGTCGCCTTCTGCAGCCAATGACCGACCGCGTATTCGAACTTCTGGTACCTGCAACTTATCACTCTTCCTCATCACGAACATACTCATTTCTGCTGACTGACCAAACCATGAGTCCAGATCCCCTGGGATGAATTCGTCCGCAAGCAGCTCCAAGACGGCGATTCTTCTTCATGAGATCAACCAGAAGATGAACATGGTGAGGTGTGAAATCGACGTCGCCATCCAGGGTCAGAATGAATGTGTTCTCAGAGATCACTTCTTTCCGAGTCTGATCCTCCACTTTCATCATTAGACGATATCCCAGTAGATAGTAGAGATACATCACCTTCAATGGTTAATTATGATAAGGTTCCTGATAAATGAAGTGTGTGAGTGACTCGCCTGGCTCCATCGCTTTCTGTGTCTGATCTTGTGTTTATCCTTGAGATGAATGATGAGTTTATTCTTTCCAGGAAGAATGTAGGCGATTCTCCCTCCGTAGGGCGTCTTCACCTTCTTCGGTGGTTTCAATCTCATTTGTGTTTGATGGACGGCGCTCAAAGAACATTCATAAACTCCATCTCCAGCCAGATATCTCTAACAGAATCACTCATATTTTCAGAAAGAGAAACCTCGCAGCTTCGTCGACAACTTGTACAATTTGGTTCACAAATTTATTTGTGATCGGCTCGCCAAATTCGTTTTTGTCAAAGGCATCATCGAAGAAGATGTGAGCCTCGAATTCGTAGTAGTCGGGTCGATGATCTGGGAAGAGAAGATGAAAGGGAGAGTCTTCACTCTTCAGTTCTCCTCCCAACCTTAAGGTACTTCTGAGCATTCCTCCGTGCGCTCTGGTCTTCGTCCATGCGGAAGATGGACTTGAGCATGCAAGTCATCTCATGCGCAGTCTCGTGCCACATCGTGGCACAGGCGTAGATCTTCGTGATGGCGTCAGCAGAGGAGGCGGAGTCTCGGATCATCCCCCCGTTCTCGGGCCGAGACGAGCTCAGCGAACACACCGAGGGAGGCGCCTTCGACGCACCCGCAAGGCCAGGAATCGTCTCGTAAGTCAGCGAACTCTCTTCTTGCTCCATCTCCAAGTCCTAAGTTCGTAGAGTTAACCTTCGTTGTTTGTATCACTCAAAGGTATTAACTGTTTTCATTTTCTCTGTTCAAAAAATGCTTTTCCAGAGAGAATGAGAGTGAACCTCGGCTCGGATAGATGCCTTATCATCCCGTCGGCGATTCATTGAAAGTGATTGATCAATGAAGGCTCCGATGAAGTACGGCAGAATGAACAATCTGCAAAAGGAATTGTTCAACCATTTTACGCGCGGAATCAGATGTGAAACAGTTGTACTTCTCGCTTTTCGCGAGACGTTCTTGATGTGGAGTCCAGAGATGGAAGGTAATCCAGAATTGGCTGGCCAGCCAAAAGAGCCACAGAACAGTTTGGGGACTGGTTAGAGTTCTCCAAGGATTGCCGGTGAAACTGCCACAGCGCCAGAACAGTTCCTGATTGGCAATCATACATACATATACTATACTGATAAGAAGTAGTATTTAAAACCTTAGTTAACGCATTGGTTAGATAACAAGGATCACGGTCTCTCAGATTGCACGAAGAAGCGAGGAGCAGAACAGTCAGAGGAGCACTCAGAGCCATTGGAAGGGCGAATCCCATTTTTTGCATTAAGACCTAAAACATATTTTTCGGCCTCTTCTTTTCTCATTCCATACACTCTCTATCGCTTCATTCTCTCTCTGCTCTCTGCTCTCTCTCTCTCTATCTCTCTCTCTCGCGCTCTTTCTCGAGTACATACAAAGTAAAATGGCACTACCTTGCATGCAAACTTAGAACTGGCACAGCAGAGAAAGGCAGCACAGACTTGGACAAGAACAATCCAGAGAGCATCGTAGGGAGAAGTGAATTGGTTCAGTTCCACGTACTCGTCGAATACCTGTGGTCGATAGCAACTTCCATAGCTGACTTATGTAGTTCAATGCAGTTGTTCAAAATGTGGCAGAGATAACGAACGGAGTAAGCAGAGATGGCCTCTTCCTCCTCCGTCTCCCCTCCAGTCTCATGCTGAGCCTGTCTCCGGAAGCGTCTGAACTGATAATCTCCAGCGTCAACAACATCTGGAGAGTCCTTCTTGTCATCCCATTTCTTCCGTTTCTTCTCTTGTGTTTTCTCCGTTTCCGCATCGATGATCGTGTCTGTGTAGTCTGAAGAAAAGATAAAGAGAAAGAGAGAGAGAGAGAGAGGGAATAAGAGAAAGAGAGAAAGAGATGGTGAGAGAGAGGAAGAGAGAGAACAAGAAAAAAACAGGATAGTCTTCTTTCCTTGTCATTTCTCTCAGCTTTCAGTTCAGTCTTTGTTTGTATTCCCACGTAGAGATCTTATTTGCATTGAATGAAAGATTCAAAACACGAAAAGAAACTCAGACGGAGCAATGAGAAGAAGTAACGAACCAATGCCAGACTCGAGTTGCTTCATCCGTGCGAGGAAGGAGGAGATCTCCGTCTGGTTCATGTCGTGGCCAGTGATGGTGATGAGCTTCTCGGCGAAGACGTCAGGCCGGAGGAGTTCGTCTACGCGGACTCGGCCGGAGACGAAGGCGAAGAGGCAAGCAGCGTAGATCGAACACTTCCACAGAGACACCACCGCGTACGTCTTAGAACGACGCTCACTCAGACGGCGAGCGAAGCCAGCCAAGGAACGAAGGGGAGGGAAGGCCGAACCCTCGTGGGCAAAGTTCTGCCACCACGCAACCGAGATCAGAGTCAGAGACACCGGCAGAGTCAGTCGGTGACGAGCCAGTGAAGGGAACATGTGCTCAAGTGAGAGGATTCACCAGATGAGGAGAGAGAAAGAGAAGGAGAGAGAGAGAGAGAGATTTACCGGCATTGCCCAGAAGATGGAAGACTGCGCAGCCAAAGCACCGCCATCGAGGAGGAGAAGCAGAAGAGTGATACCGCCTTTCGCCCTCCGACTCACGAGAGAAATGACAGCCGGCACCAGGCAGAGGCCATTCATTACCATTGTTCCTGCAGAGAAAGGAGAGAGAGAGAGAGAATTAGAGAAAGGAACTCAATAAGGATACTGTACCTGTAACACCATCTAGATCGGGCAAGATGCGAAAGACGAATATTCCGACTCCGAGGGCATGGGCAGATTCGATGACGAATACCTGGAAGATTGGCAGAAGAGAATGGAAAAGAAAAGGAGGAAGAGAAAGAGAAAGAAAAATATTGGAAAGATGTGAGAGAAGCAAAGAAAAGAGTTTGGCTGACAACGAAAAACTGCGGAATCGTCGGCCGCTTGACATTGCGGAAGAGAGTTCGATGCAGACATTTGATGAAGCAGACGCCCTCTGGGATGCACACTGCCAGGAGGAGAGACCACGCCCACTTTGCAGAGTGGCGGGGAGTGATACGCACCGTGTTGAGGTAGGATTCTAATTAAGACTCTCCATATTTCTCTTTCTCACTCTATCTCTTTCTTTCTCTACTACCTCTCTCCCTCTCTCTCTCTCTCTCTCTCTCTCTCTCTCTTTCTTTCTCCCCCCTCTCTCTCTCCAACCGGGAATTTTGTCAGTGCAGATAGTCATGTTCTGGCCGGACCATCCAACGGCAGAAGAGATCAAGACGAAGCCGAGCTTGGCTGCCGTGGCACTTCCAAGAGTGAGCAGGAAGAGCACGCCAAAAGTGGCGAGTTTCAGAATCTGGAGACTCGCGTCGTGCCAGAAACCTGGAATTGAGTTTGTCGTTCTTTTATTTATTTTATTTCATCCATCAAGAACAATGAGTGGGCAGAGATATTAAACGAATGTATGGGACGGAGAGAGAGAGAGAGAGAAATGGTGAGAATGAAAGAGAGAGTGAGAGAGAGAGAGTGAAACAGAGAAAGAGCGAGTGAAGCAGAGAGAGAGAGAGTGTGTGTGAAACAGAGATAGTTAAACAGAGAGAGAGAGAGAGAGAGAGAGAGAGAGAGAGTGAGAGTGAAAACAAGCGAAAATCGCGCAGGCTTTACAGGATCTTCCACATCTTCATTCATCCGTATAAGGCAATGAATGTGTAATCGAATATGGATCTTCTTGATCGGCAATGCATTTTTTTCCATCTGTAGAAGTTTCAACCCGACTTCTGGATGAAGAGAGAGAGAGAGAGAGAGAGAGAGAGAGAGAGAAAGAGAAAGAGAGAGACTCCGACTCCAGACAGACAACCATCAAAGTCGCATCATGGTGCGCACACAATGGACTCCACTTCACTCATTCTCTCTCTCTCTCTCTCTCTCCCTCTCTCTCTCTGTACCCTCTCTCTCTCTTTCTCTCTTTCTCTTGACATTGCCACACTTCAGTTAGCGGGCACTCTCTCGCTTTACTCTCCAGAAACGGAAGCCGGCTTTTACATGGCTGATCTCTCTCCTTCTCTCTGCATCTGTCAACCTCTCTCTCCCTCTCTCTGCCTCTGTCAAGTTCTCTCACTTTCTCTTTATCTCTCGCTCCTTCTTCGACATGAAACACAGAAGGAACAGCGCAAGGAAAAAGAAAATGCATGGATATGGATGGCTACAATAGTCTCACAAGAAAAAGTGATATCATTACGAAAAGAAATTAATGAATCATAATGAAAGGATTATGTTGACTTATTCTTATGCAAAGAAATACATAAAACACAAAATGAAAAAAAATAATTGAAAATTAGAGGGTGAAAAAGCGAACCGTGACCAGCCTTGTCGCTCTTAGGCGGAAGCAGTCGAAAAATGTCCCATCCTTTGTTTTCCATAACACAACTGAACGGAACATAGAATAAGATACAAAATGATAAATAAGGTAATGATTGTAAAGAGCGAATAATAGGAAATGAGCTGACGAGGCAGTCAATTCGGAGTCCTTCGGAGGGACTCCGCGAGCACTCGGAGGAGCGTCCGGCCGAGGAGCTCTTCTTCTCGCATCGCCAGAGGGGAGCGGAGGTGGCGCAAGGGCCGACTCCGCGTTCGTCGTGAAGTAGTACGTTTCATGACGAGGATCGTGGTGGAGAACAGAAGATGAAGAAGCAACGGCCGCCGAGCCAGAAGGGCCCCCGGATGGGGCACCGAGGGGATGCTGGTCAATAGTCTCCATCAAGCATTGCGGAGTCGAGATCACTGCCACCACGATGAGATGCTGAACGATCGAAGAGGACAGTCACACTCACAGGCAAGGACTGAACGGAAGGAGAGAGAAAAAGGAGGGAGAGAGGAGGGAGAGAACGAGGGAGAGAGAGAGAGGGAGAGAGTGGGAGAAGCCCTGAGGGGCAGCGAAGTGAGAGAAGAGCGTTCTGGCCGCGCAGCAACCGAGAGAACAAATGTCGCACTCTCCACGAAGAAACACAACAAACAGTGTCCAGCCGAGTGAGGAAGACCGCTGAGCCCCAGGCATGAGAGAGGAAAGAGTCGCGAGACAAGAAGCCTCTCTCCTCCCATTCCCTCTCACTCTCTGTCTCTCTCCATCCTTCTCTTTGTTTCCATTCTCTCTCTCTCTCTCTCACCACAACTCTCTGTCTTGTACCCTTTCCAGGTGCCTTTCAGGACGTCCGCACTGAAAGTTGGGGATTCCTCGGCCTATGCCACGATTTCCTGCTTTCTTATATAACCCATTCAACACTTCATATTCTCTGCTCTCATTCAGTTTATCCTCGCTCTTCGTGTTGAATTCTTTTTCTTAATTTTTTCGCTCTATCTCTTTCGTTTGTTCAATCAACTCTCAATATTTTCTTTAGTCATAGTTTTTCAATTTTCTTGTTTCCTTTTCTCGTCCTCGCCTTGGTCTCCTTTTGTGCTTTTGTCATGCCAAACTGTCTCATAATCAGGACGAAAAAAGGAGAACTAATCTTAAGAGGGCAAAGAGGTTATCGGATAGTCCGTCTGACCGCTCTAATCTGGGGATAAGCCATGGCCGGAGGGCCTCTTCACTCCCTCCCCCCCCTCCCTCTCGCCGATGCCTGCGCTTCTTTATAGACAGAAGCGGTGAGAACGGAGAGGGGGCTGATGAGCATGAGAGAGAAAGAGAGAAAGCGACAGAGAGAGAGTGAAGGATAAAGAGAGGGAGATAGTGAGGGAGAGAAAGTTTGTAAGAGGGAAAGAGAGCAGGATAAAGTGGGAGAGGGAGAGGCAGAGAGAAAGAGATAGTGAGAGAGTGAGTAAATGAGAGAGAGTGAGTGAGAGAGAGTTGAAAGAAGGTCAATTCACAACTATTCTGTTGCCATCAAGTCGGACACCATTAATGTACTTAACGGGGCACTTTGATCTCCTACAGTATATGATATGACTGCCCACTTCTCATTGAGTCTCTTGAGGGCCCGCGCGAACACTTTTGGATATGACAACTATCGTACGATCCTCTTCTCCCTATTAATAGTCTCCTTTTTCCTCATCACTCCCTTTCTCTCACTTTCCTACTATCACATTCCTCCTCTTTTCTCCCTCCTTTCTGCTTTCTCTCTCTCTCTCACACACTCTAATATTTCTCTCGCTGTCTGCAACCAATTCTCTCTCTCTCTCTTTTTCTCTGTTTCTCTTCATTCAGACATGAAAATAGCATCCTGTCTTTTGGTCAGCATAATCTCGTCGTTCCCACCCATTAGTCTTTCAATTCCACCTCTCTCCAAAAAGGGCTCTCGACTCTTCTTCCTTCTGCTTCCACCACCTTAGTCCAATCTATTTGCTCCTCTTTCTGAAGATGTCCACGAGAATGAGACACCAATCTTGCAGACGATCCTGGAGATTGGTGAGTGAGAAGGAGAGATAGAGAATCAGAGTGAGAAGGAGAGACAGAGAGTCAGAGTGAGAAGGAGGGACAGAGAGTCAGAGTGAGCAGGAGAGACAGAGAGTCAGAGTGAGAAGGGGAGAAGGAGAGTCAGAGTGAGGGAGAGGTATGAGAATGAGAGACAGAGAATCAGAGTGAGAGTGAGACCAGTGTGAGAAGGAGAGACAGAGAGTCAGAGTGAGAGTGTGTGTGTGAGAGAGAGAGAGACTAATTAATGGGGTATATGTTTGAAATTCTGAATGCATATTACCGATTATCTTTTGTACACGCAATTTTTTATCAGTAGAACTTTAAACCGCGATGTGAAGAGAAGACAAGGCACAAGGAACCAGTGGAATCTATGAATTGGCGTTCAAAGAAAGAAAAGGCAACGGAAAGGGATTGAGTACCAGTAGATGCAGAGGCATTCCAGGAAATACAATAAGAGAACTAGAACAAACCACTATTTCTGTAGTCAGAAAAGTAAAATGTCTAGATACTATTCTGAAACACATGGCTAACTCACCGTGTATGCAAATGTAAAATTTCGCAGAGGTGGAAAAATGTGTTATGATAGATTAGCAGCTAATTTTATATGGTCATACTACAGAATTACAGCTTAATTCTTCCTCTAAGGTCAGCCGTGAGGTTGACTACACATTGACACGGATTGATCTACAAACAACTGTTGAATCAATATCATGAAGAAGTGAAGAAGATTTAGAATGGACATACATACAGTGTACATGCATCCATTATGAAAGTAGAATATATCTAATTAGACATGAAAAGTTGTGACGATTAACATGAGATCGTTTGCCGATGCATAGCGTGCACTTTTCATTCATCCCGACCATGCGATTGTAGGATACAACAAGAGAGAGATAGAGGGAGAGAGAGCGAGCGAGCGATAGAGAGAGGGCGACAGAGAGAGAGAGAAATAGAGAGAGATAGAGAGAGAAAGAAAGAGCCAGTGGTTAACAGGGAGTGACGAAGAAACGACGAGGATTAGAATCAGGAGAGATGCTTCCCAGCCGGGGGCAGCAAGTTCAGCTCCGTGAGGCCGCATTCTTCCTCGTCACTGATGAGTCGCAGAGTCTTCTCCACTGGAGGGGGAGGGGGAGGGGGGCCGGCAAGGAAGATGAACGGAGCCGTGCCTATGCAGACGAAGCAGCCTGTTAGCAACATCAGAGACATCCACTCCCGACGGACACTGCAAGAGCGAACTGAGAGAGGTGCAAACAGTAAGAATACTAAATATTCACACATCTTTTCTTTCTTCTTCGGTCATAGAAAAAAAGAAACTTCTCATAAAGGAAGCAGTTGGCGATGATAGGAACGAGAGTGAAGGAGAGAGCGAGGGGGAGAAAGAGAGAGGGGAGAAGACGGACGGAGACATTCACAAGAGACTGTCTGCAGCTGCCAGCCGACCAGAGAGAGAGCGGCAGCAGAACGAGCGGCAGCAGCCAGTAACTCCTGCAGCCACACACATATACATATATTCATCACTGATTTCTTGATACTAATTTTTAAAATATTTGAAGAGCTAAATAACATACAATTTGAACTACCCTAATTTCAATTAAAAATTACATATAACAATACTGCGGACCTGTCTGGATGTACGAAGATTGGCAAAAGCACCATGAAAAATGCGGTGAGAAGGAGAGCAATTGAATTGCAGATCTTAGAAAGAAGCGAAGATGACGGCAGGGATGAGAATATAATGAACGGGATGATCTGAAAAAATATTTCACTTTGAAATAGAAAGTCAACTGTCCAGCAACAGATTAACATTTAGAAAAAAATATGTTAAAATATTTCCGAACTAACAAAAGAAATAAAGGGCAGAGCAGATTTGACTCCGAGGTTGTAAGCGTCGATGACTTGAGAAGAGGCGAGAAGAGAAGGCAAGTAAGTGAGCAGAAGAACTTGAGGGAAGAAGAAGGCAAGAGAGGAAGCCAAGGAAGACCAGAAAGAAGTGGATTTCCAGTTGCTGGCTGCACGCCGATCCGCTGCTGCCTCCTCAACAACATTTCAATTTAAATGATTCTCAAAGCACACCACATCTTATTTCAACTAAAACCTAATACAGAAGCCCACAAAAAAGGTCTGACTTTGGCTTTTCCAGCGCGGATTTTGTTGAGCTCAACCCCGTCGATTCTCGGATGTCGATGTGGATATTGATGGAAGAAGAAGAAGACCAGCACTGCAACGAAGGCTGAGGCAAGAGAAGAGACAGCGAAAGGAAGCCAAAGGGGAAGGGCAAAGTCGGCGATCAGTTCGGACAGCTCAACCATCGATAGATTAGGACAAAAAAGTTAGTCAGATATTCGTCAAACCGAAAGATTCCATAAAATCACATAAAATATATATGTACATACGTACATGTACATACATATGTATGAAATAAAAAGAAGAGATATGATCAGATAAAAGGGGATGAGAAACTTGCCGGCCAATAAATCGCTGCAGCGAATGGAATGGAGAGGAGAAGAGTGGCGAGGAAGCGAGGGCGCTCTCTGATTGTAGACCATTCGATGATGAGAGAGTCCACGAGGGGGAGGGAGAGGAAGACGCAGACTCCTTGCAGCAGTCGAATAGCTGCGCAGCCGTAGAAGTTCACGAAGGGTTGCCAGGCAGTCAGAGCGGCAGAGAGGAGGAGAGCAGAAGAGGCGAGGAGGGCAGGCGGAAGACGAGAAGTCAGAGGGAGCAGCACGAAGCAAAGCAGCATTCCCAGGCCAGCACTCGAATACAGAAGAAGACGAAGCAGTCTGAACAGATTGGGATCACGAGGGACAGAAGGGAAGAGAACTGACAAGTCAAGGCTCCATCTCCCGGACACTCCAGTCGTCGCCTTTTCCACTTCATCTTCCTCTACTATTTCTTCTTCCACCTTGGCGAGTTCTTCCTTCGAAAACTGTTCGGGATCCTCGGTTGTCAGTGTCCATTCTACGTTGCGAGGTGTGGTCGCTTAAATATGAAGATTTTGGAACTATAAAAGAGTGTTGTGTATAGTAATTTCAATTAATTTGATATCATTGTGTACATGTAATATTGTAGGAAAAACCTCTGCTCTGGCGTTTAGTTGAATCGGGTTCTGTTGTTCCACGATATTCTTTAGAAGATGAATCTGGAGTGGCCGTGAAATAAAAAGAGTCCGTGTTTTCATCTCGCTTCAACTTCTCCGTTGTCTCTTCCGACTTGGAAGAGTTCCACACGGAAATTTCACGCTTTGCTCGCCATTCTTAATTAAATTTATGGTTGTCTTGTTAAAGTTAAGGAAATAATTCTAATGTAGCATCGCAAACTTATTTTAATACAAATTCAAATTAATACTCCAGATATGTATTTGAAATAAGAAGATGTTTCAGTCTCGTTATTGCTTTTGTTTCTTTATTTCAATTGGTGTCAACAGTGGGTAACGGCAATTTTTTATTCTTTTCTTCTCACTCATTCCATCGTCTTCGATGTTTCACGTTTCTATCAAGAGCAGCCACATTCTCGCTCCCACTCGCTTCTACTCCCTTTATCTCCCTCTCGCTCTCCCTCTCTCGCTCTCTCGCACTCTTCTACTCACTCTGAATCTTTCTCTCGCTCTCTCTTACTCCGCTACTCACTCTCGCTCTCTGTCTCCCTCTCTCTTAATATCAATCTCTGTGTCACATTCTCCAGCAAGTACGGCATGCCAACTTGTTTACCAAATTCTCGGCTAGTTTCCATCGTGTTGGCAGCACTTTTTAAGCTTGAAAGTAGAAAGAGAATAAAGAAAGAATGAGTTGCATATGGACGGACACTGACAAGATTCAGTGGGTAGTCTCTGATAAAGTCACTCACTGTTGAGAACGGAGGAGATGAATGATACAAGGAGAGAGAGAGAAAGAGAAAGACAGAGAGACTGACCTTCTTCAGCAAGAAGAGCGATGGAGTGTGGGTGAAGAGAGAAAAGAGAGTGGAAGGGCCGAACGAGGGGAGGGAGAGAAGGATGAGAGACTGCGTGGAGATGGAGTAGAGAGAGGTTGCCGAGCAGACAAGAGAGAGTGGCAGTGCCCAGAAGGAGTTGCAGACAGCGAGTGGAGAAGCACATCCACCCAGGGGAGAGAGGGAGATCTGTGAGAGAGAGCAGAGAAAGAAATAAGTTAGTATTCTATTGCAGAACATCTCGAGACCGTGCAATCTGTAATAGTAGAAAGAGAAAAAGATGAAAGCATCTCTGCTCACATTCATTGCGCATTCAAGCATAGCTTATTCTTCAGCTTTTTCAAAGTCAAAAATGTACAGGCGGCATGTTCGGTTCTGCTGCAAAAAGGTTGAGCTGATATCGCATAATTTATGTACTTGTCATTATCATAGAGTGTGACAGAAAGCTAGAGAGAGAGAGAGATAAGGAGAGAAGAAAAAATGAAAGAGAGAGAGAGAGAGAAAGAGAGAGAAAAGCAAAATCAAAATGGTAGCAGTCATGAATATAACAGGGGCTACGTATGCTTGCCGTGACGAGAAGAGACTTGCTGCAGGCAGTCTCATTATGCCTAAATAACGCCAGCATAACAAAATTTGATAGTTCCTACTCGTGTAAGAGCAAAGATGCAAATAATTAACAAAGAAGAAGCAGCCTGTTTGAGTTTATGCAAAAGACTCCTGAATTCCAAGGAATGAGGCTGATCAACGGGGCCAGATGAAGTAATGGTTCCAACTGAAGGAGGATTAGAATTAAGAGAAGAAGTCGTGCCTCATGTTAACAACACAATATAGACACAGAGAATGGAGAACTGAGAAATAGAGAGAGAGAGGGAGAAAGAGAGTGAGAAAGAGAGTGAGAGAGAGAGAGGAAGAGAAAGAGAGTGAGGAAGAAAGAGAGAAAGAGAGAGACTACAATTGCTCGTGAATGGCTTAATTCTAGACCCATTCCTAGCACAGTAAACACAGCAGAAGCGACACGCGAAAAGGCCAGGAAAGGCGATGGCAGCCACAATTTGGCATGCATTGCATTTCGACATCTTCCGAGACACCCTATCAGCAATGCGCAGGTCGTTGCCGTGACTCATCTTCTCTTTCTCTCTCTTCTCTCTCTAATGCACTATCTCTCGCTATCGCTCTCTCCTCCGCTATCTCTGCTCTCTTCCCTACTTTCCCGTTGCCCTAGCAGACACCTGATCAATAATCGAAAGCGTACAGCCTCGGTCTCTCTCTCTCCGTCTCTCTTACTCTGCTCATATCGAACTGTACTTACAGGAGGGTGCGTAGCGTGTCTGAATCTCACGCTCTTTCTATGAACCTCCTCCTGCTCTCTCACCGTGAGTCTCGCTGTCTGAATCGCAGTCCAACTCCTCGATGACTGCTCCCCCCCTTACTCTTTCTATCAGTAGATTACTATGTTATGCATTCCGATAGTGAAGCAACCTCCTTCCGCAAATATCCTTTATTTAAGTGCATCAGCTCTAGAATATGAACAAGGCAGTGTGAAAAGTTCAGGAAGTGAGTGGCACTCTCAAAAAACGAGAGAGAAAGAGAAAGAAGAGAAAGAGAAAAAGAAGAGAGAAGGGATGGAGAGTGAGAGTGAGAGAGATGGAGAGACTCTCTTCATGCAGATAAAGATGAGAGAGTGTGAGAGACGAGGTCCTTCTTGGCTATGGCGCAATATCATCAAAACAATTTAAGATTATAGTTATTAACATCGACATGCTGCCATTCCCTCTTTGCTGAGTTTATGAGGAAATCAAACAATTTGTGAGAATCAAACGAAAGGATGATTCTATACAAGCATATTGAAAGAAACGGCAGCCAAAATAGAGGGAATACGAGAAAGTTGGAATGCGAGGAGTGGAAACCACAAATTGACCTGTATTTTGTGAGCGGCAAGGAATTGAACGGCAGAAAAGTGAACGATAAAAGAAGGCAACGAAGACGAACTGCGCCACTGCAAATTCCTGAGTTCAGTACAAAACAGCTAAGAGAAAATATGCAATTACATTGGATATTTGTACGAACCTGTTAATTACCTCGCTATTGGAAATGACAAAACTCGCAAAGACAAAGACGAGCTGCAGACAGAAGACTAGCTATTTACAGGCGAAGAGGGAGAAGAGAGGTTTCAGGGAACATCACACAGATGAAATTGCAGAAGTTTACTTTGACAAGGCTAGGTGCGATCAGGGAAAGAAAGAAGCGAGAAGCTAAGAAGAGTCCACTGGAGATCTCAGCTTCCCCTTCCTAATCAATCATATCACACGTTTACAAATATAATGAAGGCGCACTTTAATATAACGAAATTGTGATTTCAGGCATAGAACGGGTACTCGACCCGCGATGCAACTAAAATAAAACCATAGCGTAAACAATGGCAACACTCTGAGCTTCTCGCGTAGGAAGTCACACTCTTAACGGAAGTGCCTATGTTCAACAAGGAGATCACTATTCTCTAGGAAGATGAAGAGACGCAGAGAAAGAGAGATCACTCTCTCCACTTTTCAAAGTCCATGGAAGGGAGGGCCGTGCAGGGGGTCAGGGAGTTCCTCGGCAGCAGGAATGCATCTTCTTGTATCAACTCGAAGTGGTCTCCGCTGTCACAAATGATACGTGACAGCGATGCTTTCCTGATTTCAGCCAACTGCGGCTCCGTGAAGATTCCAGGGTTCTCGAAGTAGAATCTCAACAAAGAAGACATTTTGAAACATCTAAAACAACTTTGAGCCATTAATAGAAAACAAACCGATCGCCATCTCGAGTTCTCTTGAACTGCTCTCCGATGACGCAGGCGAGAGTTGTCCCGACCAGCCCGCCCACCACCGGGTCCTCCAGCATCGCTCCCACGTAAAAGTCCACGTCATCTGTCGTCTTGTAGTTCCTGGAGAGCCCCGCTCGCAGATTCTGGTCGAGGATCATGTCCTTGAAGTCCTCGAACTCCCGAGCCTGAGGCAAGCCGCAGAAGGCGCGCATCTTGTTGTAAGGAGGGAATGCCATGGTCGCGGCCGCGTTGGATGTTCAGCGAGCCGAGGTCCGTGCTTAAGAATGACTATGAATGTGTGTGTGTGTGTGTGTGTGTGTGTGTGTGAGAGAGAGAGAGAGAGAGAGAGAGAGAGAGAGAGAGAAAGGAGAGAGCGAGAGAGAGAGAGGGAGCGAGAAGAAAGAGTAGAGCCAGACCTGCCGAACATCTTCTCAGTGATTGCAGGCGTCATCCGATGTGGTCTCTTGACAGCTGAGATGAGGAATCCCCTGATGATTGGGTCGATTCCTCCCTCGAAGAGAATCTTCCTGACTTGAAGACTCCATCCCCAAAGGAGAATCCTCCGTGGGAGGAGTTGGCCCCCGAGAAGTCGATTCTCTGGTAGAACTCTTCGATCATTCCGTGGCCGAAACGGAAGGCGCCCGTCGTGAATTCATTCGCTACAGTCGCATCCACCTGAAGCAGCTTCAGTCAATGGAAGAGAAGGAAGAAGAAAGAACCTTCGGGTCGTATCCCTGATAGGGGCCGATCACTTTGTCGAACGCTGAGCCCAGCAACTTCGGCAGATAACTCTTGAAGAAGATCATCTGGATCTTCGCCCCAATCACCTTCCGAGTTTCGTGGAAAACACGGTCACCACTCCAGCCAGGGTTGATTCCTTGCAGAACACCAGCGATTCTGGAAAAGACGGAGAGAGAGAAAGGGAGAGAGTGAGAGAGAGAGAAAGGGAGAGAGAGTGAGAGCGATGAGATGTTGAAAAAGAGGGAGAAAGAGAGAGAGAGAGAAGAGAGTAACCTGTTATGCTCGCGAGCAAAGAGAATGTGCAGACTGCTGAGCCCGATGAAGAGGTTCGCCCTGATGTCTCCGGCAGTGAAGGTTGCCGTGCATTTATCGAGAGAGGGACACTTTGCCTGGTCGAAGGGCAGAACCATCTGGAATTTATGGAGCTTTCAAGCTTCATAAATAATAATATCTTCCGAGAATGCATTATTTTATTTATTCTTTTACAAGTATTGATTTCAAAAACGTTTCAGAGGAAAACAACAACACTGGCATATATTATTAAAGATATGAAAAATAAACCTGCTGATTGAAAAGTGTCATCTTGAGAAGACCAGTTCGTCCCTCGCGGAACTTGAAGAGATCCCTTGGGGAAGAACCGTAGATGGGAGAGCCGTCGATGTATGCGGTGTTCTCATTCAGTTGCTCACGAGGGAGGATATTGCAGATTCCGGCGGAACGAGACACTTTCAAGCACTGACGCTGCTTGAACCTGGATAAGAGAGAGGAAGAGAGGGGGAGAGAGACAGATAAAGAGAGAAAGAGAGAGATAGAGAGAGGAGAATGAGACAGAGCATGAGAGAGAGAGAGCGTACGCGTTGTTGGGGTCCTTGTCGGAGATGGGGATGGCCATGCACTTGCCGACAACCTCGGTGCAAGTCTGGCAGTTGGCGGAAGGCAAGAGAGTGGTGCGGACCATGTCGTGGGAGATGAACTGGCCGAACTGCATGATGAGGTTGTTGAATACGTCATGAACGACGGACTGGGCCGAGGACAGCATGACTCGGTTCGCCTCACGAGCAGTTGGCCGCGACTCTCGCAGGGAAGCTCAACACTCAATCCATTACTCTTTTCTTACTATTTACAGTACTTCTTTTATTAGTCAACCCGAACTGACAAATTGGGGCCATTTGGTTGTCGTCGTATTCCGATGGAAGATGTCTGCAATGTTTCGCTGTTCACATTCATACTTTCCAGACTACATTAATTTGAAGAAGAATCTTACTAAAAAAAAGGGAAAAGTTTTAACGCAATTATAAATAAATATGGAAATAATAATATTTGAAAAACATTTAGGACGCAAAGATAACGCGAATTGTTCCTTCTGGATTCATAGGGTGTTCTTCTTGTTGTGTTTAAACTGCTGACCGAATATACGGCCGGAAACTTGCTCCCTGCATGGGATTCCCGAGATTGTTGCAAGTTCCATCGAGAGAACGGAACATGAGATGGTAGCAGAGATGTCGCTCGCAGTTCAAGCCATCACTCGTCAACTGAAATCCATCACAACACTCTCCCTCTCTCTCTCTCTCCGTCTCTTCTCTCTCTCCTCTAACTCCTCCTCCTCCTCCTTTCTCTCTCTCTCTCTCTCTCCTCTCTTTCACGATGTCACTCCAATCCCGGTGACTCTGTGTGAATGTTGTTCATGTGTTATGTTTTGCTGTTGTTTGGCAGCCCGTTATAGTCTGCTATTTAGACGAGCACCGTTCTTCTGGCCAAGAAAAGAGAGAAAGAGAAGAGAAGCAACTTGTGAAAGAGAAAGAGCTCACTGAAACAAATGGCAATTCTTCTGTCATTGCAGTTCTACTTGTGAACAATAGATGAAGTGGAC
Source organism: Allodiplogaster sudhausi (assembly GCA_945643635.1). Lineage (NCBI taxonomy): Eukaryota > Metazoa > Nematoda > Chromadorea > Rhabditida > Diplogasteridae > Allodiplogaster > Allodiplogaster sudhausi. Next base: position 7,097,434 of record CALZFC010000005.1, read on the forward strand.
TGGCTATGGAATGGACTAGACGACAGAGATAAAGAGAAGGACTGATGGGAGAAAGAGAATGATAAACTGAGAGAATCAGAGAGCAAAAGAAAGAGCAGAAGAAACAGAGTTGCTTCCCATTGACTAGTAATAATAGCCGCCACAAACTTAAGAGTGACAGTGTAAAATGGCCCGCCCAACGTTCTATCACTATCTAAAGTGGCCTTCTACAGAGCAAAAAGAAAACCTTTGTCTTTCGTTGTCGCTCTCTCTTTCTTCTCCCTATCTCGCTTCTTCCTTTTCTCTCACCATAGAGACACAAATACACACAGTCACAAAGACCCACACATACAAGTGCAAACTACTATTTCTGTGGGTACCTGAGGAACACATCCATTGGGAACTGCGCTGGTGATGTCATCCAGTGACATGGGCGACCTGCCATTCGTATCCTCCACTGGATCCACTAGCCGACTTGCAATCATCACCTGCAGCATTGAGAGAGAGAGAGAGAGAGAGAGAGAGAGATTAGAGAGAGATTGGCCAAGAAAGAAGAAAAACTGCAAGAAAAATCAGCAAAAATTTATCATATTTGATTTTTAAAAAAATTTCATAAAAAAGGAAAGGAATGAACCTCAGCGACTCGCGATGGAACAGTGCGCGCCTCTTCGCATGTGGAGACGGTGGAGGCAGAGAGAGAGGAAGGAGGGGGAGTCGTGCCAAGCGTGGAGTGAGAAGAGGAATGCGAACTGGCAGAAGACGAGAAGCTCGAGTGGTGAACGGGGGGAGTTGTAGTCACTGGAGGCACTGGAAACGGGACTGAGTCAACTACCGTATATCAATCAGCTCATCATTTTATTCATTTCCGCCCATTCTTTAGAGCCTTTTTGTCTTTATTCTGTTATGATGTCAACTTCTTCCTGAATTCTTCCAGAAGAAGATTTCTAAAAGGCACACGAAAGTGTAGGGAGAAAGAGGAGGAGATTGGATAAACTCTCTCTCTCTCTCTCTCTCTCTCTCTCTCTCTCGCTCTTTCTCTCTCTCTCTCTCTCTCTCTCTCTCTTGCTCTCGCTCTTTCTCTCTCTCTCTCTATTTCTCTCGCTCTTTCTCTTTCTCTCACTGTCTCTCTTTCTTTCTTTCTCTCTCCCTCTGTCTCTCTCTTTCTCTCGCTCTCTTTCTCTTTCTCTCTCTCTCTCTCTCTCTCTTTCTCTTCTCTTTCTCTTTCTCTTTCTCTCTCTTCTTTCTCTTTCTTTCTCTTTTTCTTTCTTTTCTCTCTCTCTTCTCTCTCTCTCTCTCTCTCTCTCTCTCTCTCTCTCTTCTCTCTCTTTCTCTCTCACTTTCTCTCTCCTTTATATCATCCAGACACCATTGCACGCATCATCATGATCTGGGCTTGCCTGCTGGCCATTCCGGAGCGGTGATGCAGAGAGGGGCAGAGAGAGAACCAAGAGATACAGAGGGAGAGAGAGAAAGAGAGTGATAGAAAAGCGGGTAAAGTGAGCGAGAGAGAGAGAGAGAGAGAGAGAGAGAGAAAGGATACTAAAAAGATTCTCTTCGGTGCCTCTCCGCCTGGCATGGGATGGTCATTATTCGACCTTGAACCGACAAAGGCTGGTGATAGCACAAGCAGAAGCACGAGAAGCAATTCTTGAGAGATCGAAAGAGAGAGTCAAAAAAGAGAGAACGAGGAAGGCGAAAAAGAAAGAGATAAAGAGGGAACAGTTGCAACATTCTTCAGGGAGATAATTAGCTATCTAGGTGAAACCAGAGAAAGGGCAATGACCCTTCTGGTGCACGAGTGAAGAGGTACTCCGGGCAGAGGTCGAGACAGAGCAGCACGGCAACAAGGGATATGGGTTGGGAAGCCAGGAAATAAGAGAAAGAGACCAGGAGAGGGAGTGTGAGCGAGAGAGAGAGAGAAAAGAAAGAGAGAGAGAGAGAGAGAGAGAGTTACAGCATTTCCGGACCTCTGCTTCCTTTTAATGATAGTAGACAGGAAGAAACTGGTGACGTAATTATGCGGGCACTTGGAAGATTACAAGTCTATGTCGCACAACAAACAGACTTCTAGACAACACTCTCCGATCTATAAAAGGGGGGGGAGGGAGAGTAAGAAGGAAATAAAAAAAGGAAGGTATGGAGAGATGAACAGAAGGTGTATTAGTATTAGCAGGACATATTCAATGTGCAGGTTGCTACTCGTGCGAGTTCTTAAAAAGCCCTGATCTACTGAGAGAAGGGTTAAAAGCCTTCCTTGTCTTGGACCTCCATAGACTGTGAAAGAGAGACAGAGACAGAGACAGAGAGAGAGAGAGAGAGAGAGAGAGAATGAGTGAGAGCGAACCAATGAGAGAGAGAGTGACAGGGAGAGAGCGAGCTAAATGAGAGAGAGAGCGAGCGAGAGATTGAGAGAGAGAGAATACAGATGGTTCTGCAACTTCTGTATTGTTTCAAGCATAGGTTGTCTGTGGTTGACCCTTATCAACTAGTAATCTTTCTCCCCTCTGCTAGAATGCAGAATGAGCTCGTTTGTGCCTGGCAGAGTCAGAGCACATTGACTCTCATCCAAAAAGGAGTGTTTCGCTGTGTAATCTGGTTTACGATTACCCCTGTAAACTTGGCTCAAATTGGGTCTGATTTGTGGAAGCCTTGAATGTTGAGACACTCAGTGGCATCACATGGCTTTTGCTCTCTCAGACTTCTTCTCAAGGTCCGATTCAACAAATTCGGAGAGAAAGATCAAGGAGAGAGAGAGACAGAGAGAGAGAGAGACAGAGAGGAAGGAAAGAGAGGTAAAGATCGCAAGATGACTTTCTCTGTCACTTTGTCAATGTGTCGAGAGAACAGAATCAAAATGGTTTGAGACTGTTAAACATGGGTGATTACGAAAGAAGAAGACATGAGAAGAGAAGGAGAGAACTGAAGCATGAAGAAAGACAGAGGGAGGGAGAAATGATGCGAGAGAGAACGAGATAAAGAGAGGATCAGAGAAAAAGAGGAAGAGGGACAAAGAGCGAGAAAAGAAACTGCAAGGGGAAATGAGCAGTGAGAGGCACGTCCCCTAAAGGATGTAATGTGAAAAGCGAAACTCACTCAGAAGAAATAGAGTAGCGAGAGAATAGCAAGAAAGCGAATGAAGTTAATTTGACATGGAAACTCTATAATAGTCTGATATTTCTGAAAACATTGAACAAATGAGAAATAAAGAAAAATCTTATTCTTATAAGTAGTATAACTTTTCTGTTACATGTCACATGCATTGTCTAAAGGGCACAGCGCTTTGATTTCGCAGGATGAGAGTAGCCAAGAATTGTCACATTTATCCGTATTCCTTCAACTTATTGTTCTACCAGTCGGTGTTTCATTTCTCTGTCTTTCTTTCCTCTTCTATATTCGCTTCCTTGTTTCTGTTTTCACTCTCTTCCTGTCTCTCGCCCTTCCTCTCTCACTCTCTCTTACTCTCTCTCACTCTCTCTCTTCCTCTCCCTCACTCAGAGTTCACTTGAGGCGAAGGTGAGAGACTGGTAGATACTTCTCTAGCAAAAGAAGTGCTTCAAAAGGAGTGAGGCATCGCTCTATTGAAAGAGCGGACAAAACAGCGGCAGAAAAGGATTGGAAGATGAGGAAAAGCGAAAGGGAACGGATGAATGTTTACTCGGAGTAATTGAGAATTCAGGCCGAGAAGGCCGCAAATACCAGGATCACGGAAGTGGTGCGACAGTCACAATGGTTAAACTCACGATGTGGAATGGAAGACGACGTTTAAATGTTTCCGGTGAATCGTGAATTTGTACAAACTACCACTAAAAAACTATTATTACCGCGAACCTGCATGGGTGGTGGTTCGAGTTGGCTGAGGAGCTCGAGAAGGGGTCGGAGCAGGATGAGAAGAAAGAGTTGTGTGATGAGGACAAGTGCCACAGGCCAGCTGACAGTTGAAGGACATCCACTCCCCGTTCGACTGAAAAGAGAAGGCGAGAGTCAGGAGAACCATTCTTCTCGTCGAAGGAGAGATATTTATTTATATCAGACATTTGTAAAAAAAAATCATTGGAATAAAAAGGGATTGATTGAGAATGATTTGAAGAGAAGGAATGAAAGAGAGACTGACATGGCACTCCCCGATGGAGGCCCAGAACCGACACCATTCGTGTTGGTCGCAGCATCCATTCGTCAAGCATTTGAAGCGTGACGTCACAGGTGGCGACAACTTTTGCGAGAGGCCATCTAAGGAAGAGAATAGTCTGGATCATCCTCCCACATCTTCCTATCCCAACCCTCGCCTGCTAAATCCGCTCCTGATCTCCAAAGAAGTCATTACTACTACGCTGCCTTTAATCTCTGCTCCCTTACTCCTCCTTCTGGGTATAATTCATTCCTCTCTTTCTCCGCTCTCTCACATTTTCAATGTTATTCAAGCCCAGACAATATCCATTTCACAATGCAGGCGGAAAGAGCACATGCTTGTTGAAAAAAAGAGGAAATTAGTGTTTTGCTGAAATAAATCGAGATGAAGTGGTGAAATAGTTCATATTCCCTGCCCTCCGGCTTATGGGTGTGATGTTGGAAGATTAACAATATCATCCACCTTCCTAAACACGTCAAAGAGCAGATAATCAATGAGAAGAATAGAAGCGTGTCTGCCATCTCTGCCCTCTCTCTTCCCTGCGCACTCTATCGCACACCCAGTGTATCTTTCCTTTTTCGCCTGCGGGTTCATTCATCTACTCTCTCCTCCGGGGTATCTCTTATCACCTGCAGCATGGATCAACTGCCATAAGCGATGGCATTGCTCATGCCCATCCTTACATCCAACTGCCTCCATCTATCCTGATATCCCTGTCTCTCTCTCTCCTTTCCCTCTTTCTCTGTCTCTCTCTCTCTCTCCCCACTCTTACTCTCACTTTCTTCTAGCTTCTTCGATCTCTCTTTCCTCCATCTCATTCGCGTTCTTTAAGCCATGAAATATCAAAAGCGTTCATTCCTATTGTTTTTATCGAGTTCGAAAAAGGAAAAGCCCTAAAACTGACGTTTGAGCAAAAGTAGGAAAATGAGTAGAAGTCCTCTCATCGGTTTTGTCGAAGAAGCACCGCACTGGTAATGATGACCAACACGCAAACGGAGAAAACGGACAGAAGAGTAACAGAAGAGGTGGACGGGGAGGCGGAGGAGAAGGAGGAGAGGGTGAGAGAGGAGAACAGAGAGAGTGAGAGAGAGATGAGAGAGAGGGGAAGGAGGAGAGGGTGAGAGAGGAGAAGAGAGAGAGTGAGAGAGAAGATGAGAGAGAGGGGAAGGAGGAGAGGGTGAGAGAGGAGAAGAGAGAGAGTGAGAGAGAGGATGAGAGAGAGGAGAAGGAGGAGAGGGTGAGAGAGGAGAAGAGAGAGAGTGAGAGAGAAGGAGGAGAGGGTGAGAGAGGAGAAGAGAGAGAGAGTGAGAGAGAAGATGAGAGAGAGGGGAAGGAGGAGAGAGTGAGAGAGGAGAAGAGAGAGAGTGAGAGAGAGGATGAGAGAGAGGGGAAGGAGGAGGGGTGAGAGAGGAGAAGAGAGAGAGTGAGAGAGAGGATGAGAGAGAGGGAAAGAGAGAAGAGAGCGAGCCTAGTGAGGCGGCAACGGCCACCTTACCGCTCTGCTCAGCTCCGCCCTCCACTCCTCTCTCCTCTTCTCTCGCTTTTACTCAGTCTCTCTCTTTCCTTTCTTTCTCTTTCTCTCTCTCTTTCTCTCTCTGTTACTGTGTATGCAAATGTAGATATGTATGCATCGCGTGCAGTCCTCCAGATGATCCTTCGTGGTTCCCCCGTGTGAATGTGGGCGGAGCAATCCAATTCCGTGGAGACTCACTTCGTAGCTTCTAGATCATGAGAGAAACCGTTTTTCGCACTAAATTCCTGCTTCTTAGTTCTCGAACAGAGTTCCTCTGAGGCAGGCGACAACAAGACTATTCAATGCTTCATTCTCACTTTCGACTAAGCATTGAAGAGAGAAGAATGAAGATGGGAGTGCGAAGGTCAAGCTCACACCTGCCATCACATGCTTCATACCATCGACTGGAGACAGTTTTCTAGGGTGAAATGAGGAAATGAAAGGGCTGAAATTGTAAGAGAAGTTGTTGTTGAGATACAAAGAAGCACTCAAAAAGAGGATAGACAAAGACACCAACTAAAGTGTCCGTATCTAGTAAATATATACATACATTCATACATATACAATATGTACATGGATGCCTCTCCAGCATTTACCCTCATTTTTCAATTTCTGTCTTTCTCTCTTCGCCCCCTCTCTCTTTCGCTCTCTCTCTCTCTCTCTCTCTCACTCTCTCTTTATCTTTCTTTCCCTCGCTCTCTCCGTAATCTTGCAAATCTCCAACATTCTTCTTACATGTTCTTTCAATATTTTCTTTTTCACTTCCAACATATCTTTCCCTCCCTCTTTTCCTCACGATCATCACCAAGACATATGCTCATACATATGTATGTTTGCCCCTCGTCTTCCTGTGACCTTTCAATGGATTTCAAGGTAATCTTCAGGTGTTCCAGTCTTCTCTTCCTTCTTTAATTATGAACTTATGCCTCGATATCTAATGTCTGATAAAGAGTTGAGAGAACCAAATGGAATGGAAAGTCCTCACTGCGAATGCCCACTCAGCAGTGTTTCTTTCTTTCCCAGCCGACTCTTGAATACCCTTTGTTTTTGCTAACTTTAGCCTTTTTAGCTGTTTCTATCAGAATGTTTCTTCTTCAACGAAAAGAACGAAAGTGATGACCTCTCTCACTTCAAGAACATTCCTGGCGTGTCGAAAAACGCGAGATCAGATCGCCTTTTCCTCTCTCTCCCTCTCTCTCTCTCTCTCGCTTTATTCTGGCTCCCCTTTCTCTCTATGTTTCTCTCTCTCTCTCTCTCTCTCTTTCTCCCTCTCGTTCTTCCCATATCTTCATTCTTTTCCAATTTCTCATTCGGCTATAATTTGAAAACATCTTCTTTTTATCTTGGTTAGCTTTCATTACCTTGAAAGAATGTGGAGTGATTCTCCCATTAAAGTGATCCTTTTCGTTCTTCTCCGAATCCCTCGTCGAGTTTGTTTCAAACCATTTCCAGTCATATCAGCGAGTTTCTCCTTTACTCCCATTCACAGAGACGGATAAATGTAAGACCCGCCCACGCGCAATTTAATGGCAGCTAGAGAAGATGAAAAGTGAACCCGTATCTTTATGAACCTCCAGTGGATTATACTACACAATTGGATGTCTATTTCAATCTGAAAAGGTGGTCAGAAGGACGCGAATTAACATACAAATTGTGGGCGCCATAAGGCCATTCATTTTTTTTTCTTTTCGAGATAACAACATCTATGTATGACAGGTCAAGTATACTTTGCCTTTGTAAAATTCGTTCCATTTCTCATTTATCTGTCTCTCTCTCTCTCTCTCCTTCTCTTCTCTCACTCACTCCACTCTCTCTTTCACTCTTGTTTTCTACTTCTCTTTCTCTCTCTCGTTCCTATTCGGAACATAGGAATCTTTTAGAAGCCCTCTGTAAAAGGAAACGAAGGAGACTGGCATTTTCGAATGCTTGCGGCTTCGACTGAAATACATCAGAAAGAGTTGCATTCACATGACATCACAAAAAATTATATGAATTGGTTGAAATAAGCACGACAGTACTTACAGTTGATATGAAGAAAGGAGGGCGAGAGTGTGAGAGAGAGAGATAGAGTGAGAGAGAGAGAGTGTGAGAGGGAGAGAGAGAGAGAGAGAACAACAGGTGAGAGAACTGTGATAAAGTCTTTGGCAAATGCCATCGTATTTCTACTTGAACCGTCAGCTGATCTCTTTTTCTTCTACTTCGTGTTCAAGATCACGACAAGCATGACTGGTGTGTTTCTCGAATTGGCAGCCGCTGTTGAGAGCTAACATCTCGGTCAAAGTCACCCAGGCAACAGAAACCAATTAAATGTCAAAGATGAAATTATGCGTTTAACAGTATCTATTTTCCTGATTTTAACACCAAGAAGGTACAAAGGTATTATAATTCGTGTGATTTTCTAGATTTCAAAATTGTTAATCGCATGAGAACAACTGAAAGATAATAAACAGGTGCAATAACTATGAATGTATGTACAAACCTGCATATGTAACTGGGGAGAGGGGCGGCAAAGTAAAAATGATTAGGACTGCATTTCTTCAGATGATCTCTTCGTTGTCATTTTTATCAGTAAAATCTTGGCAATCTTCATTCTTGCATTTCTATATCTACGTTGATCTATTTCTTCTTCTCTTCATAGGGATGTCTCCTTCTCTCCCCTCTCTCTCACGCTCTCTCTCTCTCACTCTCTCACTCTCTTTCTCGTTATCCATGAATCTCTAGCATGTTATGGGAAGAAGTGATTGCTTGGCAGATGCAATGGAACCCTTTCCCGCCTCGAGCAGCCATGCGCTCACTTTCCGCTGAGCATCAGAAATAAGCCTCTTTTAAATGCACTCCTCTCTCTTTCTTTCCTTCTTCTAGCTGGAGTCATATGCGTGACCTATTCTTACCTAGAAAACCGCCCTCAGAAAGTTGACTCGCATTCACTCTCCCTCTCTCTCTCTCTCTCTCTCTCTCTCTCTTTCTCTCTCTCCCTCTCTCTCTCTCTCTGACTCTCGTAGTCACGCTCATTCTCTCCCTCTCTTCCTCGTCCTCCTTACAGGTCACTCCAAGCTGACAGTCTTGATGCTCCCTCAGTCTAACAATGAATGAACATTTGCCGTTGCAGGGCAGCCCTCAAATTTGTCGCCATATCCAACAGAAGATGAGGTTGTGGCCGAGCAGTGTGCCGCTTCTACTGGGACTCTCTCTTCTGGCCCTTCTTGCAGGTGCAGATAAGGAGACAGAGAGAAAGAGAAAGAGATCTCTCTCTTTCTCATTCTCTCTATATCCCTCTCTCTCTCTCTCTCTCTTTCTCTCTCTCTCTCTCTCTCCTCTCTTCTCTCTCTTTCTCTCTCTTCTCTCTCTCTCTTTCTTCTCTCTCTCTCTCTCTCTCTCTCTTTCAGATGGCCAATCGGCCGTCCGCTGCTCGTCTCCGTCATGCTGTGATCGCCATCGTTTTTGCGACTTCTGGGCCCGGAACCGAGAATGCGCACTGAATCCGCGGTGGATGCTCGTCAACTGCGCCCTCTCATGCAGTCAGTCGTCTACCACCTCTTTCTTTCTCTCTCTCTCTCTCTCTCTCTATCTTTATCTCTCTATCTTCTCTCTCCATCGTCTACTTCTGTCTCTCACTTTTCCGCCTCTCCCTCTCTCCCGCTCTCCCTCTCTCTCTCACTCTTACCTGTTGCTTTCTCCCTTACTTTTTCTGCCACTTTTCTTTCATTTTTGATATAAAATTATAACATTGTATCCATAAAGTAACATACGATTTGATCTGTCAGAATAAGCCGTTGCTTGAGATTCCTGCCCCCGTAGTGTGGAGATGCCTCGTCCCCCTCCGCCCTCCCCTCGTGTGACTCCTCGCCCTGCTCCCTTCACTCCCTCGCCTACGGTAGCACCATCCATTGTCTTCTCTCCTGTCATCTCTTCATCTTCTTCCTCTGCTCAATGTCCATTTGTCATCTCGACTCCCGTCCAAACTCGGACCGAACCGACAGTCAATGAAGTCAGCTTCTTTTTTCATATTATTGTTCATTTTGGTTCTTTCAACACTTTCGGCGTAAAAAGAAGGAATCTCTCGAAGGAAGCCACTTTTGCTCCGATTTTTTCTTAACGATTACAGACAATTTCTCTTTATCATTTCTACAGAGGCCTTTCTTTATCTGATTGGTTTTGTCTTCTCTGATTCTTTGCATTCCTCTTCTGCGTTGTCTCTACGTCCCTCAATCTTCTTTCTCTCTCTCCCTCTCCATCTCCATCATCCATCTCTCTCTCTCTCACTCTCTCTCTTTATCTCCCGTCTACCTTTCTCTCTCACTCTCTCTCTCTCTCTCCCTATTGCTCATTTTTCTAGGTGCGTGCAAGAGAGCGTTCAGCAGGATGTGCGAGTGTGCCCCCGTCTCCGGATTGTGTCCGTAATGTGTGTTTCAATGAGCGTTTCCGTACTCTGGACGGGACTTGCAACAACCTGGAGAATCCCCTCGTGGTCAGTCAACTCTCTTGGATCTCTCTCTTATAACTGTTTCTGCAGGGCTCCGCCTTCACTCCTTTCAATCGGCTTCTGCCTGCGGAATACGATGACGGCTTCAACGCTCTTATCGGTATCTCCTTCTTTCTCATCATTAATGTGTCTCTATGTCTCTGTCTCTCTGTCTCTCTGTCTCTCTGACTCTCTGTCTCTCTGTCTCTCTCTCTCTGTCTCTCTGTCTCTCTCCTGCTTACAGCATCTCTCCGTCGCTCTCGCCCGTCTGCTCGTGAGATCTCTCACTTCCTCCTTTCCTCTCAGCGTTCTCTTAGTTCTCATGCGAACTCTCTGCTGATGCAATTCGGCCAGTTCCTGTCTCACGACATCACGAAGAATGCCCTGAACAACGTGTGCAGCTGCGGCAGCTCTGCCTCGGAATGCGCGAATATTCCCATTCCATTCTCCGATCAACGGCACGTTTCAACGCGCTCTCACTACAAAAACTGAACAGAGACCACACGAAAATATGATTATCGCCCTCAGCCTTTTCTTCATCCGCTCAGACGCCTCTAGTAAACTGAGCAGGGACCAGCATATCACAACCTGCGGGGCTTAGACTGAATTGGAATGTGCAAGAGGGGTGGGGGGCACTGATCATAGCGGGCCAGTGGGGACACGCAAACTAAGAGATCAAAGGCGTAAAAGGACACGACAGAGAGAAAGGGAGAAGTCATATAAGAGTGGAGAGAAAGAAATAGAGAGAGAGAGAGAGAGTGTGAGAGAAATGAAGTGAGATGCTGCCACCGGCAGCATGAACCTTTGTATCGGCTCGCGAAAGTCGAGAATGCTTGGGGAGAGTAATCGCCTTGCTCGCTGTGCACGGCAACACCAGTTTGTGAGGCTGCAGATCACCATCGATCACCTGTCTCGGCATTCCTCTCTTCGCTTAAAGCAGAAAAAACAAGTATTGCAAGAATGAGAGTACAGTACTGGGTTATCAGAAGGATTCAGCCATGGCTTCCCTCTTTCAGACGACGACGCATTTCGTGCATTCGCTTCACACGGGCAGTTCCTGTTTGCGGAACTGGACGGCCAGCTGTGCCAAGGGAGCAGTTCAATGAGAACAGTGCATACATTGATGCATCTCAGGTCAGAATAGAGAGAGAGAAGGAGGGATGGAGGGAGAGAGAGAGAGAGAGAAGGAGGGAGATAGAGAAGGAATGTGAGAGAGAGAAAGAAGAGGTGTCTGTAGATCTACGGATCTGATTCGGCAACATCCCGGATGCTGCGTTCGGGAGCCTTCTTGCGTGCAGATGTAGTGCGTGGCCGAGTGTTTCCTCCCACGAATGGCCGGGACTCTCTGACCACGGGAGATGACCGTGCGAATCTCTTCGTTGGCCTCTCTGCTCTCCACACCAGCTGGCTCAGGCTGCACAACAAGCATGAACCTTTTTCACGTTCTTTTTCTCGTTCTCATCTATTACTTTCATGAAATAATTTTTATTCAATATTTAATTTCTTCGTCCTTATTGTTTTCAATTAAAACTGTATTCGTTTAGCACAACAACTCTGATTTAGCATCGCGGCATCTCTGCAGAATGTGAATCCAAGCTGGGATCCGGAACGAATCTATCAGGTTAGTTCTTGCCATTATTATTCTTGTCACTTCTGTTCTTTCACTCTGTAACCTCAGGAGTCTCGTAAGATCGTGGGTGGTTGCATGCAAGTTGTGACCTACCGCGAATTCCTGCCCGCGCTGCTCGGCCCTTTCCACAACCGCCTTGTTCCTGGCTACGCTGGCTACAACCCGGGCATTAACTCTGCCATCCTCAACGAGTTCGCCGTGGCTGCATACCGACTGCATGGGATGCTGCAGGAGAGTTACCCACTCCTGGACGCGCAGTTCAGGAGAGTCGGCAGTGTCGGAGTCGTCGAGGGAATGTTCCAGATCGGACGCATTCTCGATTCTGGACTCGAGCGTCTCTATCGGTTATTCTCTTTCTCTGTACTCGCTCTCCCTCTCTCTTTCTTTCTCTCTCTCTCTCTCTCTCTCTCTCTCTTTCGTACTCCCTATATATCATTCTCGGGACTCTCTCTCATTCTCACTCTCTCTTTCTCTGGACTCTCTATCGGTCTCATTACGACTCTCTCTCTCTCTCTCTCTCTCTACTCCCTCTTCAGAGGCCTGATCTCAATCTCTGCCCGCCATCCGCAACGCATCACAACTGCCATAACTGAAATGATCTTTTCTGGGGAGGGTGACATGGCTTCAATCAATATCCAGAGAGGACGCGACCACGGAATTCCTTCGTACAATTCGTTCCGACAACTCTGCAATCTGCAGCCTCTTACCGACTTCAATCAGGCAATTCGAGATGGCGAGAGATGAATAGAGATGAAAAGAGGGAAGAGAGCGAGAGATGAAGAAACACGAAGAGAGGAAGAGGGCGAGAGATGAAGGGAGAAAGAGAGATCAAGGGAGGTAATGAGGGAGGGGAGAGAAGTGGAAATGAGTAGTAATATTGAGAGTGTTGAGTGGCCGGAAGTGACAGACTCGGATGTGCGTCAGCGAGTGTCTGAGCTGTACGCGTCTCCGTCGGAAGTAGACTTGTACACGGGAGGCCTGCTGGAGGAGCCCCCCGCCGGCTCACTCGTCGGCCCCACCTTCGCGTGCATTCTCGCAGAGCAGTTTGTCAGACTCCGCGACGGCGATCGGTTTGCTTTTATCCTCTATCTCTCGTCTATATACTTTCTCTCTCTCTCTCTCTCGTCTCTCTACTTTCTCTCTCTCTCTCGTCTCTCTACTTTCTCTCGCTCTTTTTCTCTCTCTCTCTCTCATTCTCTCTCTCTGCTTCTTTCTCTCTCTCTCGACTTCTCTCTCGACTTCTTTCTCTCTCTCTCTCTCTTTCCCTTTCTCTATCTCCCTCTCTCGACTTCTTCTCCCTTTCTTCTGCAGCTTCTACTTCGAGCGTTCGACGGTATTCTCCCCTGCCCAGCTAGCGACCCTTTCCCGCACTTCCCTCTCGTGGATTCTCTGTTCAACTTCCGAGCAACTGGACCGCATCTCTCCCCGCCCCTTCAACGTGGACGATGGCCGTGCAGCAATCCCGTGCAGTCAGCTGCCCTCCCTCGATCTGTCAGCCTGGAGGGAGTGACACTCTCCCTGTCTCTCACTCTTGGAGAGAGTGACTCTCTCGCTGTCTCTCCCTCCTGGAGAGGGTGAAACTCTCGCTATCTCCCTCTCACCCCTTTCACTTTTCTCTTCTGCTTCTCCTTATTTTTCACTTCTCATTGTCTCACTTTTCCGGCTTTCGGTTTAGTGTTGCACTAATTTTAGGAAGTCTGTCATCTCATAATTTAGATTCCTCCAGGTAACATTCCGCAAGTACACAACGAGTCAAACCTTTTTAGCTTTATACCTCAAGTCCGCTTTATTTCTTGAAACCATGACATACTAAGATTGTTTCTGTTTTCCTTCTCTCTTCCCATTCTTCCGTCTATTCTAATCCAGCTCGATGTGCCATTCCTCTTTGTGTCTGCTCAGCTTTCTCTTCCAAGTCTTCACGAGATTCTGTCGGATAAACGAGTACATCAAGCAGCTTACGAAGTAATCAAGCAACCACGAAGAGGCGTATGAAATAGACGAGTCGCAGCATCTACCCGTAACATTAACTGTGAGATGACTAAAGATGTACAGGACGAGTGTGAGAGGGCGGGGCTTAAGATTAGGTTGGATTGAGGAAAGTGCCCCTCCGAGAGCGCGTCTTCACTTCCACACAGCCGAAGGCGCCGAGAGTCGGAGCACGAATCCGCGTGGTCCGCATGGGGGGCGGAGGGCTCCTCTCGCGACTCCGTGCGGGTCTCTGGATACTGCCCGCCGGGGCCTTCTCACTCCGAGTACGGTGGATCTTCGCGTGGTTTCGGCGAGAATGCGAAGTAGAGTGGGGACGGTGGTGGGAGTGAGAATGAGAAGGTTGAGCACGAGGAGGGACACACTCCGACTCACTCCGGGCAAAGCGAACTTCTTGCTGAAATAGAATGGATATGAGAGAGAGAGAGAGAGAGCGAGAGAATGTAGAGAACGACGAGAGCTGAGAGACAAAATGAAGAAGAGTAGTTGAGAATCTCAGAAACAAAAGTGCAATCTAGTTCAAAAGGTTCAGAACTGACCGGTGTAAACCACTGATCTAGCAGAAAAACTTCTGGCAAACGATACTTTGATACCATGTCCTTTGGCCTGGACTCAAAGTGAGGGAATGACAATACTAGCGTCTTTATTGCCGGCTCGAGATCCTGGAACACATGCATTTGCTCACATACATACGTGTTTATCATTGTTACTGTTTGGGTATGTCTGCAATTTCATTATAGATAGTTTCTCATATCTGCTTAATTGAATGCCTGAAAAACAAAGAGAGGACCCTGAAGATGCGATGGCCGAATGTGATTCTTTTCTGTTGATGAATCCTCTCCAGTTTCTCCTCCGCATTCATGACTCCGTTGTAGAAGACAGTGTACATCTTAGCGAAGAGAGTGACATTCAGGATACTCGCGAGAGCCAATCCGAACACGAAGGCCAGAGCCATCACGGCAGAGTACTCAACACATCCAATACACTCTTGTGAGAGAGCTCACCCGCAAAACAGCAAAAGAAATACCTGAATGTGCTTTGGCATGATGTCACCAAAGCCAACAGTTGACACTGAGATGATCACGAAGTACAGACTTTCTTGGAAATCGATGCCTGAGGGAAAGGAGTGATAGCAAGAATGCGTTTATCACTCAGCAACTCTCACCCTTCTTGCCGTTCTCGTCATAATCGAAGAGCCATACGAAAGTGGTGGTTGCCATGATGTAGATGAAGATGATGGAGAGAACGAGCCAGATCGGAGGCTGCTCGAGCAGTGATTCTCGGTCTTCCGAGTTGTACGAAGAGGAGTAGCTGGACCCACTGGAGGAAGAGTAGGAAGAGGAGGAAGAACTGCTTCTATTCCGCCCTCCTCCCTCCGCTCCTTCCTTGTACCCGCCCTCGATATCCTTTCTTCGCCATCTTCAAGGAACGTATTCTCACGCAGAAAGAGTGCTGGCTTACCGTAATCTTGCAAGAGGGCGTGGCTAACTTCTGTCTCATTTGGCGGAATGCAATAATGCCGCGAACAATGCCATTTCGGATGAGCTGTCCCAGGTCGCCGAGAGTGAGAAGCATGAGAGGAATGCCGAAAGCTGCGTACACAACTGTCACCCACCGGCCGAACCACGTCCCGCACACAATCGTTCCTGCACCACAATTACTGCATCGAAGATATATTCATGACTGCTTGAATGATTTGTATCTTTCGCACTATTTCGCTTTGCCTTATTTCTAAAATAAATATGTAAAAATACGAGTTGAATTACCGTATCCAAGAGTAGTGAAGACAGTGAGAGCATAGAAGACAGAATTGGAAAACGTCCACATGCGGTGCAAGATTAAGTTCTGCTCCTTGTGGTAAGTGCTCCCAGAGAATCGGCCTTCCGTTCCAAGCATCTTTATGTAGTACATCTCCAATCATTTCATCAGTCGTGGAAGATAATAAGAATCAAAAGAATAGCATTATCGTTTCCACCATTATTTCTCTACATTAAATTACCCTCGACCTCTTTCATGGAAGAAGAAAGATAGAAACATAAAAGGATGAGAGACAAAGCAGAAAGTTGAAGGAGGACGAGAGGCAAGAAAGGGAACGTAGAGCGGGAGCGCGGGATAAAGCGACCGTGATAGAGAAGGAGAGAGAGAGAGAGAGAGAGAGAGAGAGAGAGAGAGGAGAGAGAGAGAGATAGATAGAGCGATAGTGAAGGGAGGGAGTGAGAGAGAGGGAGCTAAAGTGAGTGAGAAAGAAAAGAGAGGGAGAACGATAATGAGAGTGAGGAGAAGAAGAAGAGAGGGGGGAAGAGACAGAGAGGGAGGGAGAGTCAAGCATCGCGCCATCTTTGAAATCGAGATGTTCTTTTCTGCTGCCAAGAGTCCAAATGTGTATAATGAGATAATGCAAGGGATAATGAGGGGTCGAGTGCTCCCAATCAGTAGGCTGATCACGTGAAGTAATGAGCAAAGAGCAGACAGATGCGCCATAATTGATTAGTAGGAAGAGAGAGAGAGAGAGCGAGAGAGAGAGTGTGAGAGAGACAGAGGGAGAAGTCAAAGAGGGACGAGGAAAAGCTCACCTTGAGTTCTGTTATCAGCTTTCGTTCTCTCAAGGCTGCATTCCTCTCGAGCAGAGTTATGTTCTCCACTTTCTGAGCGGTCTCCTTCGTTGTCGCTACCAATTCAGCCACTGTTTTGTGGAAACTCTGACGAGAGCAAATAATTAGTGATGCATGAATGGCAAACCGAGCGAGAAATGACAGTAAATACGTGCCTCCATTTCGTGTTGCTGTTCGATGGCAAGGAAGACAAGGCCGCCGAGCAGGACATACACAGCCATCATGAGCAGCAGCAGAAGGTGGCGGAAACCCAGTCTGTGGTGGACATCCGCCAGCCAAGCCAGCCATTGGGTCACCGCTTAAGCACTCCATGGATTTCTTGTTTGGCCGTTCTATCTTGGCTTCAGAAAAAGAATGGAATGAACCTTCTCTCTTGATCTGCCGCTTCCTCTCGTAGTACTTGGCATAATCGAGTTCGAAGTGGAATCCAAATGGATTGATTCCCTTCTCATCATTAATGTGAGTGTCTAGCTTGAGAACGATGCAGTTGTGCCTCTCCTTACACCCGGAAATTCAACAATGCCAGAACATCCTCACTAGGCATCAAACGATCAAACTATTATGTTCAATTAATGAATAGAGAGATTAAATAATTTCTGCGATGGAATTTAACTTAGAGACGTTGTCTAGGGATCTTAAAATCTACCGTAACCCTAAAGAAAAGAATTCGAAAGACAAGAGGCGCAGACAGTAAAGTATGGGTGGTTTTAAGATCCATGGACAGCCTCTTTCAATTCCAGCTCAGACTATATTTATTTGTCACAACAGATGCAATTATAATCCTAATGTTCGAAAAAACAAAATTCAGTTCAAATATGTAAAAAAAATCTATTTAGGACAAAAACCTTGAAATAATTAGTGATGATCCTCGAACGCGATTGGAGTTCGCTTTCTTGAGCTAAAAATAACGAGCCCGCAACATGATGATAAGCACTCGTAGCGGGAGATGATAAGAAAGCACAACAACTTCATAACACTCCAGGTGGGCAAAGAGGGAGATTAGACTGCATGCACGACCTATTTGTACGGAGGCAGCCATTGAAGATTGAAGAACCCGCCGAGACAGCCGCTTCCTTCTCACACTCACTTATCACCACTCTGCCAGCACTCATCATTCAAAGCCATAAAATAGTTGCTAGGATATCACAATGAAGCAGAAAGAGACGCCCATTCCTGAGCATTCCCTTGCTCGTGCAACTTTTCTTCCCAGTTCATTCCACGTTTTTCGATTAACCGAATTCTGTATGTTATGCTATTCTTGCTTGTGAATTCATCCAATACATTTATCAGAACCAAATAAATAAATATTTCCTCTTTACAAAGATCGATTTAGACGAGGATTTATGCAGGAGTATCGAAAGCAGCACGGTGAACCATTTCCTCCTTCAGAATGAGGTGCGAAATCTGGAAAAAGAAAGAATAAAAAAAACATCTTTGCAATAGAAAGAGCACGACAGCGATCCGTTAACTGCATCATTTCCGTTCTTTTCGTGCACGTCCTTTTTCATGCACTAAACCAAGTAATGACTACAAAAAGGGAAGAATGCGAGCTGACCAAGCATCACTCACTTACTTTTATTTCCTAGTAGCGGCGACATCAAAGAAGTAAATGTCACTTAGACAATAAATGCCCTCCAAAACTCCATTTATATGCGATATTGCATAAGCAAAGAAAAGAATGGTGGC
Source organism: Allodiplogaster sudhausi (assembly GCA_945643635.1). NCBI lineage: Eukaryota > Metazoa > Nematoda > Chromadorea > Rhabditida > Diplogasteridae > Allodiplogaster > Allodiplogaster sudhausi. The sequence continues at coordinate 7,115,428 of CALZFC010000005.1, forward strand.
ATTTCTAAACAGCACGAATGGTCAGTCATTGTCTCACTACAACTTTTCCTTGCAACAGAAAACCTTGCCATTTTGATAACGCGTTTCAGCACGGCATAGCACATTGTGAGGGGCATATTCGATAAGAATAAATCATGAAAAAAATAAATGCCACACCAGGTGACAGACAAGCTTGGCACTGTACCCGAGTCAGATAAGGGCAAAGGAGAACCCAGCTTAAGGATTTACCGTTAGAGAAATGACATTCTTGAATGCTAGAAAGGGAAAGAGCAGAAGGGATGAACAGTATTAACCTGGTTGAGATGCTCGGTGAGCTTGCGTACATTGCGAGCCCAATCATCGAGTCGGTCGGTGGGGGCAGAGCGGGCGCGGAGATCAACCACGCGGGCCGGCCGGTCCAGCTTCGCGTCCCGGATTGAGCCAGATACGATCATCTCACACACAAACTTCTCCATCTCCTGAATCTCTTCCATATGCGCATACAACTCACATATTCTCACTGCCAGATGGCAAATAATAAGACATCACATAAAAAGACAAACGAACATCGATTGGGAAGTCGAGAAGCTGAGCCAAGCGATCGAAGGAGACTTGGGTGTAGTACTTCGAGACCATTCGCATGTTCTGAAAAGGACTGAATCAGTAGTTCCTCAGGAGCTACTATTTTTAATAAGAACGTTCAGCCCATATTCTGTGTGATGTTTTGTCATCAATTTGAATAATATAACTCATCAAAACTTAAGCACTTAAAGACTAAACGGACATGCTCTCCTACTCGGAGATGAAGATCCTTCCACCGCTTCTCTCCAGCAGTTCCCTCGAACACCTGCCAACATACTTAATTCAACGTCTTCAACAAGACTCATTTGTAGAATCGGAAGTAAGAGGATTTCTGAATTTCAGTGAAAACAAAATCTGAACAATGGGAATAGTACAAAAGCACCGAAACTTTCAAATAATAAAAGAAGTGTAAAAATAAAACAAACATCGGACACAGGAGAAGAAGAGGTGCCTCGGCGGAGGACCTTCTCGAACTGGGCAGTCAAGGTCTCGCGCCATGAGATCAACTCCTCATCCATGAACAGATTCATCAAATTCTGCAAACCAATTAATAATCTTTCGAATCAGGAATGGAAGAAATAGCAAAAGAGGAAACCTTGTATTCTGGAATAGTATCGATTTCGCGAAGCTGGGCCAGGCGGTGCACCATATCCCACTGCTCACTCGAGTGTGGTGCAAGCAGCGAATAGAGCACGCCACACTTCAGGGCCTGGAAAGTTCATTCCTCTACTAGGATTAACTCAACAAGGGCACTAACCTTCTTGGACAGCTCAGGATTTTCCTTTATTTTGGGAGTGTCGAAGACAGAGCGATAGTAACGACAGACATTGATGTAGTCGCTATCTTCCAGTCCAATTTGAATCATCAGAGTGTAGAATTTGAGCTTGAGATCTTGAATCTAAAAGATGAATATTTGGCTAGCCGTAAACGGTGAATATTATATTTCCGCAAATTAACCTCGTCATCATCCAGCTTCTCGAAAAATCGAGTGCTGATTTTCTTGGCGATGATAGAAGCACGAATGTAGTCCTTTCTCATGGTCGAGAGTCTCATTTGATCGAGAAGATATTTGACCTCAAGGATTAAGTGGATAGAGATTGAAGGAAGCAGCTGGAAACTGATTGACCTTTTCCTTCATCTGCATGGACCCGTAAGTCTCGACTTGCAACTCGAGAAGCATGGTTGCGGCCTCGTCGATCTTGCCCTCGTCCTCCAGCTTCCGCACAACGATGCTCGTCAGGCGAGCCCTCTCCACTTCCACGTAGATCTTCCCCGCAGAAACTGTACGAAGAGTTTCGATCAACTTCATGCGAATCTCGTCATCCTCAAAGAAGTACAATGTTATCAACAAGTATACAACAACTAGCATTAACCGTACCGCCATCTTCTCCATCATTGCACACGCTTCGGAGACCATCTTGGCAATGGCATATTTGATGATAAGTCTTTTCTTGGAGAGAGCGAGAATCGTGTCATTGAGAAGGTCCCATTTCTGTTGCTCGAAGCACAGCTTCACCATGGTCACTACAACGCGCGCGTTCGACTTCATGTCAGAGCCCAGGCGACTTTGCTTCTCCAAATTTGCAAGCGACTCAAGGGCGCCAACCACGTCACCTGCCTAAAGGTGAGATATAATTTTACAGCTCTCATCTCCTACTCGTGTGCGATGCCATCAATACAAGCGAAGAAACATATGAAGTAGCGACCTTAGCAAGGGCCTGGGCCTTGGGGAGAGCTTCATCGACTTGCTTGGTGTAGTCGACTTCCATCTTGAAGAGCCTTCCATCGCCAGTAGTGGCTGCGAGATGCGCGAGCTGGTCGATGTCTGTGGGGGCATCTACCACAATGGGCGACACCGGGCGAGTCTCTCTTTCATCCGGCATCTAAAACAACTCCGTTGAAAGAGCAAAGCGAACAGGTTGATAACATCACTTACTTACTTCCACTAACAACCTCTCCTAACCAATACAAACACAGATAATGAGAAGCAATCCAAATAAAATCATGCTTTTAAAAAATGCCGCATATTTTCAATGTCATCTTCAATTTTAGTGTTAGCATGATTTAAACACGGTTTTCGTCAAACAAGAAACCCACCAGGCATTATTCCTATACACGATCACTACTTTATTCTTATATTTCTAGCACATACTTTATGCGTGAAATATTGGCCAATTAGGCGCACCATACAAAAAAGTAAACAATTATGTGCGCCGTGCAAATAATCACAAATGGCCCTATGGACCATGCAAGTAATCACTTTAACTACGTTCATCGTGGGCCGTGCGAAATATTAACTGCTTGTATTTCAAATACTCCGGACTAGAAATATAAAACATTTCCGTGCGAGGAAGTAGTATACTATAGTACTCGGGAAAAAAGCGAGCTGTTGCTACGCAGTTAAAAAGGCGTAAAGTTGTCCGTTAGCAGTGAGAAAATGCATTAGCAGTTACAGAGTGTAAGGGTTCAACTGCTAAATTATACTGCTTCTGGACTACGAAGCTGTTGCATAGCATTGCATAGTGAACTGCTAATATTTTGAATTTCGAAAATTCCTGCTACGATTAGCCTTAAAGAACATTGTAAGGAACAAAATAGAATCTAGTGCTCCGTCCGCCCTATCTTCCGACTGTGCACTCAGCTCTTAAGAAATGTATAGTTCGAAAAATCCGTCGAATCTCGCCTGCTGCCCTGGGTAGGCATCCAAGAGCCGGCTTAATTTGCAAGTTTTAAAGCCCCTCTTCGGCCGATGCATGTAAAGTGGGGAACAGTGAAGTGCTTTGGTAAAAGTAAACAGTACATATTTCCGGTGTGTTGACACTCGTCAGTACAGTACTCAATTTAGCAGTATAGAAGTTCCCGTTAAGAAAACAACTTTCCGGTGTTATGGCACTCGGCGCCAACAGTATGCACTTTAGCAGTTCAAAAGTACTGCTAAGCAACTGCTTAGAACCGGCCTAGCCTTCGTTTTGCACTCATTTAGCAGCAGCTACGCATCCAATGAGCAGCGTAGCCGTTGAAAATGCACGCAGGAGCAGTTACAGAGTGTAAGGGTTCAACTGCTAAACAACCTGCTAAGTCGTTGCTCTTGTAGTGCGTAGCAACTGCTCGCTTTTTTCCCGAGTATTCTTCATTTTGTAAGTATAATCTTGTTAACTAAAAAAATTCTACACTTTAATTTAGAGACCGCAGTAAGCAAAAGTTTGACACAGCGAACTCGGGCCGGGTGCTACCGTACCCGTTCCTTAAGCACAGCTTGCCTGCGAACACGACATTTTTGAGTTTAAAATTATTTCCGCCGCGTTTTCATAGCTGTTGAGATGTTTTTTTTCTTTATCGACAACAAGGTAGGCAGTAGATGGTAAAGACGCCATTTTGACCAGTTTCACTGTCCATTCTAGTGGTCAAGAGCAACATGAAACATTTTGCCTGTATTTTCCTCGCCGCTTAAATTGAGTTAAATCTCTATTATATACTGTCGTGGTCAACAAGTTTCCATGTTTTATTTAAAGCTATGGCCTTTCTAAATGCGTGCAGAAATTTTGAAGACACCGCGGAGCAAGACCTTTTAGATATGATCAAAAATGTTTTGTTTAGCATATCAAGGGGATTTTACATTTTGAGCTGAAAACCTATTTTATACTTTCGTGGTCAACAGATTTCTTAGTTTCATTTAAAGCTATGGCCTTTCTGTATAACTACACAAAATTTGAGGGTGGTGCGGAGCAAGACTTTTTAGATATGATCAAAAATGTTTTGTTTAGCATATCAAGGGGATTTCACATTTTGAGCTGAAAACCTACTTTATACTTTCGTGGTCAACAGATTTCTTCGTTTTGTTTAAAGCTATGACCACTCTTTATAACTGCACAAAATTTGAAGGTGGTGAGGATTAGTTGAGCAGGAGCATGCATCGTCTGTAGCGATCATCTGACCGGCCAAACTTCATTTGACATAATGACATGCATCGGCAGGCATACTGTAGGCGTCCCATTCTCCACAGGAATAAGCATATTAAAAAAGACTTTTAATTACTTAATTTCAATTTTGTTTGGGTTTCTGATTATGGATTTTGGTTTCTCGTCACCAAAAACCCCCAGAAACATCATTAGTTTTCATTGCATTGCTATTTGAAAAAATCATCTGCGGTCTCTACTTTAATTTCTGCGTCACTCGTGCGTAAATTTCTGCAATAATGGTTTCCTTTGAAACATTGTCGTTAGCACTTTTTGGGCGGCGTGCCCAGTATCTGCGTTCTTGAATTCTATATTTCGTCACTAAGTTAATTTGCAGATGTCTGACGTTGAAGAGACAATCAAGCGGATTCAGAGCCAGAAGGGAGTCGTCGGGGTCATCGTCATGGATAATTCTGGTAGATGCTCCTTTTGAAAGAATCACAATTTGACCAATCATTGCTGGTTAAAGTCTTTGTCGAATTCAGGCCGCGCTATCCGGAGTACCCTGGATGACGAGGCCACTGCGTCCCACTCGGCCCTGCTGCAGACGCTATGCGAGAAGGCCAAGGGCGCCATCCGCGAACTCGACTCCTCCAATGACCTTACCTTCCTTCGACTTCGCACCAAGAAGAATGAGATCCTCATTGCTCCCGATAAGGACTATCTCCTAGCCGTCATTGAAAACATTAACTCGTAAATTTTAAATTATTGCATAATTGTGAGAGCTTGCGTGGTAATTCATGTTGATATTTTTAATGTATATAGAATAGGCTTTAAAATACATTTATTGCTTTTCTTCCGATAAAATATGTTTGAGTTATCAACTTCGACTTGTCTGCTCTGGTTCTCTTTTTTGTGTTCGATGAGCCGCTCTCATACCTTGCCTTTTTAGTTTCTTCAAGCACCATCTATGTGCCCTTTCAGATGTCGTGGCTGTTTGGTATGAATAAGCAGGATGCTCCGGTCATTCCGGACAACTTCGCGCCTCCTGAGCCAGGTTTCCTGTTCATTCTGCTCCCTACTGATCAGTGCTGAAATAGGTTTGACCCATGACAGCGTTGCAACCCCCCCCCCGGGCTGTAGGCCCGAAACAGTTTTTTTAACAGTATTTCGCTTTGTAACCTCCCGGGTTGGCATTTTGGCTGTTTGTAACCCCCCAGCCCATGTCCAGAGGCAGGCCCTATTTCAACACTGCCACTGATTAGCAGGCATGTGTTTTTTTTAGATTATTTTTTTTAAGGAAAGGATGGTGGTCCTACCGCAGGAGGTGGCGGAGGTTCGAATAAGATGGCATACTCCTTCGACTCAACGGCCCTCGAGAGGGCAGCCAAGGCCGCGAAGGATCTTGAGCGATTCCCCAATGCAAAGGAAGCGCTTGAGCTTAGTAAGCAACAGGAAATCACACGCCAGAAAGAAGTCGATCAACAGACAAGGGTTCGTTAAATATGTTCATTAGGCTAGATTTGGTCAACACCCTTTTCGAGAGGCAAAAAACGGCATGCTAGTGCCGGCATAATATAAAGAGTTCACGATTCTCCGTTTTGTTAATGATGGTTTGTCTTCAGCAACTGGAGGCTCAGATACAAGCGATGAAATCTGATCAAATACGAGTTGCCGAGGAGGAAAGGCGGAAAACATTCAATGAGGAAACGAAGCACGCCAAAGCTGTAAGGGATTCTTCTTTTGGTTTATCGTATTCGCTTGTGAGTGTTTATCTCTTTTTTTTCTTCTTGCAGCGTACGGACTACCAAGATGCTCTGGCTAGAAAGCGAAGTGAAGATGAGCTGGCGATGAAAGCGAGGATGCAAGAGGAGCAGCTGCGGAGACAAGAGGAATCCGTCCAGAAACAGGAGGCTCTTCGCAAAGGTATTGAATCCTCTACCCGAGGGTAGTGTAGTTACCGTGCCCTTCCAGCCACGATCGAACACGAGCTTTCACTGAAGCACAAGTACGACTTGGAGAAGGTGCAGGCCGAGACACTGGCGAGGGCCAAGGCTGCCAGGGAGAACCGAGATGTTAATCTGGAGCAGTTGAGAGCATCTGAGGAGGAGCATCGAAAGACGGCTATAGAGAAGATGAAGTTGGTCAATTCATTTTTTTTCTTTCTTTATCTTAAGTGACCATAGCTTGCATCGATTACAGAACAGGAGCTGGAATGTTGGGGACGGCGATGGAGAACTTCTTGAATGACAAGACGAAGATGACTGCTGCGGTGGGAGGAATGACGGCCTTGTCCGCTGGTTTCTATGCTGCGAAGAGAGGAACCGGAGTGGTGGCTCGCTATGCGGGGGCTCGGCTCGGCAAGCCAAGTCTTGTGAGGGAGACCAGTCGAATCACTCCGGCTCAAGTCATCAAACATCCCATCCAAACCACCAAGCTGCTTCTTCGCAGCAAGGAGGACCCGCTCAAGGGTGTTGTGCTCTCGGTTGGTTATTCTTACTACTGTAAGTAAATACAATATTAAATACTACCGTACTTTGTTCAGCCGGCTCTCGAAGCTCGTCTCCGTGATGTTGCAATTTCAACAGCGAACACTCGCCGTCACAACGGTCTCTTCCGTAACATTCTATTCTACGGACCACCCGGCACTGGCAAGACTCTCTTCGCGAAAAGTCTGGCTCGCCACTCTGGACTGGACTTCGCCATTCTGACCGGTGGAGATGTTGCCCCAATGGGAAGAGATGGCGTCTCTGCCATTCACAAGCTTTTCGACTGGGCCCAGACCAGTCGGAAGGGGTTCGTCACTAGAACTGCCTTTCATTGAGTGAATGTTTCCTGGTTCAGTTTGGTTGTCTTCATGGACGAGGCGGACGCTTTCCTGCAAAAGAGAAGCAAAGGAGAGATGAGCGAGGACACGCGGGCCGCTCTCAACGCTTTCCTGTACCGGACGGGAGAGCAGAGCAGAAGAGTGATGCTCGTCGTGGCATCCAATCAGCCCGAGCAGTTCGATTGGGCAGTCAATGATCGGTCTGTCTTCCTTCCCTTCTTTCTCCTTCCATTCTCTTTCTGCTTTAGTCTGGACCAGTTGGTCGAGTTCTCTCTGCCGGGAGTGGTGGAGCGCGAGCGCATTCTCCTCCAGTACTTCGCGGAACACATCGTAACTCCGGCCACTTCGGGTTCTCGTGGTCAACGACTGAAACTTGCCAACTTTGACTGGACTGCGAAGTGTATGGAAGTGGCGAAGAAGACAAGGGGAATGAGTGGACGAGAGCTCTCCAAACTCGTCATCGGCTGGCAGGTCAGTCATCTCATTCTTCTCCTTCCATCACGCAGGCACGAGTTGTAGGCATCGGCATACGCGAGTGAAGACGGAGTGTTGACTGAGAAGATGATTGATGACTACACGGCTGACTCCGTCTTGCAACATTCACATAAGATGAAGTGGCTTGATGGAAAGGTATCTACCCTCCTCCCTTCCCTTTCGTCTCACTCCCCCTTTTAATATCTATCATTTACAGGTGTCCTTCGAACGCGAAGGTGGCTTGGATGCAAATGCCAAGAGAGAGTCCGCTGTCTGAAGTGGTTCCTGTGCCCTTTTAATGTTGTTTGGAGGGATGGCGATGCACTAAAGGAGCAGTGAGTGATCTCTGAGTGTCTTCCCATCTTGTTTGTTTCCCGATTTAGTTGTTGATTTTCATGTTTCTATTGTTATTTTAAGCTGTTCATGCGTTTCTGAAGTGTTAGGCAGACGTTAGCGAAAGATTTTTCTGTTTATTTTAAATGAAATTAAAGACTTCAAGCAAACATCATAAACAACCAGGAATGTTGGCCCGACATGGTAAGAAGAGCGAGATCGTTATCCTTGGGGGGGGGGGGAAAGAGATCAGCGTGCACGGGATCGTAGAAATGCCAACGTCTTGAACGCATTCCAATTCTGAAAGCGAATTTCCAGACAGAAATAAATTAGAAAATGCAGAAAAACTAGCCAGGCATACTAAAACTTGTGAGTGAACTGAAATGAAGACCTTTGCATTCTGCCTTGACAAGGTAGATGCGTTGTGGACAACGAGAACAGTGACAGACGGACTGTACTTCAGATCACGCAGCAATTTGGGAGTCAACCTGAACGTAAGCAAATATCGGGTTGCCGGAGTAAAAAGATGGCCAATGATAAAATGCTTACAAGAAGTACTGGTTCTTGCCGAGATTGCCCTGTCCAGAAAGCTTCTCTACCATGACATCAAAGACCTTCCGCTCATTGGTAGGATCCATGCCTAAAGAGGTACACCACATCTTATCCACTTTCACTCTCCTCCTTCATGCTCTCTCTCTCTCTCCTCTCTCTCTCTCTTGTTCATGGTCTCTCACCAAACCTTGATTGATCTCGTCAACACAACGGAAAGGCACAGGGCATTCTTCCTGGAGAGCGAGAAGGAATAGCATGGTGGAGACGGATCTCTCCCCTCCGCTCTGTGTCTGGTTGTCGAGTCGACGAAGCCGTTCTCCATTGCGAAAGCGGACCATGATCATTATTCCGTACTTGTGAACATCCAACTGAAAATAACTCCTTTTTCTACTTACAATCACAGTTCAACCTTTCTAGAACAACAATAAAATGTTCACTTAAAATTATCTTCACAAAAAGGACTACCCAATAGCCTATCTGAAAAGGTCCACAAAACGTTCCCACAGAGTAGCGTTTTCAAAGCAATAGAGTCCTCAAGCTGCGGTGAATAATAAAACCTTGTGAACGGGCTCGTCCAGACGGACTTCTCCCGTGCATCCCAGCTGCTCGAAGAACGCCGCAAAGTTCGCGTTGATTCGTTCCACCACTTTCTTCAGCGGCTCCACCCATTTCTCCACCTACCAATTTCCAACTTTCTAGCTATCACTCTCTTACTTTACAAACCTTTCTCTCTTCTCATTCTACTGCCTCTCTTCCTTCCTCATTCTCCGTTCTCCTTCTAGTGTCTCTCTTCCTTCCTCATTCTCCCCCAACCTCTTCCTGCATTCGATTCTTCCTTTGAAAGGAAGCAGCGTCATCTCTCTCAATCTTCTCAAGCAGCTGTTCCTCTTCAATCTTCAGTTGTTCCATTCTCTCGACATCCTGTGAAGAGGGACTACAGTTACGAAAGTGAAGAGGAAGAGAGAGTCATGAACCTTCTTGTCTCCCCCCACAGAGACGAGATTGAGCCGAGCGTCTTCCTCGTGTTCCATGGCTTCCAGCTTGGGCAGATCCGCGTCCAGTGGCACAGATTCCTTTTCGAATTCCTAAGCAACGAGACACTTCTTCTCTGTCCAGCATCATTCTCTCTCTCTCTCTCTCAACTCGCACCTCTATGTGTGTCTCTCTTTCTTATTTTGACTCTCAACTTGCCTCCTTCAGTTCCTTCCACTTCCGTTTCTCAGCTGCATTCATCTTGTTCTCGTGAATCGTAGTTATTTGAATGAGTCGAATGAACTCCTTCTCTGCACTTTTCTTCATATTCTTCTGCCTAGTTAGCTGTTGCTCCAGAGTCGTCAGTTCGTTCTGAAATAAAGGAACTCAGTGCAACGAGGTCTAATCTGCTCGGGAAGATGCTCTCTAACCAAAAGAAAGAAAAGAACCTTGACGTTGTTGAACTCGCCGAGAAGTTGCCTGGCCGTGTCCTCTGCTTGGAAATTGCTCTGTGCGAGATGCCTCATTGTGATATTCAATAGCTCCCATTGGGTGATGTACTCGCGTAGCTTATTCTACAAAGAGAGAGAGAGAGAGAGAGAGAGAGAGAGAGAGAGAGAGAAAGAGAGAGAGATAAAGAGAGAGAGAGAGAGAGAGAAAGAGAGAGGGAGAAAGAGAGAGGGAGAGAAAGAGAGAGGGAGAAAGAGAGAACGGGAAGATTAGGAAGAGAGAGAAAGAGAAAAGGAGAAAGAGTCGGCTGACCGCGCCTTTGATGTGTTCGTGGATGAACTTGAATGCAGCGTCGGCAGCCTTGGCGAGTCTCTCCTTCCTGGCCTCCTCTGCAGCTTCCAAGTCTGGCCGGGAAGCCTCTTCGGTTGTGAGTCTGAAAAGAGAGAATGGAAGGTCGTGATTGGTGGAGAGAATGACTTGCATTGTCTCTGCTGCTTTCATGTGAGACTGGCTGATCTGGACACACTCTCTCTTCTGCCGCCATCCGCTCTAGAAGGACAGAAAGGGACAGATCGAGGAAATCTATCTTTCATGCACAATCACATTGAGATGAGAAAACGGACAAATTCCTCCTTAGCGGCAGTTCTTCGCTTTTCGAGGGCTTCCTTGGCCTTGTCCAGGAGAGATTGTTTCTCAATGTACTGAGCCTTTGCCTTCTCAAGCTTATTCTCGAGGACAGCCACCTGGAAGATATCACGGAAATGAGATTGAAATGAGATGGAAAGTGAGACCTCCTTTAGGCCAGAGCTCCATTTGTTCGGTCCATGGCAGAAGAAGACGGAGCCGGGACGGAGGCCGTTCTGCTGTACAATACTCTCTCCGGAGTAGCGAGAAATGTTGATCATGACCTAAAGTTCATTTCCAGGTCACAAATATCGGGAATTCGTTCCACTCCCGCACGTCGAAAAATAAAATTATTGAATGCAAATTTCTTATTGAAAAAAAACCAACTCTGTATCTGTCAGTGAGAAAAAGATGCATATTTCGTTGTCTTAGCACAGCCAAAACCGAATCGATATTGTCACTAACTACGCTGCCGCCAACGGGGACCTTGTGCAGCTGAAAGTGTGAGAAGGCAAATGTTGAGGTAACTGGGGAATCAGAGGAAGAAAGGGGAGAGGCAGACAGTGACAAGATCAGTCAAATCAGAGAAAGAAAGGCGAGACGCAGACAGTGACAAGATCAGTCAATTCCCTCATATTCTCAAGGTCAGCAAAAAATCACCTAAGATTCAATTCCATTAAACACATTATACACAATCCATGACTATAGAATCCGTCGTATCAAGGAAATATATTCCACTGTGGGAAAACTGGGGGGGGGAGTTTGGGCCCGGAAAGCAAAGAGGTGAGTGTAAAACAGATTGTGGGCTTCACCAACTCAACGGGGTTTGGACCAGGGAAAAAAGGTACTGTCGTTTTGACAGACCCACCCTGATTTTGAGCCACCCTAAAGCCCTACCTCACCATGTTTTTGAGTGACATTTAGGAAAAAAACAGCGAACCCACCCTGATCACGGTTTTGGGCCCAATACCATCTTCCCCACCCTAATCTTCTGGGTCCTCGACAGCGGATTTTATTCCCTGTCTTTAAATCCCTGGTCGTATCCACGAAAACTGACGCCAGAAGTTTGGCAGAGGTAGTGAGTGACTTGTTCTGGGGCGCGGATGAGTTGGACAGCAAGCGAAGTGAAGCCATAGTTAACGAGTTCCCGGTCAATTTCAGCTTCTATCTGAGCCCGGACTACCGAGTTCTGCAATAAATCACTGAAGATAACTGATATGATAGGAAACCTTTTGTAAAGAGACGAGAAGAAAGAAATAGAAGAGCAAGAAGCAATGAACGAAACCGGAGGGACGACGGTGCTGGAAATGCGCCAGTTGCCTGCGCCAGCGAGAAGGCGCTCGTCATTCTTCGATCCGAAGACGAAGACTGCGATATCTCGGACGGCGATAAGATTCTCCAGCAAGGTTGCTGACTTATCATCCAGTAGCTGCATCTGAACATTTCAGAAATATTATTGGTAAAACTAGTTTAAAATGAGAAAAATATTAAGTATATAAATGGTCGCAAATCATTAATTAATCGCTGAAGACCGCTAACGTGTAGAACTGGAATGAAGACCGGATGTTCGAAGCGGTTCCTGTTCTGGAGATACCATCTCCATGCATCGCCAGATCTACTCTGCAAGTGCAATTGTTCAAAGGAATAAAAAATGTTTGTTGTCTACTATGGCTTCGATTCTTGAATTTGATGGCTAGAGTTTTGGCCAAAGAACATCTACTTTGCATATCCAGAAGGGCTAAAATAGTCAGCGTATCTAGGGTCTTTTCAGATAAGTCAAAGGACATAGGCTCACCGCCCCGAAGCGATTTTCTAGAATTCTCAGCCGATCTCGGTCGAATTGTTCTCCAACATTACGCAATCTACGAATGTCTGCAAAATAATCATGTATCCATGAGTCTCCAGCGATTCCTCTCGCGATCTCTCCTCGCCTCCTCTCCTCGCCTCCTCTCTTTCCTTTTTTTCTCCCTCTTCACTCCTCTCTTTCTCTCTCCGGGAGAAAACGATGCCATGAGTCAGACCTATTTCAGCAACTCACTGTTTTGTTCGTTCGTAATCTCGGTTGCCTCGGCCTCACATTCCCTCGCATCTTTCTCCATTTCGGCTTCGTCCTCTGCGATCTCCCGCATTAGGCTCTTGTAATTCTCAGCAGCAGCCTGCAACTTGCAAGGATTAAAGGAATCATACAGAGGAGGGAGATCGAGGATGAGAGGAAGGAGGAGAGAGAGGCTTGGAGGCAGAGGAATAAAAGAAAGAGAGAGAGAGAGAGAGCGAAAGGAAGTATAGAGAGAGAGAGAGACCGAGAGAGCGAGAGCGACTGAAGCAGAGAGAGAGAGACGGAGACGGAGAAAGAGAGAGAGAGAGAGAGAGAGAGAGAGAGAGAGAGAGAGAGAGAGTGAAAGGAAGGAGATATAACCTCGTATCCCTGTGCTTCCTTGGATGCTTTCTGATGTAATGCCCTCTTCCTCTCAAGGTCCTCCTTGAGTTTGGCCACAGTGGCCCCCCACTTGGCCCCACGCTCCTTCGCCCTTGCAAACTCCGATTCGATGACTCGTTTCTAAAATGACATAGAATAAGAATAAATACGGATGAAAAGACATGGAGGGTCCATTCATACCGTAGCACTGTATTTGTCATTGTCCTCCAGAGCAGTCAAATGAGCTCGCAGATTTCGGACTTTCAGCTCCTTAAAATAGATGAAGATGATCAGTAAAAAAACAGCAATTATTGTGGGAAATGAGGATAACGAAGCGTAAGCTTAAAATAATACAGTTAAAAAGGCGGAAAATAACAAAACACCCACAATGTTGCTTTTCTCATCCCTGCAGACATTCTGCAGATTCTTGCTCTTTCTCATTCCGATTTCTGCCTCATCAAACTTCTTCTTTGCTTCGTTTACTTTCCTGAGAACATCCGCAAAGCCCTCTTCCTCCTTCTTCAGTCGTTCGGACGTCACTTCGTATGTCTACAACCAATTTGCTGCGGAACACCCCCTTGACTTGGAATTCACTGCTGTGACTAACAACGATAGCCTTTCTCTTGCGAATAGCGTATATCTTGGAACGATGGGCTTCTTTCTTCTTGTAATTCTCAACTCTTGGCTCTAGAGTCGTCATCTCTCCTTGGACAGTAGCCAACTTCTTCTTGTTGTCTGCAGCAAAAGTCTCCGCATTCTGCTCTGCTTTCTGTCGCCTTTCCAATTCCTCGTGCATTTCCAGTAAAGCAGGATTCCCAGCCTCAACATCACCACTCCGTAAAAAAATTATAGTAAGATCAAAGAATTCGATAGGTAACAAAGTACATTCTCAGTATTCTTGAGTAGTTCTTCAGGCTTCTGCTCAGAGAAGCTTTTGACTTTGTCCTGCGCGAGAAACGTGCATGGATTGTCAATCTGCGAATAAACAATACTTTAGGCATATGAATTCATATATGAACTTCTTGTTTGGAAGAAATAAAGAATAGCAACCTGAATGTTGTAAGATGCAATCTCATCCCGCAACACTTTAACGGCTACTTTGCTATCATTCAAGAAGTATTCAACTGAATTCGGTCTCTTCATGACAACCTTCACCCGCTGATCTCCTTTCACTCGGTCACGGCTACAAATTGGAAAATCCTAAGCAGTTCATTAAATGAAAAAGGGTAATGAAATGAAATAACAAAAGTGCGTACATGGTTAGCTCAACGAATCCACTCTCTTTCTGGTGCTTGATGTAATCAGAGAAACGGTCAGAGCGGCCAAGCACTTTGGGGGAGCCTCCAACTGCCAGGCAAATACCGCAGATGATACTGCTCTTCCCAGAGCCATTCGAGCCAATGATCACGTTGAGACGGGGGCCAGGCGAGCAAACCGCCGAGTCATATGTCCTCAACCACGACTCATTCCAAAAGACATCGCTATAGTAAACAAATCACTCACAAGAAGTTCTTGAAAACAATACGTATGATTGAACCGTCCGGATACTCATTGTATTTGCCAAATGTACTCGTGGTTCCTCCAGCACTCTCCTCTTCGTCATCAGCCATCCTGTAAATAGATGACTCACTCACACGAATAGATAAAAGTGATGAAAATGAAGCATTCCGGATAGTCGAAACCATCTATCGCGCGCTCAAGGAAAATATTTATTCAATTTGAATATTCTGGTGTGTCCGAGATTTCTTCTCAACCGGCCTACATATAAGCCGGTCCGAGTATGTGTATATCATGTCGTTGTACATAAATCTCAGCATAAATCTCAATTGACATAATTTTTCCTTCATATTTTATTCATTCTAGATGAAGATTATATAAAAAAAAATATATGACATGCAAGAACGACAGTGAACCAGTAGTGAGATACAAGTATGAATTAAGAATTTTCAACAATGAATAAGCAAGATTATTGTTTGGTTGGCTGAGCAAATTGTTGTGGGCCAACGATGAAGATGAGAGGCCGAATTGGCTGAGGAGCAGGGGCAGGGACTCTATAAGCATTATAGGCGCCGAAAGCACCGGCGGGAGCCTGGTAGAATGGGAGAGGAGCGAAGGAGGGGAGGGGGGCGGGAGTGATGCCACCCGAGATGTCGTGCACGTAAGTGGGTAGACGGAGACGCTCGCGACGCACGATTCGGTACGGCTCATTCGCATTGGCCTTGCTCAGGTCAAAGGCTTGCGACAGGATGGGACGGCCACCCAGCTGGAGGCAAAGGGAGTAAGAGACATGGCAGAGAGGGGAGAGATAAAGATGGAGGGGCAGATACAGGAATGGATCAAATCAAGAGAAAATAAGCAGAAAGGAAGAAAAGAACCTCTGTGACTGTCTGCGAAAGCGGACCATTTTGAAGAGTGGACCGGAGGGGATCATCAAGGGCATCCAATTGGTCAGGACTCAGGGCATCGAATGCACTCAATTCAGCAACAGTGACTGTCTCGGCCGAATTCGCAGCCGGAGCTGGTCCTTCCTGCAATTAAAACTGCCAGATAACCAAAGAGGAAATAGAAGAAGAGTTAGAATTGTGCGAGAAGCTGCAGAGACGTCGACTCACCAGATCAGCAATTGCACTGCAAAGGAGAGATCATTGGAAGAGCAGCGAGAAGTTGTTGGCTTACCAGCAAAGGAAGAATGAAATGAGAATGAGACTACGGAGATCCATGGCAGACTTCTTCAGTAGATCTGAGTGGGCCAGCAGAGAGAGCTCTCCGTCATCCCTTGCTTATATACTCGGTTCTCTATCAACGACCCCCCGACCTCGATCATGAGTAGAACAGTGAAGCTGGCAAGTTCCGTCACGGATTGACCTTATGGTAAGTGCTTTCCAGAGGCCGTTTTCCTCTTAGAACTGTGCTCTCTTCGTATATTTGCTCACTCTTCATCTCATTTTCTCTTCCCTCTCTTCTCTACAGACGGAACAATCTGCTGGAAGGTCAATTATGATCTGGAACGACTCCCCACAAGGCGGATTTATCCTCTTCGGTGGATATTGAATATGATATTTATTTTTAACTTTTAATTCCGGCTGGATATAAAAAAAAAACATATCTTTGATGTGGAACTGCCGTGCGGAAAGTACAAAAGCAGCCGACAATGACGAGAGGCAGAATAATGTTTTGGCAATAGCAAATTTCGAGGGAGGAAAGTGAGATTGCCCATGGAGAGAGAGAGAGAGAGAGAAAGAGAGAGAGAGAGAGAGAGAGAGAGAGAGAGAGCGAAATGGGAGAGGGAGAGAGAGTGGTATTAGCCTGAGGGGTGGACCGGCGGTCAGTTCGGCCGGCAATGCCACGAGCATGGCTGCTTCTTTGCTCTCTTTCAATACTTCCCCTTGTCATCGGTGACGGGAGAGGGGCTCATTCACTTCGACTGCGAACTCAGGTTCCTTTTCTTATCCATTTGTGATTGCATATACCTGAATGATACTGATATACATGTATATATATATTTTTTTTTCTAATTACATGCACCAATTTACTTTTTCCCCACTAACAATAGAGATGACTTCTACAGGAAATGGTAAGAATAGACAATGGTGACTATGGTGTCCCCAGTATTTAAAAGGCATGTGTTTGGATCATTTCAAACTATTGCGCCATCTTTTATGCAATCAAGGTGGAGAGCTAAAATCCTTTCTTTCAAAAGAAGGAAGTCTCTTGGCTCTCTCTCCCTTTCTCTTTCTTTTTCTCCTTCTTTCTCTCGCGCGCGTTCTCTCCTCTCTCTCTCTCTCTTTCTTTCTCTCTCTCTCTCTCTCTTTCTCGCTCTATTTCTCTCTGTCTCGTTTGTTCCCTTGCGCAATGTTAATGGCTCTCCGTTCAACAGCGCACTTTCTCATCCCAACCCATTCAGCAGGTTCAGCGGCAGGAAAATGAACAGGAGAGATAAAGACAACGATCTCGATTGTCGTAAAAGTCTAAGCTTCGTTTATTGAATCGCTTCTGGTTTCTTGACTTATTTTATTTATTGCTATTTTTTACAATGAAATTTTTTTAGAGAGTCGAAAAGATGGAAGATGAAGTGACGTTCGTTGACGAGGGCGCATTCTCTTCTCCACCTTCCACTATTCGGAACCCAATTGAACGAAGCGGAGAGGAGTCGAAGGGAGATGCTAGCGGACTTCTCCATGTTGGTTCAAGCTGCATAGGACAGGGATCAATTCCTCTTTTTGGGCTTCAGTTTCCTGTTCAATGAATCTGATTACCATTATGTTTTATTTGTCTGTTTGGTGGAAGAGAACTGTCATAATATATTTCAGCCCTTCCGCTACGAAGACAAGAACGAGCAGTCAGCGGAGGAGGGGCTGAACAAGCTGCTCAAGGAGTACGAACAACTGCGGAGAGAAGTTGAACTCCTCGAGAAGCATCTCTCCGACTCGCCGGCTGACACTCGTCGGAGCGGAGTCCTCGACTCCGACTCCGAGTCCGTCCTCGTGCCCAATGATCCTCCTGCCACAACACTCCGTCCCTCTTCCCCTCCTGCCCCTCCTCTCGCTCCTCCCACGATTGCCCCACTTCCTGAAGAATCTGAAACTTCGTCATTTTCTTCATCTCGATCAGTTCGGGCAAAGAAGCGAAAACTGCGCAAGAATAGAGTTCAGCTTGAGCAAAATCCGAATGAATGGAGAGACGACGAACTCTTTCAAGCTATTCAGCGGGGACAGGTTCTCACTTTCTCACTACTTAGTTCAGTAAAGCATTCCGCATACAAGTAGAAAGATAGGGAGGGAGTGAAGGAGAGATAGATGAAAAGAGAGAGCGAGAGAAAACAAAGATTGAGAGAGAGAAAGAAAGAGAGATATGTAGACAGTGAAAGAGTGTTATGCTTTACGTAATTAAGGTGTACATCCTGAAAGAGAAGCGTGAAGATGGCTACCACCTGGAGGAGTACGGAGGAGGCCGAAGCATTTCAGTGGATCGGCTGAAGGAGTCGGAGTCAGTGCAGAAGAAGAATCGAAGGGGAAAGAGGAGAAGGAGAAGACGGCTGCACACTCAGTCCTCAGCCACAGCCACACGTCCTTCCCTCCCCTCTCGCCCTGAGGCAGTTGCCCTTCCCTTAGCGAGGAATCCTCTGCCACCCTCTCTCCCCCTCGAACCACTTCCAGACTCCTCTGCAGCTGGCAGTGGTCTCCTCAACCCTCAGAACAACCAGCCCACTTCTTCTCCCCCTCATGTCTCTTCACTTCCCACTCTTTCTTCTACTCCATCTCCTTCTCTGCCTCTCTCTCCCTCTCCATCCTCCTCTTCTCTTGCCCCACTTACAGTAGCTGAGGTAGACTTCCTGGCCCAGATGCGAGCCCTCTTCCCAGAAGACACTGCACTGGAAGCAAAGTTCAACGACTACCGGCTTCGCTTCTCCGGTGCTTCTTCCACAGCGAAGCCTCCACTCGCCTCTTCAGTAGACCCCCTGGAGTCGCGAATCGGGGGACCTCCAGAAGAGTCGCCGTCTTCCAGACGGAAAGTCTTCATTGACGGACGCGGTCAGATCGTGGATGTGCACGGAAGGGGCGGATCTGTTTCGTCTTCTCTGGTCTCCCTCCCCCTCTCCGATGAGTCTTCCTTTCCCTTTCTGCTCTCCACTCCCTCTCCCCCCTCTCCTCTCTCTCCTCGTTCCCCTCTCTCTCCTCTCTCTCATTCCCTTATCCCCCACCCCACTCCTCCTGCATTCCACTCTGGTCTCTTGCTCATCCCGCCGAAGCCACAACCAAATGTCCCCTTCTTCTTGTCTTCTCTTCCACCTTCGTCGTCTCAATCTCAATCTCCACGTCCCACCACCGCCTCTCCAATCGTCCTCAATCCAACTTCACCATCACCTTCTCCCTCTCCTCCCACCCCTGCTCCTGTCTCTTTCCGTCCCGGTGTTATCTCCAGCACAACGGGTGAAAGTGCTGAAGAGGAAGAGCCAGCCGTGGTGTCGATCGCGGAGATGATCAACAAGTTGGAGCAGGAGATGGAGTCATCGCCGACTCGCTCTCCACCTGCACCCTCTCCTCACAGTTCCAATCCTCCTCCTTCCTCTCCCCCAGTCACTCCCGTTCTTCCTCCGATACCCCAACTGCCATCTGCATCTTTCCACATAAACTTCCACCAACCTCCTCGGGAGAACTTTTATCTATTACCAAGAGAAGAAGTGACAGCGGAATCAACCACCTCTTCTCCTCCTCCTACAACAACCTCTTCATCCACAACAACCACTTCCTCCCCTCTTCCATCCACTCCCAGCTTCGCCGAAATCCTCGACTCCGCCCCAGTTTTCGAGCGTTACTCGACCTGGGAAGTGCCAGCCAGTGTCGGAAGGGCGTTGTTTGGTGAAAGAGAGGAGTCTTCAGATGACAACTCGACCACTCCCTCGAACTCCTCCCTCTTCTCTCCCTTCTCCTCCATCTTCGACTCTCCTCCGACCAGTTCTTTCATTCTCGTCGATCCTAAACGTAATCCCTCGGACCCGCCACTCGTCGTGCAGCTTCCCTACTCTCCTCCAGGACCTCTTCCTCCATTCAACCCTCGCCAGCTGAACTCGCAGTACTATTCCCAGTATTCCCACCCCTCGTACCCCTACGCCTATCCTCCTTACCAGGGATACCGCGGCTACAGCCCCTACGGCCTATCCCCCAGTGGTTATCCTGACCAACCCACAAGTCGTCACCCTCTCTCGGCCTACTTCTCCGATGATCCCTTGACCACAAAGGCACCATCTCCGGATGATCCCTCCTCCTCCAGCCCTCCTCGGGTAATTTCTCCTCAGGAAGCCGCTGCACTCCTCGCACAATTCTACAGTAACCCACAATATCGAAAGCTCCGTGTATAGAGCGATGCGGAAGCTTAACTGTCGTTTGCATATTTTTTCGTTGCGTTTCCAATAGTGCAAATACTGAGATGATCTTGAGTGGAAACTCGCCCCACGTGCAGTGCTTTTCAGTTTTCTCACTTTATTCTCATTATCTGGCTTGAAAAGCCCTGCGACTAAACTCATAATAAATATTTAATTATGTCAAAATCACAATGGAGTTTGCAACAACAAAGCTTCTAAAAGGAGTGGAATGTTAAAATGGGAGGCGTGAGCGGGAGAACAGAAAGAGAGGGTGAAAAGGTGAAGGTGGAGAACAAGAGTGAGAAAGAGAGAGAGAAAGAGAGAGAAAGAGAGAGAGAGAGAGAGAGAGAGAGAGAGAGAGGGAGAGAGAGAGAGAGAGAGTAAGAGAGTAAGAGAGAGAGAGAGCAAGGGAGGACAACAAGCTAATACAAAAAGGGCAGAATAACGTAATAGGAGGAAGGGGAGGAAAAGCTGAGCAGCAAAGCGAACAATGTGACAGGAAAAGGGCAGAAAACTTGCAAAACAACATATGAGAGATAAGAGGGAAAAGATGCAGAGGGCCTGAAAATGTGGAGGAAAACACAAAAGGAGGGTGGGAGAGAAAGCGAGATAGTGAGAAGCAGGGGAAAAAGAGAAAAGAGTGCATTAGCAGAAAGTGTCAGAGATGATAGGATGAGGAGGAGAAGACGAGGGATAAACCGGGCAGATTTGTTGCAAGGAGAAAGCTAATCAAGCAAGAATGCAACGAAAAGACTATTGCTTGGTGTAAGTGGAAGATGATGGCAAGCAACAATTGCAGGGGGCATTACGTTGTATCCGAGTAGGAACTGGCAGAGTCCTCCGAATCGGACAACTCTTTCTCGATCGGACGGATGGTAGGAAGAGCTGGAGATGCTTGCGCTGTCGGCTGGCTACATATATACAAAGGTAAGGACAAAGGGAGAGTGGAAAGGGAGAGTGGAAAGGGAGAGAGAGGGAGAGAGAGAGAGAGAGAGAGAGAGAGAGAGAGAGAGCGAGAGAAGAGACTATGAGAGACAGCGTTTGCATGTGAGTCAGAGACAAAATAGCTGAAGTTCCTGACTCAAGCATGGAAGGGTCGACTCCTTCCGAGAGCATCTTCTGCTTGACGGCAGCTTCAGGCACGCCCTTGAGAAAAGGAAACAAGTTCCACTCATTAAGGAGGGAAACAGTCAACAATCACCAACAACTACCATTTTGAGCATTTTGAAGTACTTGGAATACATGGGATCGTCAGGCAGGGAAGGGCGAAGAGTGGACTCGCTCTCTGCTACTTCCTCCGGGGAGGGCGAGGCACAAGTCTCGGCATGCAATCAAAGGGAAATATGACCAATATACAGCGAAACCAATCTATAAACAGTGTGGGAAAGAGAAAGAGAGAGAGAGAGAGAGAGAGAGAGAAGAGAGAGAAGAGAGAGAGAGAGAGAGAAGAGAGAGAGATAGAGAGAGAGAAGAGAGAGAGAGAAGAGAGAGAGGGAGAAGAGAGAGGGAGACCGAAATAGATGAAGGAGAGGCACGAGAATGCGAGACGGGCGGCTCTACGTGAAGGGGAGTACCGGAATCACAAAGAACTGGAGCGGCTTGCTTTTGTGCCTCATCTACAGCAATCTGCGACAACTGAAAGGCCGCATGATTTGGCGCCAACGCCAATGACAGATGTAATGAACCTTTGTCTCCAGCAATGACAATTTGATGTCAACCTTGTCGAGAGTCCTCTCCATCTTCAGGACGACTTCTTCATTGTAGATGGCAGTCTGAAAAAGATCCAATCCTGATCACACCATTCTTTCTTAGCAGTTTTGTGCTGACCTCGTTAAGCCATCTTGTCATTTTGATGAGAACGGCATTTGTAAATGCAATCAGTCGCCTGGCTGGCACAGGTCGCATCTCAAAGAACTCTGCTCCTTTCCATCATTCCTCTCTCTCTCTCCCTCTCTCTCCTGTCTCTCTATTCCCTATTCTCGACCTCTCCTACCTCATCAAGGCTCATATCCGGCTTAATGAAGCTGAGGTCCGGCTGCGCCATCTAATCTTACCTTTAGCTATTCTTCATCTTAACGCCGAGATAAACTATGGCAAATATTACAAGAATGCGGAAGATAACGCTGCGGTACACCACTCTGTACAAATGGAGCAAAAAATTTTTATAATCATACGGGACAAGCAAATGAAAACAAAAATGGCTCAAAAATGCAATTTTAAACTTATAATAAAGTCATATAATAAAAGTACGTGAATAAAATAAATTATACTGAGGAAGAAACTGAGTGCGATGAGCAGAAAACAAAGTAAACACTACTTGATGTCGACAACTCGAATCTCTTCTATGGGAGGAAGCTTCCGAGGGGAGGACCTAGCAGAGGAATGATTTGGTCGATGAGAGGGAGTGGAAGAGGAAGAGACTGAGGCAGAGGAAGAAGAGGAGGGAGCGGGGGTTTGGTCGAGGATGTGAGAGAGGTCGAGGGGAGGAACTCGTTGAGAGGGCTCGAGGATATCGTTCGTGCTCTTGGCCAAGGGGACCAGCTCCTCCAGCGACAACTGGATCTTCATGACCTGCTCGTTGAGCAGCTTGACCTTCTGCAGCGCCAAGACGATCCTCTCCATCTGCTTCTGTCTCTGCTCTAACTTCTCTTGCACACTCACAGCCCGTGTCTCCACGGTCTTGATGAGAGTGGCAATGTTCGCTTGTTTGGTAGCAACCGACTTGGCGCAGAGATTCAGATGATTCGAGAGACGCAGACAGAGCTGAAGGACCGGGCGATGGTTGATTCCTCGCTGCTCAGCCACGGGCTCGCGACGGCCGATGGCATGGCGGAGGATCGGCAAGAAGCGGGGCATCTCCTGCAGCTTCTTCAGGTTCTCGTCCTGGCTGGGGTCCTCTGCCGGCACTCCGCCTGCCTCCTTCACAATTACGATGCCTTTGGAACGAGTGGAGGAGCGGGAAGAGAAGAAGGAGAAGGAAGAAGGGGCCGTGGAAGAAGAAGAGGAAGGAGAAGGGGCTAAGGGTGCACGGGAAGATTCGTTGCCCATGGATGGGAGAGGAGATATCTGCAATGGCAGGATGTCTCAAAGTACCAAATTAACAAAAATTCTACTATCTATCTGAACTATTCGAAGAGAGAGAGAGAGAGAGAGTGAGAGAGAGTGTGTGTAATTAGTGACAAGAGATGTGGATGGAAGGGAGCTGACATGTAGCTGTATCAGTTGGTTCGAGGCTGCGCTTGCCGAGGTGGCCGCCCACTGATCTCGATGCGGTCAATGCCCCCGTCCAGCCAGCGACGCTCCAACTCCGCTGCCGACTCGTGCTTCACTGTTGGTACCGCCTCCGCCTCGGGGTCAGGCACGTGGCGACGGGGAATCTCCACGTTCTCCTGAGTGGGAAAGAGAGAGAGGGAAGGAGATAGAGGAAGATAGAAATCGAGAATTAGAAGGCATACAAAGGAAGCTTAGTTAACTGAGTTACAACAATAGAAAGAGACTGACACTGGGCAGGATGTGGAATCTCCACTCCTTGTCGTGGAGAGCAGTGCGAGTGTCTAGAGAAGCGAGAGTGGGGATGCTGCCCATGTCATCTGCGCCCTTCCTTCTTTCCCCAGTCACAACCACAACCCTGAAGCTTCGTCCTGAAACTAAATCTTTATTTCAACCTAATTCAAATATGCGAAATACAAAGATTATGCGCACTGACAAACGCGTAAAGACGCGACGGAAAAAGACGGGAGGTACAATGAATGCCCGATATATCAACCGCGGATTATGCAGAATTACAAGTTGAAAGGTATTTGAGGAATGCTAGAAAGTGTGAATATGAACGGGAATGAAAGGATTCGGTGGAATGAACTTGAGTTTTGGGACAGGGGAGAGAAGGCACAGAAAGGCTAGCAAGGGAGAGAAGGCACTGAAGAGCTACGGATCAAAACGCTGGACGAGGAAATTGTTGCCGGTGTCGACTCGGAATCCATTTTTGCCGTAGAAGCCAATGAGATTGTCTTTGCATTCCAGAGACATCTTGTACACTCCCAGCTCGCGGCCGAGAGACACGAGAAGAGAGACGAGCAGAGAACCGACTCCGCCAGAACGGGCAGAGCTGTCCACCACCACATCCTCGATACGACCACGCGCTCCCGCACAATGGATGAACTTCAGTTCAACCAATAGGGACGCAGAGCCAACCACTTGGCCCGTTCTGGAAGATATATATAACGGGCGAGGATCGGAACAAAGATCAGAATATGGATTGAAAGAGGAGAGCAGAGAGGACGGGAAATCAATACCGAGGGGAGACAGTGAAATCAACAAGAAGGTAGAAAAGTAAAAGAGATCAGTTCTATAAAGAATGGAACTGCACGGCGAACTGACTGTTCATCTTCAACGACGACAACGAAGTACGAGGAGGGACGAGTGTTCTTCATCTCATGGAAACGACTTTCGAAGACATCACGAGACATCTCGCCAACTGAAGTCAGCTGGCCAAGGAGAGAGAGGAACGTGTGAAATGACTCTGAGTAGAGAAGTACTGGCAAGGGTCTTAATCTAACCCCTTGTCATAGTCATCGGATCGGAGGGGGCGGGCAATCTTCCCAGCGGGGAACTTCTCGAGGATTCTCTTGTCGAGGGTGGAAGCGGAGAAGAGATGCAATCCTGCCTCGGGCTCTGAACCCTCGGCCACCACTTCCTTCGTCATCTTCCTCTCTCTTCAATTGCTTAACCTCAACCGTGGCAGCTATGAATCCCAGTACAAATCGGATGCACACCGAAATAATAAAAAAAACTTTCGAAAAACATTTTTATTAAAAAATAAATTATTGCAATCGTCAGAGATTGAGTCAAAAGCTTGGAAAACATAAAAAGAACATAAATTACGCGAAGATCATCAATGTAAAGCAAGAAAGGAAGGCAAGTCGAAATTAAGAATGGCTGATTCAATAAATAACTGCCTAAAAGGATCGCATGAAGTACAGAGATCTACCCGTCTACAAGAAAGTGTAATTTTACAGTGTTCAGATTAAAGTTAGTATAAGAATAAGAATCAACACGTACAAATGCATATAAAGCTATTAGAATCTTTACATGTAAAAACCTCTACTATTTACACAGCACCAAGAATAGGAGAAAATGGGTGTTACCGGCCATTCTGAATTTCAGTTAATCTAATTGTAAGATAGGTCACGCATTCAAAATCGGTTGAAGTGTGAAAGTGCGAAAGGAAGGAGAGGGAAAGGAGAGAGAAAGGAGAGATGGGGAGAGAGAGAGATGTGAGTATGGACACGGTTGGAGTTATATGAAAGGAAGAGAAATAAAGTATGCTCAGACGAGACAGGAGGGAGCGAGAGAGGAAGAGAGAGTGGAGCCTCTCTCTCCTCCTGATGCGAGACGCGAGAGGCCCGCAGCTGCACGACCGCTCCCGCCTCCGATCATCGGCGCCATTTTTTTCGTGAAATCCATGTAGTTTTTTTGCAGTTCATTCTGAGAAATAGCGATAGTGAGAGTAGAGAGAAACAGAAAGACAAAGAGAGAGAGAGAGAGAGAGAAGAGGGAGAGAGAGATAGAGAGAGATAGAGAGAGAGAGAGAGAGAGAGGGAATATATAAGATGAGAAAGAGCAGGAAGGTTCCAAATGCGTTAAAAGAAAGAAAATAATGAATTGGGAAGCAAATAAACGGACTTGATAGGCCAGCTGGTCGGAATGGATGAGACTCTTGTTGAGAATCAGAGCATCGGCGCACTTCTTGGAAAAGTCTCGGAAGCAGAGTCTCAGCTTGTTCTGCAGCCGATCCACTGGCTTGCCCACTTCATCCACCGACACCGTACCCAGGAACACATTCGCTACCTTCAACTTGGTCTGTTCAGCTGTGACGGGATGAACGAGAGCCCACCTCAAGCGGTCCCTGGTTGACCGTGGTTCCGATGCATCCCTGCAGGACCATCTGCAGCATCTTCGCATCCGGGGGCTCCTGGGCCACGGCCGCCGCCAACTCGCGGGTCTTCTTCTCTACGTCTTCTATCGCCACTTCGATGGGAGACAACACTTTCTGTTCTCTTCCCTCCACGCGCAGACGAGTTTTCACATAGGGGAAGCTGAAAAAAGACTTGGTCGATATTACGAAGTTATCCCACAGGTACATAGTTGAATAAACAGACTGGACAAATTATTTTTTATTGAGAGGAAATAAAGTTGGCTCAGATGAGAGGGAAAGAGCGATAGGACGAGAGAGAGAGAGAGAGAGAGAGAGAGAGAGAGATGAAGAGGAATAAAAATTGAAAGGAATAGTAATGAACCTGTGTTGAGTGGTGAGAATGGTGCGTCTCTTATACTGGTCCTTGAGATCTCCATGTGCCTTACCGTCTCTTGTGAACGGGGTAGCGAATGAAAAGCGATTCAGCTCATTTCCCCTGAACAATGGCACCTCCCTTGTCACTCAATTGTTTTTGACAAGACTTGACATTATTGTTGAAGGAGGTATCCGGGGAATAATTAACCTAGTTTTTTTCCATATGGATAAGTTCGTCTTGGTGTAAAAAATATATCCAGAAAGTTTGAGCGATTTTCTTCCATTAGATTCTGAGTAATACTGACGTGAAAACTAGCGAGTAGAGAATTAGCCACGTAGATTAGAGCAGCCCTCCTATTTCACAAGCTCTCTCGATTTTGAGCGCGCGCATTCAAACTGCTTTTCAAGCGCTACAGTATAATTATTCACGGAATACTTTAATAGGAACCAAAAGAGACATAGAAAAAGAACCTTTTGAAATGAGTGCCTCGCCGCCGCCTTTCCCATACATCGAGGTACGGCTCAACGTAAGTGATTTGGAGGTAAGCCTTCGAGGAATCCAGCAGATCACGGATCACCTCAACAGTTTAAGATGTTCCTTAAGACGGTTAGAGGAGACTGACCATATTGGAGTCCTTGATGACTTCGACAACTCCAGCTCCGAGTCGTTCCGAGTAGAAAGATTCCAGACGGCTACTCACTTCCGAAAGCTTCACAAATGCCGCCTCCTTAAAAATTTATTATTAACAATGCTCGTCAACAAAACAAAAAGCGAGGAACCTTGTAGACGAATTCCTCTCCATCCATCTCGCCAAACTTGGAGCCATAAAATCCCACGCGGAAGTATGTCCCGAAACACCGTTTATCCGAGCTAAAGTAGGGAAGATAAATAAATAGGAATAGAAGAAGAGAGAGAAAGAAAGAGATAACAGGCCTTCTGAGCGGAGAGAGCCATGCGTCGGCAGTGTTTTCTCTGATCTGGACGGCCCCTTCTATCTTGGCGACTGCATCTCCCAGCTGTTTGTGATAGTGAGAGACGAGAGAGTACTCCCGACGAGAGACCAGAATCGGTTCAAGCACCTTCAGTTAGAAAGAATGAAGGAAGAAAGAAGAAACAGCCGATACCTGGTAGAGAGCAGGCATGTACTCGTACTGCTGAGCTCTTTCTAGGAAGTGGAAGGCCTTCTCGAGGAGATGGAGAAGACCAGATTCAGAAAAGTGACAACTCTCACAAATTCCCTCCCGTTCAGGAGAAACGACGTCATCGCTCACTGCACTTTCTTCAAGAACATTTTCTGACACCGAGCAGAAGTCCACGGCACCTGCAGAGACAAAGCATTGTGACTTTCCGTTTCATTTGCATCTCTTTTACATTCTCACTTGAGAAACGTCATTGTTCAACACAGATCAAATTAAATGAATATGTACGGAAATGTATAACATAAACAATTGACTCGAACCAATTGCACCTAATAAAGGGAATATTTAAGAAAACGAAATATTAAAAATACCCTTCGGAAGTGAAGAGCCGCCAGGAAGCATAGCGAGGTACTCAGAGACGAGAGCAGCGGAGTGGATGAATGACTGGGCCGCCTCGGCAAAGCAGCCCCTCTCTGCTGCTCGACTGGCCATGCTCAGTAGCCACGTCACCCTATCATTTTAACTATCTCGAGGCATTCAAAGGAATGCAATTAACTCGAACCTTAAATCTGGATTGTTCTGATATCCCTTCGCAACGTAATAGATGAGGTCCATGCTCATCTCGAAGTCATTCGCAAACTCCTTCATCCGCACCGTGTTCGACAGGATCATGTGCATGTTGAACACGAGGTCTTTCACCTAAAAAGGAACAGTCTCAATACAAAGTTAAAAGAGAAATGCCATCATTAATGGTGAATTGTCGTCATTGACTCTCAAGAGTAGCAAATATACTGTAATCATATGGCCGAAATCGAACCAGTGCGTCTTCCCTTGAACGCTCAGCCCGCAACCACTAAGCTAAACAGTGTGCCAGTCGCCGAACCTGCTCACAGAAGCTTTGAAGGGACGAATGAACGGTAGTAGAAAACTCAGTCTGCGCGTAAGTTAGCAGCGTCTTGAGAGAACGACGGAGACATTCTTCATTTAGCCATGAGCCCATTCGAGTTCCTGAAGACAGCGAGTTTGCATGAAGAAGCAGGAAAGAGATGACACTGCCATTGGAGACGAGGGTCGAAAGGGACATCGTGAAGTGCATCTTCACCCTCGCCAAGCTGGAAGTACTCTCGTAACTCTCTCGCATCAGCAGATAGGCTGACGCCGCCGCCTACAACACTACTCTCTTTCTACACTATACTCTTTCGGTGTTAAGGAAATAAAAAGTAAAACCCAAAACCCACGACAGCAGCGGATATAAACCTGGCTTCGAATGCTGGGAAGGCGAGATGCACAGTGACGGAGAAGTTGAAGGCACAACTCAGCACATTCCTCAGTTTCCTGGGAACAAAGGAGATTCATAAAAGTATAGAACATAACAGAGGATAGAGCCATTGCACAAGTATCTTAGGAATATATTTTTTGGCACATATTTACTTTCTAACAGAAAGCTCTGTACCAAAAGTTTCCTTCAGGTACAAAATTAAGTTACTCACATTCGAGGGACATTTTTTGAGCTATTCAAATATATAAATATATAAATATATATATATATATATATATATATATATATATATTTAAAGTCAATTTCAAAGACATCATGGAAAAGACCTGCTCGAAGACGAGATCAGGATACTTGACCACAAATGCACGCTGAGTCGCGAAGAGAGCTTCCAATACGACCACCGACTGCTTGCAGGATAGAATGTGCAACTGAATAATAGTAAAGTCTGTCCATGTTGAGATAGATTGAAAAGAAAGAAAAAGATGACCAGCAGCTTGAAAAGTAGAGGAAGAGTGAAGAGCAGATGATCGCAGCCCGGAGAAGAGACAACTCGGCTGGCCGTTTCCAGCACATCCACAATGCACAGAGTCACTTCCGCGCAGAGAAGGCCTTCCACTTCACGAGCGCCTGCCAGAATAGAGCAAGATGATGGGGGGGGGGGGGCTGGACAAAGAATGCTGACATCGACTGATCACAGCGGTGTCCCTCCATCGGACTCCCGTCGTCACTTCCTTCCTTCTGCTGAGAGTGCCAGTCATTGAGGCCGCCTTGAGAGTGTCATCAAGATCCGCAGCATCTCTTGCCCCTTCATCCAGCAGATCCTCCTATAATCAGAATTGCAGTAAGCGAATAAGAGATGTGAATAATCAGACCAGGGAAGAAGAAGAGAACTCGAATGCTGAAACGGCAAGGCGAAGGATGTCTATGAGAGCTACGAAGCGGCCCGGAGACAATTCGCGAAGCCAACTACGAAGGGCGGCTCGGTCCAGACTGCGCACCACCCAGCACAGACAGGCCAGCATCTGAATAAGGAGAGGGTGATGCGAGAGGAGATATCGAGTGAAAGTAAAACCTGTCTAGTTTGTTCGAGAGTGAGAGCTGCCCTGGGAAGAGTCCTGGCCATGCCCCCCACTCCCTCTCCGACTCCAGCTATGGCCATCGCCACTCCGGGATCCACGGAGCGAGGGGAGCAATTGGCATCGTGAGAAGAGAGACGACTACACACTCCTGACGACTGGCGACGGTGTTGGTCGACATCGAAGAAGAGAAGAGCAGAGTCCATCACGATTGTCAGGTACGGCAAGTACAGAGAAGCCACTCGAGAACGAACTGTCGGCTCGGACAGACGTGGGTCTACCTGCAGCAATCGTTCAGGCCATAACTAATTATCGAGAAAGTATCTCGAGAATAGTTAACACGAAATATGAAAATTGCGATAAGCAATTAAATGAAGCCAAAGCCATAAATTAAGTGGGGAAAATGAAATATGTACCTCATGGCAAGCAAGCAGAGAACACAACAGGGAGATTGCCCTTGAACGAATTGTCGAATGGGGAGAGGTATCCAAGATTGCGGAGAGATCGGAGAGGATGAGTCCCAGCAGGAAATGACGACTACGGTAGTCGGCAGTCAATTCGGATGATAGAGAACCGAATGAGCAGCTATCACGAGAAGACTGCGAAGAAGCGCCAGGAGAAGCGGGGGCGGCCGGGGGTCCAGAAGGGGCTGCCAAGGTGGCGGCCGAGTTGGACGGGGAGGAGGAAGTGGAAGAGGTGGCCATGGGGCTGCCGCTCCCTCCGTAAGGCAAGTTCAGCACGATGAAGTGTTCATGAGAACACACCACACGGAGGAAGTCCAGCTTCATCAGAACAAGCGAAGTGGACAAGGACTCGCTCGTGCTGCAAAAACCAATTGTATATAACCGAATGAATAAAAGAGGTGCATAAATCATAAGAAATAATCTATCAATTTGTCCTAGAATAATTCGAAAACGTTAGGCAAAGAAAGGTAAACAAAGGAGTTATCTCACTTGATCTTGTTGACAACGCAACGGTTGTACTGGGCGATGAGTCCGAATACGAAAGAGCGGTCCATGAGGGAAAGGGCGTCGCGAATGAAGAAGGCCCAGGAATTGGAGATTGAAATCGCCAGACGGACATCCATGAGAGAGCGAGAGAGAACTTCAGCACAAAGGAGAGAGGAGAGAGCAGAGAGGCAGCGAAGAAAACGATCGGAGAAACGAGACTTGCGGGGAAGGAAGAGACGGCCAGTCATCGAGAGGAACTCAGCCATGGCTTTCGACTGCAGAGAAAAAGAATGAATATGGACGACAGGGAAAGAGGGAGGACTAGCCAGAAGTTCGAGGAAGAAGGAAGAGTTGAGAGTGGCATTCTCACACGCGCCTCCCGAGCTTGTCACCCACAAATCCAGTAGTTCTTCATGCAGGTTCTACAAGCAGTTCAATTCTACCATCCGGATTCGCGATTAAAACAGAACCTTGTTCGTATTGAATACAATTGGCTCCGCTGGACTGGCCTTCACATTACGAGATCGTTCCATATCCTCTGAAAACACAAAAGAAAAGAGTACAAGATCAATGATGATATGAATGGCTTACTAACCAATGATATCGAATATCTTTTCAGAATCTGGAGATGCGATCTGAGTCCCTTGGCGCGCCAATTCACGACACAAAGCAGATCTTGGTCTTGATTCTCAAAAGTTTTCAATTGTTAACAATTCCCAAAAACAAAATAGACAAAGAAAAGAAACGGGAGCTACCTTTGAGTGCGATTTTGAAGTAGTGGATGTAAGTCGTGAGAATCGAGCCACGGCCGTGGTTGTCAGTCGAAGTATCAAGTAGCATTGAGCAGATTTTCACTAGCTGACCAATCGTTGAGAAACATTCGGCTGAAGTTGTTTCTGAAAACATGTCCTATTACTTTGGATATTTGGGAGTGATATTATTAAGCAGAATAAAGGAAAAGAAGACTTACTGGAATATGGTGGATTGGCGATGAGAGCGAAGAGAGCATCGAGAATCTGGTAGAGGAAGGCCACCATGGGCTCAGGACGGGCCTTGCAGATACCGTGGATCGCCCTCTGCAACTCAGTCTCGCGCACTGGCTGATGGTCTCTGCTGTGAGAGGAGAGAGAATGAAACGCAGACAGGAACCGCTCCACGTGCTCGTCCTCAAGAACAGAGCATCTTGAGGGAAACAGAAAAAATAGAAGTAGGAAAGAAGAGAGAAGAATGCCAACCTCGGGGTGAACTGAAGAGAGAGCGACAAGCGAGAGTGAGAAGGCGGGCTTATGGCCATCCAGCCATTTAATGTTCGGCAAGGCGACGTCGGGGGAGAGGTAGCCGTAGGAGGAAGGAAGACGCTCCAGGGCTATCGGGAGCTGCCAGTCTCCCGTGGACAGACGGTTCTCTCGCAGAAGAGGGATCCACTGCAATTACTCCACAACCACGTAAACCATTTATGTTAATAAGATATCAGTCTTCTAACAACAAACACACCGAATATCCGAGCGGGAATTCAACCGGCTCTTCGCGAGGCACTGGCTTGCATGATATGTGATAGAAAGTGAACAGGAGATGGTGACCATCCTTGAGGTCTGGAGGGAGTAGCAACTTCACTTCGTCGTTCAGCTGCGGACTCCTACAAATTAAGAATAATGGAATGGCATTGTTAAGACTACAGAATAGAAAGAATAGATATAATTAAAATCGATACTTGTTGTGGTAGATGACAGAAGTGAATGCGCAGTTTGCAGTGGGTCTCCTGGTGTTTGGGTGGAAGAAGACGGAGAGTGGCTTCTCCTGAGCATCCATCAACTGGATGCGGACAGAGATGTTCCGTGCAGTTCCCGAGCGACCCGACATGTTCACCATTCGTGGGTACAATAGAAGCACATTCCTAAACAATCTTACTGTTTAAACGAGGGAACCTCATTCTCTATATTTAAAAGAGTAGAACACACAACTCATTTACTTGTAAGCGAGATTCACAGCGTATTTTCCCTCTCTTGGAATCTCAGAGACTTCCTGAGACAACTCTGTGGTGGTGTCAGAAATGCCGCCAAGCAATTCACCTTGGCCATTCAAACGACCTTCTACCTGGAACCATTTCTCTTGTCAAAATCCGATCAAGGAACAAGCAAATTAGAAAATTCATTTCGTCATTCAGAAAATTACCTCGCTTCTGTCAACAATCCTTTACCACAAAAAATAGTGCTAGCCTCGTCAGCGTTTTCTCCCCAGATTCGTAGAGTGAGATCGACTGGGAAGCCTCGGCTCTTTCCACGGCCGGCTCGTCTGACTTCCACTGCTTGGCGGATGATCTCCTCGTCGCTCAGCTTCTCATTCTCCTGCAATAAATCAGTTATTCGACCACCTCTTCTTCACAATCTCTAACCACTTTGACGAAATGGCTGAGAGTGATGACGACTGGTTGAAGAGCAGCAAGTGCCTGTTGAGGGGGAGCCTTCAGGGCGGAAGCCTCGGCATTGTCCTCGTACCCCCCGGCATTCCTCCTGGGAAGTGTCGTCTTTTCTGGAGGGGAGTGTTGAGTACTCGGTTGAGTACGGTACTGGCACTCGTTCCGCTGCCCACTCTCTTGAAGGTGGAAGTGGTGACGAGAGAGATGCGGTCAGCACTCAGAATCGAGGCGGCATCCTCCGAAGCCAGAGGAGCCGTTCCACTCATCACATCCCCTGCATCATTTGAATATCAAGGGAGTATGCTCTTACTTCCAAGCATCATTCACATCCACGTTTCTCTACTATCATACAACTTTCCATTTTTCTCGGCAACGATGGATAAACTCGGTAGATCAAAAGAAATAAAGTAAAAAGAAGAAGAAAACCTGCAGAATGAGCAGTGACAGTAGACGCAGCCATGGAGAAGTCGCCCCTCTCCAGACTGTTGATGCCAAGAAGCACTCGACTCAGATCGACAAACATCACTGCCAGGGGCATTCTGTATGAACCTCAAAAGATCCCTTTTTACTATTCAAATAATATTGTCTCATAGAAAAATGTTGAAAATTCTTCAAAAACTGTTCGTTTTAAGAAGAAGAAGAAAAAAAATATACCAAGCCGACTGCAGGAATATCCGGCAGACTGGAGAAGCTTCTCCTTCACGCGTTCGTCGCGAGCCGCGACGTAGCTATCGAAGGCTTCGGAAGGTTCGCAACCTTGCAACACTTTCTCCAACTGAAACACAAAAGGGAAAGGTGTATTTCAATAGAACTGCAAATGGAATGACGAACCTTGACAACGATGAAAACATCAGACAAAGGAGAGGACAAGGCAAAGGCAGCCTGGTTGCACTTCTCTACTGCGGACTCGAAGGAAGACGCACATGGAAGCATCTCTCGCAGAACAGAGGGATTCAAGTCGAAGTGGAAAGACTCGGAGAGCCGACGGCGGAGGACGACGTCGTAGAGAGTGAGGGAACCGAAGAGGGGCTCGATCTGAGGCTCCACTCGCATCTACATAATATTACGTTTCATTCAATAACTGGAATCGAATTCTTAGTGTTCTCGAGAAAACACGCTCTAAAGCTGGATAAATATTTTGATTGAAGATCGCACAGTATCTTCTCGGAATAAGAACTAACGTTGGAAACGCGTACGAAAAGGCGAAAGCCACTGCGTTCCTCTGGAAAGGGCGGAAGACGACGACTCTCGATTATCTCCGCCTGGAGATCTTCGCTCTTCTATCTCACAATAAACCGACAGCTCAAACCTCAGAGGAAGGATGGAGAAGGCCGATGAGAGAAGGATGTCTGCCCTCATTTCGCTTCGCTTCATTCGATTCCTCCATTTGAGAAACACTCACTCTTTCAAGGATTCCAGGAAGTATCTTAATAATAACTAAGGGTACTTCATTTTGTCTTGAATAAGCATATGCCATAGGCAACCCCAAACCTGGTCCGGCACAGACAGCTGAAGACGTCCATCGTGTCCTTCTGCGGAGCCGACTGTCCCTGTTGAAGCACAGGAAACAAAGGAACTTCGCTTCGATACCTCCTTAATAACCAAGGATGTATCAAGGCTAACAATGGTTTAACGTTCGTTGTAGGCCGAAAGTAAATTCTAACCGTTTCGGGGTCAACGAAGCTCGCGCTCTTCGTTGCTCTCGATCCATCCCGTTCTACGTCGTAGATGTGACGTGAGTTGAGAGTGCTCCGCTCACGAAGAATCCGGCCGAGCACCTCTCCGCTACTCAGATGGATCAGCTTGCGGTTCACGAGTGACAGAGGATCCGTCAGACATTCCATCACGGCATGGGCGTGGGCATCCACGGGAATACTAACAAGAATGATCAGTGATGCAGCAAGCGATTCTTTGCTACGATAAACCTTTTGATATCGAAGGGTGGGTCGACTGTGGCCCATTCTCGTTGTACTTGACGAACTTCCACGTCGTCTGGCGGGAACTCGCTCAGTCTAAACACTGATACTGACAAATTCCCACAAAAAACAATGCCTATTAGTTCATTTTAGATAGAACACTTCGTTCCACATTATTCAAATCAACTAACGAATCCCTCAGTTCTCTTTTTTTTTATATTTCAGGCTGACGCTCTTGGAGTGGAAACGGGGCTCGAAATATCATACACAGACGATACTTTTCGTTGTGAGAGAATTTCCTCGACGTCGACAGCATCAACGACATCGGACAAGACAAGCTGACGACAACGAATTACATTTACATTATTTAAGCGATCTAGTAATTAATGTCACATTGAACAAATAACTTATGGGATTGCATGAAAAAAGGAATGACCTGGATATTGCTCCCGACATCTGCGTCGACAGAGACAGGACAGGGATGGACAAGTCCACCCGATCTCACTTGCATTCGAAGATCGGAAGCGTGAGCTCTTAACGTTCATTTATAATCAGTTAAGATGAGTTCAAAGCAAAGAGGAGATGAATGACAAAAAACCAGAAATGTTAAAATTGATAAGATTCATGGCACCAATTAAGCTACTGATACCTGTTCTTCCTACTGACGAAGGTGCGCTGGCCACTCGAACTCGACGTAATACTGCTCAGCATTGTGCGACTGAAACGAGCATTGAGAGAATGGGTCGCCGACGTTTCAGCTCGTTTCTCCCTTCACTTGTTCACCTTAAACAAGAGATGAAAACAGTCGATGAAGACGAAAATGATTTCTGAGTAGATGACCTGGCCCTCCTCGTAACATTTTAAAGAATAAAGAAAAAGTCAAAAGCATACTAAGCTTAAGAGAGATATGAAAATGGGGGTAAGCTTGAGTAGAAACTAGTAGCAGCCGTAAGCAAACAGCAAACGTGTGCTTTAATGATAATAATACTAGTGCGTTTTAGCATGAAACATCACCATCAGTTCTGATCTCAGCCACACAACTACCGCTAAAGAAGTAACCAATTTATTCCTTCATGATTAAATTTCAATATCCCATTCTTTCTTC
This sequence comes from Allodiplogaster sudhausi, assembly GCA_945643635.1. Taxonomy (NCBI): domain Eukaryota; kingdom Metazoa; phylum Nematoda; class Chromadorea; order Rhabditida; family Diplogasteridae; genus Allodiplogaster; species Allodiplogaster sudhausi. The sequence continues at coordinate 7,151,566 of CALZFC010000005.1, forward strand.
TCTCTCTCACTCTCTCTCTCGCTCTCTTTTCTCTTTTCTTTCCCTTCTCTCTCTTTTTTCTCTTCTTTCTCTCCTTTTTCTCTCCACTCTCTTAATTCTCTTACTATTTTCTCACTAGGCACTCTGTCTCTCCCTCTTCTCTGCCTCTCTCTTCTCTCGCTCTCCCTCCTTTCTCTTCTATCTCTCTCTCTCTCTCTCTCTCTCTCTCTCTTGTTTCTCCCTCCGCTCTCCCTCGCTCTCTCTCTTATTTCTCTCCTCTCTCTCTCTTCTTTCTCTCCTCTATCTGCTCTTTTAACTCTCTCTATCTCTCTCTCCCTCTCTCTCCTCTCTCTCTCTCTCTCTCTCTCTCTCTCTCTCCTTGACGTCTCTCCCCTCTCTCTGCTCCCTTCTCTCTCTCTGTTCTCTCACTATGCTCTCCCTCTCCCTATCATCCCTCGATCTCTCTCCCCCTCTCTCTCCCTTTCATTCTCTCTCGGTACCCCAATCTCTCTCACTCGCTTTCTATCTCTCGTTCTGTTACTGTATTTCTTTTACTATCTTCCGCTGTCTTGAATGCATCTGAATAGTATTCTCAGAACAGTTTGAACGTGCAGTATCTATGACCATCAGACCCGTTGTTTAGGCCCGGCAGCGGTTGAGCCTTTTTGTTGTGCAGTTGTCATGGAGACGGAATGGACTGTGAACAAATGAAGTGACACCCTCATTCATTTCCTGAAGGGAGGGCGACCGAAATGGCCACTGTCAGTTGCATCTTTTGAGTTTGAAATGATGAAGAAGCTGATAAGATAACTTGTAGCTCTTGAATCGCCTTCGGCCGAAGAAGAAGACGGAAGGAGTGGGGGGAACTGGAAATGGAGCAGTGGAGGGGGGTGTGAAGAAGAAGAATCCGATTGAGGAGAAGCTGCAACTCGCGCAGTTCATCGACAAGAGAGACTACATCGGAGCCATCTCGTATATTAATGTTACGGCCTTTTTGTATCCGTCTCATTTATTCGTTCATCTATTTATTTGCAGTTCCAACTGAAAACTCAGCCATATGACCCGCAGATGGAGCTCTGGCTTGGTCATTGTTATTCCAGAGCTGGCGAGTTCAAAGATGCAAGCGAGGTTAAAAATTGGTCTGCTTTATCAACACCATCAGAATCATTACAGCTCTCTCACTTTCATTTTTTTCTGTTTCATTTACTTTCTCGCGTTTTAGGTTTTCGAACGAATGCTCTCCCGTGATGAGATGGTAGAAGAAGTGCACGTCTACCTGGGCATCTGCTACTTCTTTCTCGGTCTCTACAGCGAGGCCATGGAAACTGCTCTGAAGGGTACGTGAGATATTGGCTACTTGGGTAAGCTCTCTAGCACGATCTACCGAAAGACTTCTTGAGGAGCTGAGAGTCCACTTCAAGCAAGGCTGCTTTTCCACACGGCACACAAGATGGATGACGAGAAGGAGATCATGAAGTACCATTCTCGGCTAGATGTGGTTCGCGTGCTAATTTACATCCACAATCTAATTGATAGCTTTAATCAATATCGGTGATAGGAATCGATTGAAGACCAGCTTTCCCTGGCCTCTATGCATTTCCAACGAATGCATTATGAAGAAGCACTAAATGTTGCTCGCCAGATCATAGAGAACAATCAGTTAGCTTTCTTCATCATTTTAAAAAGAAATCAATCACAGATACTTGTGTTCCAAAATAAAACTTTTAAACATTCTTCCAGCAAATTCGTCGCTGTGAACTTCTACATTGCTCTCTGTTACTACAAGCTGGACTTCTTCGAGAACTGCCTCGTAGGCTATTTTCAGAGACATTAATAGATATTAAAATTATTGCTCATTTTTTTAGGAGTTCCTCAAGCCTTACTTGCTCCACTACCCGGACAGCCCTGCCGCACAAAATTTACGAGCGTGTACGATGTATAAGATGGGGAATAGCTCAGTTCATGTAAGGACAAAATATGAGAGGGAGAGAGCAGAGCGAGAGAGAGCGAGCGTGAAAGAGAGATAGAGAGAGCGAGCGTGAGAGAGAGATAGAGAGATAGAGAGAGAGCGAGCGTGAGAGAGAGAGAGATAGAGGAGAGAGTGTGATATCAGAGTGAGAGATAAGAGAGAGAGAGAGTGCGAGAGAGCGAGAGAGTGAGAGAAAGTCGAGTCAGTTGCACTAGTGAGGGACATTGAGTTGGATATGAGCACTGTGGAGTCGCTGTACCCATCGGCTCGCGCTCTCTTCAAACACAATTCTGTCGTGTTTTCTGGTGGCTCCAATGCCCTTCAGGTTGCAAACCATTCTGTTTCCTTCTAATGTTCTTGGTATTTGTACAGATAGTATATTGAGGTTCTTCCGGGTCTCGTTGAGCTCGTCCCCGAAGCTCGTCTCAACCTTGTAATCTACCATCTCGCACATAGTAAATATTCTTCTCTCTCTATCTTTTCTTTTTATGTACAACTGACTCCCAATTATCGTCCTCCGTACCACTCAAATTCTTTTCTTTTTTTCCATCAAGCTTGTGTCTTCAGATGATGTAGATAGTGCGTATAAGCTAGTGAGTTCGATTCAGCCGGGGACTCCAACCGAGTTTCTCCTCAAGGCTATCACATATGTCCTAGTTGGGCAGAGAAACATCTCCGTTAGTTTGGGCTGCTCATATCACAGGTCATCTTTACGATTCAGAAGGAGCACATTAACACGGCGAAGCAGTACTTTCTCATTGTCGGCGACTCTTCAGCAGAATGCGGTCACAGAAGAACATAATATAATAGGCTATATTGATTTGGAAATTAGGAGAATACAAGAAAACCTTTTAGATACGATAGCCGGGAGACAGGCGATGGCAGCCCATCACTTCCTCAGTGGAAACTTCGCTGGCGTTGTCAAGTTTCTCGAAACAATTAAGGTCTTTTCAAGTAGATAGTCCGAGATTAAGAAATGAAAGTGGCGAAAGAAATACTTGAGAGAGTTGGATGAAAGGTAGATTCAGTCATTCTTCTACAATGACGAGACCTTCTGCATCAACTACAGCCAAGCACTTGTGATGGAAGAAAGGTACGAAGAGGCCATCTCCGCCCTCTCGGAGATCAACTTCAAGAGTTCTCTCCTCACCAATCAACTGCTCATCCGATCATGTCAGTAGCATTGAGAGATCAAGTTAAAGGAGAAGAATGACAAAGATCAAGGTTTAGATGTCATGACAAAGCAGACAGTAAAAGCATGGGAAGTCTTCATAAAGGTGCAGAATCCAAATGAGCATTTCTCTCTGCTCAAGATAATAGCACACGATGCCTACGTCGTGAGTCTTTCCCCTTTCATTATTTACTCAGCAACCAAGAACGAGAGGAGAAGAGAATAAATTAAGACGAAGCAGTACGCGTGTACTGCTCGTGCGTACGATGCACTGGAGAAGTTGGACCCTTCTCCCGATCACTGGCTGGGCAAGCGGGCTGCCGTCTCGGGCCAGTTCGCTCTGCTTCTTCAGAGACAGTGCACTGGGTACTGTAGCCAATTCCATCAACAGTGCTACTGATGCTTCTCTCTCAGGGCGGAGATGGCGGAGGTCCTCGGATATCTACAGCACGGGAACCACTCCCAGATAGAGGCCATCACTAACACCATCCGCAAGTGGAGCAGAGAGAATGGGGTCTCTCTGCCTAGCTAGTCTTCTTGTATATCGATACACTCGAATTGCATATGAACTCTGATGCCCTTATTCGGTTAATTGTAAAACAGAGAAGAAAGCTCACACAGCAAAGGCAAATGGATTATTGTACAAATGTATAATACAATCAGAAGAGTTTGTGAGCTAATTGACAGGAGTAGATAAGATAGAATAGATCGGTGACAGGATGAGACTCTCTTGGGCAGGCACAACGGTGAGGTGTTTCTTGAAGGGTCGGACAGCGTTCAGAATACGAAGAGGCACATGTACAATGGTGAAAGGCTAGAAACACTACCAATTAGAGATATTAGGGTTGACTACAACAGTTAGTAATTCAATATATGCGAAATGGAGAATCATCATACAAAAATGACTAAAACGGATGAAAATTAGTGCACACTAGATGGAAGCATAAGAAGTACTAGTGACCATATGATAGAAATTTTTTTTTGAAAATATGACAGCAAATGGATGTAAATTAGCGGAGAGGTACTGCTATGTAAGCTTTTTCTTGGCAAGTCGAGTGCGAGTAGAAGAGGAAGAAGGCAGTGAAACAGCTCCAAGGGCTGCTGCATTCGGCGGGAGGAAACGGGCGACTTCGTATGCTTTGGGAGAGAAGGAACGGCGGGGCCGAAGTTGGTACGAGGAAGCGGGCATTTCGTGCCGAGCACTCGACGGGTACGGTACACACCGTTGACTGCAACTCCATCTCTCCCGTCATCAAATACTCATCATTATAGCTAGCCCTTTTATTCTTCTCAATTTATTGAAATGACGATGCTTTCAAACTCCGAAGGAGCCCTCCGATGAAGGTGACTAATGAATCGCTAATATCAAATAACGGTTCTGACCCAATGATCTTGCGTAGGGCGGAACTCGACTTGCTGATACTGCTAGGCTTCGCAGTCGTGACAGTGACGCGTGATATCTGAAGATTGAAGAGGTCGAGTATTCCACAAGGATGCCACTCCTCAACTACAAGCATGCCAGTGCACCCACCACCACCTCAAGAAAACACTTTACAAGACTCAATGACACCAGTCAATTCACAATTCTTCCTACAGAACACGACAAACGATGTCTGTATACAGCAACAAGAAGCGGAGCATTTCACATTCACATTAGCATATTACAGATCAAGGTAATAAAATATTACAAGATTAACAGGAAGACAATTAGTAATAAAAAAAATCTAAATGGAAAATTAGTTAGCGTGCAGTGCGTGCATTGAAAGGGTCTCTTATATCTGGAAGGGATAAAAGATGTTAAGTGGTGAAGACGACGAATACTGTAGAGGCACTCTTGGTTTAGAATACGGAAGAGGAATGACAGAAGATGAATAGTGAATGAGAGAAGGCGCGGCAGACTGCGACCAAGCATGCTCAGCACTGACCGGGAGAGCAGCCGAGTTGGAAGAAGACGAAGAAGAAGCGGAAGCAGAGGAACCAGCCGAGGTCAGTCTCTTCGGAGAGGAATGCAAGATGTTGCGTGCTGCTAGTCGAGAGCGAGAAGAAGAGGAGACGGAAGTGGAGGGAGGGACGTAGACGGGCTTGACGGGAGTGGTGGGGGACGTGAAGTGGGCTCGCGTCACTTGGCAGATCTGTCGTCGCAGCTTCTGCAGCTGCAGGCGGTCTCCTTGAGAACGGCCAGCCGAGTCCGTTTGCTCCTGAATTTATTGCTATTTTTAAGTACACAACTACTTTTACGGGAAAAAATTACGTTAAATTAACGAAGCTACTCTATACAAATTTTGCACTTAAATTCTGTCGTTAATTCGCCTTTCAGAAATGTTTCAAATTCGACTGTCTATGAGAAAAAAATCTCCACCCTAACGATGAGTCTGAGAGCCGAAATGTTTTTTTTTTGTTTTCAACAACTTTGACGTGTGAGAGAGTGAAATGTTGACCTCGAGGTTGTTGCTTTCTTTCCTCGAGAGAGGAAGAGTGCCCGGCCGGATCTTCTCAGGCCCCGCCCCTCCACTCTCGTTTCCCCTCAGGCTGATGTCATCCACCTTATGCACGAGTCTGCTCATCTTTAATAACTTCTTCTCCAGAGCACCAGAGGGAGCGACCACGGGGACGCGCCCCCCAATCTCCCAGCACAACTGCTGCTTCTCCAACTGCAACACCGAAGAATAAGGAAATGAGAGTAAGCGAGTGAGTGAGAGAGAGAGAGAGCGAGAGAGAGAGAGAGAGAGAGAGAGAGAGAGAGAGAGAGAGATGGAAAGTGCCATGAGTGAGAGCTAGACGGAGCGGAGCAAGGTGAACAGGAAAAAATAATAGGAGGAAGAAGCGGAAGCAATTGATTAACGGCGAGAGAGTGCATAAAATAAAGAACAGATATAATTAAAATGTAACATAAGAGAGATAGGAAACAATACGAGAGGGAGAGAACGGAAGAAAGGCAGAGAAGTGGAGAAGGAAAGCACCTGACACTGCCATAGATCCATTCATCAATCACATCAAAGAGATCCGAAGACGAGAATCAGAGGAAATAGAACGAAATCAACTGCTCTTGGGCGACAACAGGATTCTCCGAGAGTACACACGAACTGGAGTGGCAGAAGAGCTAACCAGGAATTCTTGTTGTGGGCCGATGACAGAGCCGGGTCTGCATATTCTCAGCCAAGAAATGCACTCAGGCGCAGTCATTCCGAACTCTTTCATCATCCAGCAAGCTATCAACGTGCCAGTGCGACCCAGGCCTGTACAACTCACTTCTTCGATAAACATCAACCCATAACGGGTGATAGACAAAGTTAATAGAATTGTCTACATCAAAAGTGGCAACTAATTAATATAATATTTTTAATAGTGCTTAAAATAGAGAATTGAATAGGAACCAACCAGCTTTGCAGTGAATGGCCACTCCGCCCCTGGCTCGATCCACCACGCGAATGAATGTCCGCACGATTTCATCCGAAGGAGTTGACCCGTCCACGAAGAAGAGATCGACGTGCTCGAAACCAGCATCCGTGAATCTTTATTTCAATCGTTGTATTTAGGAAGATGCCCACTATTTATAAGACTAACTGACCGTTTTGCATCATACATGGGCATGTTTAGCCTAACAATTGTGGATATTCCGTGGGAGTGGAAATAGTCGAAGTATACTTCAGGAGCATGGTAGGGATACCCTAAATGAAATGTTCATCAAATAGAAGAGATTAAACAAGTATTGGTGTGAATTATTGATATTAAAAACTATATTGACCAACCGTTTTCGATTACGGAGTTCTCGTGCGGTCCACAAAAGCTGAGTATTTTGCTGGGGATAATCCAGTTGAAATCGCCGTTCTCGACTCTCTCATAGAATTCGTACTCATCTGCTTCGAAGTCGTTCGTGTCAAACCACTTGTGCTGCAGCCCCTGAACAATATCGACTTCAAGAAGCAACAAGCGAGGTTTTAAAAGGATGGAAACCAACATATATCATGAGAAAAAAGATCCATAAAAGTTGACAGGATACCTTTTCGAGTCCCCGCAACACGTCATGCAGATGAAGGCCCCATGTAGAGGCGCCCATGGCAGCATCCCGGAAAGGGAGAAATTCAGGTGGCTGCGATGGCTCCACGCGTAAATAGGCGATATCGGCCTTCACTCCGTGATAGATAACCTATTCAAGTACCAAGATATAATAACAAATAGGTTCTTTAAATCTAATCGAAAATTGGAAAGCACGTGCAAAGAATATTTCGGATATATTTTTTAGAACAACGAACCAGATATGACGCCATGAGATAGGCACCATTAACACGATTTGTCTCTGTGGCGTCAGTGTATGCCACAATCCTACGTTTAGTGCGAGCCTGAATGGGCCATTTGAACCATATTACATGATACTGATAACCAAATTCGTGCGTTAAAAATTTTCTCATTTCAAAACCAACCTCCACAATCGTATGTAAATGTTGTGTAAAGCGGTATAGGACAGATAGATTGAGAGGTCCGAAATCCTTGTAGAACGGATCATAGTGAACTTTGTCGTCAATGCTTACATATCGCGTTGTGGCATCAGAAGTGGGCGGAGAAGAAAACGAAGCGAAGAATAATTGGCCAGGAAGTATCTGAATTGAGAAATGGACGTGAAAAAGATATAATATGTACATACATACGGATCCCTTACATGTAAGGGATCGGTATGTATGTACATATGAATATACATACGGATCCCTTACAGACGTCTGTCACGTGAGTACTAGAATAAAGCTCTAGACAATGGGATGGACGGTCACGCTTATTATAATTAATTAATGTAAATTTGCTGGACACACCTCTGCGACGTTTCCATACAAAACGCCACTGTTTGAAACGAACGTCGGTGCGCTCAACTTCGTCATCTCTTCTCCGGCAGCCAACGAAGGAGTTTAAGCACACGGCTTACAACCTCGGATACATATCTCGGCGAGAAAACTGAATATTATTATTTAAACGTATGCATTCCTGAAGGAGAAAAAAACAAGAGCACGAGCTAACAAACAACCCTTCGGCGTCGCTGACCACCTGGTTAGTTTAATGGCCACCATAACCTCCAGGGCGTCCCTTTGGAAACCGTAAAACTCCTGAACAGATATCTTTCTTATGGTTCTGACTAGAAATCTTACTTTACGGTCCGGACACAGTTAATTGACCGTGGTTTACAGTTTCTGATAAAACTTACATAATTCCCGGTCATTGCGAATTGGTCACGTCCGAGAAAATGTCAACTTGTTTTTGCTCGCAGTTATTGGTTTGTTGCTTGAGTTTGTATGACGGCGTTTCTGATTTGAGATATGCCAAAAGAATAGAAGGATCCACTCGGCGGATCAATGGCGTTTGGCAATCATTTGGCTGAGATTCTCCGCCAAGGTTTGTATTTTCGAGATTAAGGCATCGGCCAATGTTCCTTCTACTTGCGATTCGCTTGTAGGGCTGTGGGCATCGTTGACGGGAGGCTGGTACTACGACCCTTCCAATTCCTTGTTCTGTAATCTCTTGCATCTGTATCTCTGGCTGGTTCTCTTCCTCTTTCCCCTTCTCGTTGGCATCAGCAATTTCTCGACTGCCTTCGTCGTTACCTACGTGGCTTTTGTCGTGATCCTCTTCTTCGTCGTCAAACTCATCGTTGCCTACATGCACAGGGTTGGGCACTACTTTCTGCGCGTTGTGAAGCGCGGGTCAAGCCTATTTTCTTCTAGATCTTCGACACCACGGAACCGATCATTGTTACGAAAGTAAAGGAACCAAAAAAGCGAGCGGATGAGGCGAAGAAAAACCGAGGAGTTATGAGGAACACTGAGGGAATCTACGAGATGGTCGAGATGAGACAAGTAAATCATGAATTTTAAATTTTTTGGTTAAGTTCATTTGTTGAAACAATCTTTCATAATCTAGTGTTCTCTTCCTATTAAAGCGGTGTTTCTGCTGTTGTAGCAATTGGAGCGACGAGCAGCAGAAGCTGCAGAGCGCCTTCGGATGGAACGGAGAGCCTCTGCACCGACCACGACGGGAGAAACGAGGACACCTTCCAGCCTCGCCTCCATCGCCGTGTCTTCAACCAACGTCAGCATTGAGGCCGATGTCCATGCTAGACGGGTCAGTGCACATCCTTTTACCCACCATTGATACAACTCTTTCTTAACTTGAACTGCTTTCGAATTTCAGATGGCTGACACGACGACAACTCACCGTGCTACTGCTTCAGAACTGCGGAAGTAAGTAACAGTATTTCATGTCAGATGTTTAAGAACTGGTTAAGAGAACATGACATGTTTGTTTTGTGTTGTGAAGTGTTGAATTCTGTGTGATCGTCCTCTTTAGCATTGAAACGGAAGACGCGGAGATGTCGTTTGCACCTCGCTTAGTACGCAAGTTGTCAGAGCCGATTCTGTCTCCACACACCCCCCGACAGGCCCAGCCGGGGGCGGTGCCGGAGGGGTCGGATGGACTTCGTGCCCGTCCCATGCTCACTGCTTCCCTTTGCGAGAACCTGAACCGGGACAGCAACTGCCCCTCTGCCTCCACTGAATGGCTGCCCCGCCCTCTCCAGGAGACTCACAGCGACTCTCCCGTTATGCATCTCGACGATCTCTGTGCTCAAGGTAGTGCATTTCTGCAGTATTGGTGATATGCATATCGTAAGTCACACCTTTACTCTAATTTTGGTTTTCAATTAGAACTTTTTATTGTCAGTTGTGGAGAACATCAGCTTGGTGGATGAAGTGGAGCGAGATGCGATAGAGGATATGGAAGAGGATGAGGTCAGCCTTGACGACATCCCCAGCGTTAAGGTTCATTCGTTTTTCATCGCTTTTATTTTAAACTGCCGCGTTCTTTCAAGGGCAGCGATTGGGCAGAAATCTCTCCTTGTGAGAACAGAATTACCGTTGATTGCAAGGAAGAAGGAGGATCCCGAAGTTCCGTTACAATTGTCAGTTCTTTTGATGCTTTTTCCTGTGGGCTCTTTTCGGAAGCAAAGGTGTGAGCGATTTAAACATTATTACGGTTCAGTGCTGAAATAGGTCTGTCCCATGACAGTGTTGTAACCCCCCGGCCGAAGGCACGGAATCCTCACTTTTCCGTAATTCTTTCACTTTATAACCCCCCGGGCTGGCCATTTGGCCGTTTGTAACCCCCCGGCAAAAGTCGAGAGGCCGCCACTATTTCAGCACTGTTACGGTTTTTTTTCTCTCCTGAGTTTGACGAGCTATTTTTCCTATTTTTAAACTAAATTTGGGCATTTATTCTAATTTCACGATTTTTCGCAATGAATCTGTCTGTAATTGCCCTGTCCCAACTTTCTTGTTAAGTTCCTTTTACCGTAACCTAATCTAATTTTGTAGGGAGAAGAGAGAAGAGTGGAGGAGTCAAATCCGCCATCTTCTTCGTCTTCCGGTGGAGGCCATGACTTGACACTCCTCAATGACTCGTCACTTCAAATGGACGATCTTCCCTCCACTTCCAGAAGCCAAGGGACCGATGTCAAGGTTCCTTTCCTGCTACGCTAGCTTCGGTGGTACGTATCTAGCTTGTACTTTTTTTTATTCAGGCGGAGATTACTCGTTTCCTGGAAGATCTCATTGACAAGCACCCAGAGACACTGGATGCCATTGAGAATGTAAGGCAGAAGAGAAGACGAGGACAGCCAGGTATGGCCGGTATATATTGCTTGGGCAATTTCCCCGATTTCTTTTTTCCCATTTGTATGAAATGTCTTTGCTTTGAGATGCACTGGAAGGGACAGCAGTGACTGCGGTGGTGGTTCCGGAGTGCGGCGAAGGGGGAGAAGAGGGCCCGCGAGATGGCTCCTCCTCTTCCCTCGGCGCTCTCTCTGATCTCGCCCTCGCCACTCTCGGCACTCATATTGCCTCCGGCCCCGAGGACACCTCCCAAGGGGCTGTTCATTCCTTCCAGGATGAAGAAGGCAATTGGTGGACTTATGCCTTTGATGAGCAAGGTTATTCACTTCTCAAGAATATATATTATTCATTTGAATGGACCCAATACAAATTGAAGGTTAAGGTGTCGGGACAGCGCAGTCACTTGGTTCGAGTCGGCAGTTGATGGAATTGTTGTGCCAGCAGAAGGTGCCCCAGGGCCTGCCTTCTGCTGCTTCCATCCATCCTCTCACCGCAGTCAGACATCGAAGTCGCAATCTCCATGTCATTCCTGAAGCTGGGAGCAGTGATGATGAAGAGGGAGTGGAAAGACAAGAGAGGGAGAGAAGACACAGAGATGTGGGAGGAGCAGGGATGGAGAGGGAGAGAGCTCCCTCTTCTTCTTCCAATGACTCGCACTCTTACCTTCCTCATGCACCTTCCAGTGTCTTCTTTGCTCCTCCTGGAAGACCACGGAATGCCCCGTGAGTTCCCTCCATCCCTCCTTTCTCCTCTTAGTTCTTCTCTCCAGAATGCGCAATGCTGGCCAAGGGGCGTCTCTGGCCTCTCGTCTAAGAGCTGCAGTCCGATCACACGAAGAAAGACAGCAGCCCAATCCCATTGTCATGCAACTCCTGGAGGCAGAGGACCGTGCAGAGGGAGAAGTTCATCTGGTTTCTCTTTTTCGCACTCTTTATGTCTCATCCTTCCGGCATCTCTCTCCCTTGTTTCTCTCGTTTTAACTCTCTCTTCTCTTTCCTCTCCCTTTTCTCTTCCTTTCTTTCCTTTTCAGTCGCTCTCTCTCCAACTTTTCAGTGGTCGCAGAGTTCATATGCGAGGCCGACTTCGAATGTGGAGAGGATGATGAGACTTCAGGATGAGAGGGAGCGTCAAGTTTTGGGAGGGCGAATGCGAGACTTCGGCCTTAATCAGAGAGGAGGAGACCTTCAGGGCGGTCCGGTAAGCTTCACTCTACTTATTTTATCCTATTTTAAGTTTACTTATTCTTCAGATTATTGATTTGATTTCACACCGACGAATTTCGAACACAAAGAAGTACTACTATCGCCTAAAACTCTTCCCATTTTTTACGACGTCGACTGTAAAAGTGAAAGTAACTTCATCAATTCTTTTTTGCAGTCGCAAAGAACGCAAACGAGAAATTAGTGCAAACATAGTCTAATCTTGAGAGGAAGAAGAAACTTGAGTTTGTTAAGAGAGCTTCTCTGTAAGAGTCGAGCATGCGCTTAAGGCAGCCTGCCCCGGGAAAGTTGTTTTCGAATTCATTAACGGAAAACATTTTGCTTATACAGCTCCACGCGCTCTATTTAATGAGACTAATTTCATCATCATCCGATTTTTTCCCTTTGGGATACACTACCGTAACCCTGAAAATTCATTGAGCCATAAATCCGTCCAAAGTCTGTTTTGAGAAAACATCTACATATCATTCAATAGCATTACGAAAGCTCTTCAAATTTCATCTAGGAACATGTTTTAAGAAAATTTTATTTTGGCCGAGAAAATTGGCGTTAAATTATTTGGAGGGTCGACACACCACTTTCTGCTCATTTCTACACTCTGTAACCTAGATAGAAAGAAAGAGCGTGAAATTTGCTATCAAATAATCTCCATTCAAGAAAATCCGAGCGTACCAATTTTTGCTATGACGCGAGCAATGCGCTCGAGTCGGTCAAAATGGCACATTTTCGGTCGCGGAAGCACCGTGCAAGCGCATTCATCGATCCATAACTACGCTCAATGTTAATATTACCAAATCGTTAGCATATCATCTAAGAGCTCTCACAGAGATCTTCAAATGCTACATACATACTTTTATTGAAATATTTATATTTCTATGGAAAATTTCGTTCTGTACTATTAGAACGCTTAAAAAACTACTTTACAAACATTTTCGCCTGGCGAATCATACATCATAAGAAAGAGGATGAAATTTGCTACAAGATGAACCCCTTTCAATGGAATTGCATGCATACGATCTTTTGTTGTAAGTGATAAGAATTGGGCATCAGCTTAGCACAATTCTTCAACGGGAAAAAATATTGGAATATTCCAACTCGAATAACCTAAACAGCGAAATTCTTGGGCGAAAGGACAGCGACGCAACTTTACCTACTCTTATGACTTATAACAAAACATTATAGACTTAAAACTTTATTGAAATGGGTTCATCTTGACGCAAATTTCACGCTCTTTCTAATGATGCATGTTTTGAAATGCTGAAATGTTTGTAAAGTAGTTTTTTAAGCGTTCTAATAGTACAGAACGAAATTTTCCATAGAAATATAAATATTTCAATAAAAGTATGTATGTAGCATTTGAAGATCTCTGTGAGAGCTCTTAGATGATATGCTAACGATTTTGTAATATTAACACTGAGCATAGTTATGGATCGATGAATGCGCTTGCACGGTGCCTCGGCGGCCGAAAATGTGCCATTTTGACCGACTTGCGCGCATTGCTCGCGTCATAGAAAAAATTGGTACGCTCGGATTTTCTTGAATGGAGATTATTTGATAGCAAATTTCACGCTCTTTCTTTCTATCTAGGTTACAGAGTGTAGAAATGAGCAGAAAGTGGTGTGTCGACCCTCCAAATAATTTAACGCCAATTTTCTCGGCCAAAATAAAATTTTCGTAAAACATGTTTCCAGATGAAATTTGAAGAGCTTTCGAAATGCTATTGAATGATATGTACATCGTTTCTCAAAACAGATTTTGAACGGATTTATGGCTCAATGAATTTTCAGGGTTACGGTAGTGTATCCCGAAGGGAAAAAATCGGATGATGATGAAATTAGTCTCATTAAAAAGAGCGGGTCGAGTTGTATAAGCAAAATGTTTTCCATTAATGAATTCGAAAACAATTTTCCCGGGGCAGGCTGCGCTCGAAGCTTACGGACCTGCTCTCTTAAGATGGATCGACTGTGGCTGGCTGCGCTCTTCGACAGGAATTCATCGTCGTTGTCTCTGATCTTCGACATCCTCATGGCCCTCTGCGTCTCTGCCGTGTGCTCTGCCGTCCTGCAGGCTGCCATCTACCATGACATCTCACTCGTCATCTTCTGCTTCGTCGTGGCCGGCTCGCATGTCGGCTGTCTTATCTTTCGTGTTTTTGAGAACACTGGATGTTTTTATCGTTTTTAGATACACTACTAAGCCTTAAAGGGTGGAAATTCCCTCGAATATCTCTTTTATCTGTTAGTGGGAGGAAACGGCAAATATAGTAATGTTATCACTGATTAGTTGCAGTTTTCTCTGCTGAAGAGTGTACAACCCGATGCTTCCTCTCCAGTACACGGCTTCAACTGGGAAGTTGCTTACTCCCGCCCGTTTTACCTTCTCGTCGTTGCTTGTCTCCTCCTCGCCGTCAACACTTTCGTGCCCACCGATAAGAATCTTATTCCATGGAATTGGAATGTTTACAGGTTGGTTAATTTATTGTTGAAAGAAATAATCTTTGTTGATGATGGATATGATTTTGTAGACATAAACGAGCATTTTATTTTTCTTAGACTGCCTGACACTACCCGCGAGGCAATTGTTTTGTCTATTCGGGATGCCCTTGCGTCTTTCCTTCTGTTTCTACCTCTCTTCTTTACTTTTGGATGGATGCCACAGGTTCGAAAAACAGCTTCTCCTCCTATTGGCTTCACTTGTTATGTTAATGTTTTTTTTTACATCTGTAGTTCTTATCCTGATTAACTGATCCTTTTGTGTTTTCGGTGTCTACTCTGCTGCACCACACACTGGAGCAGCTGGAGATGCACGTGTTGGGGGGCACTGCCTCCTTCGGCCCCCTCTCCGCTGCTCTCCAAATCCTTCGCTCTCTCTCTTGTCTCGCCCTTCTCACTGCCTTCTCTCTCCTTGCCCACCACACCGAGCATCAAACCGTCTTCTCACTCTTTGCTGCTCTTCTTGTCCAGATCTCTTTCCTGCAGAGTCGGTGAGAATGTTTTGTATTAAGAGTATGTGAATGCCAGAATGGTCTGTGTGCAGCCTATCCTCGAACCCTCATCTCTGGCGTCTTCTGGTGGCGGGTCTCCGCTGCTCGGTCGCTGCTCGCCCTTCTTCCTCTCCTTCCAAACCATCCTCCCGTCTCCTCTGCGGGGCCAACTCCCCCCTGAGGGACAGGAATGGAAATGCGGCTGGAGGAGACTCCTCGGATGAAGCTGACCCTTCATCTCATCCCACTTCTCCCTCCGCGAGGAAGCGGAGAAGTCTCGTCGAGGTTTTAAAGCCATTCTACCTTTCCTTCTTTTTTTTTGTCATAATATTTGAAGCCGTTGTGCCGAGATGTGTTGGGTGGAGATGTTAAAGTGAAGGTTAAGGAGAACCGTGACCTTCCGGAGGCCGTTCTGACCGCGGCCCGTCTTCGATTCCGCCAAGATCTCCTTTTCTCTTTTGTCCTTCTTCTCTTCGCTTTCGCTCTTCACTGCACTTCTCTTTTCTCGGCGATTCAGCCGTATTTCACGGTTAACTCGCCTTTCTTTTGATTGGCGGTATCCCTGCTTCTTCGTAACTTCCTTCAATTTCAGATTGGAGTTGTATCGATTACGTTTACGTTCGGCACCATTAATCACTATCTGTACGTTCAGCTGCGCAAGCACACTCCATGGAAAATTGTGGGTTGAACGTTTATGGATTACAATTTAAACAGGAGTACAATTTAAAAAATTACCGTGCTGTTTTTTTTCTAAATTTTCTTTTCTATCGACAATTGTTATGTTTTAGATCGCTCGTCCAATTCTACGAGCAGCTGAATTCGGTGTCTTCGAGTCGAACACAGAAGCGAAGCTCATGCTCTTCGAGACGATTCACGTGTCGATGCTCGTGGTGGAGAAGAATCTCGTTCGTTCTGCTCCACCCTCTCCCCCCTTGATACCTCTATTCTCTTTCAGTTGTATCCCCTAACCGTGCTTGCCGCGATCAGCGAGCCGTCCCTTCGTTCCCTTCCCTACTCATCCTGGCTGCTCCCTCTGATTGGCACTCGCATCCTACGTGCATCCTTCTCCCATCCTCAACTCGTCTTCATCCCTCTCGGTCTCTCTGCTGTCATCTCCTTCGTGGACACCCCAGCCGTCCCCATCACTTGGATCTTCTCCCAGCAGGTGCTCTTTCCCTTTGGTCGATGCATGAAGACACCTGACTCTCCTTGAGATGTCGGCTGGAACACTGTTTCCCCTGGTCTTCTTCGTGCTAACTGTTCTCTATCCAAAGTGGGAGGAGTTGTATCTGAAGCTACACTTCGTCCTCGCGTACATCGCCCCCTGGCAGATCACTTGGGGCTCTGCCTTCCACGCTTTCGCCCAGCCATTCACTGTTCCTCACTCAGTCTTCATTGCTGTTCAGACCGTTCTCTCTTCCATCATTTCCGCGCCGCTTAATCCATTCCTTGGTTTGTCGTGATTTTCAATTGTGTAAGGGCAGCTGTAGTAAAGTTCATCCAGTAATTGATTTTTGAAGTTGAAAATCAGATATTCCCAGGTTCTTCTTTCATCACGGCTTCTTACGTCCGACCAGTCAAATTCTGGGAGCGTGACTATAACACGGAGAGAGCGGATGCATCGAACACCAGACTCGCTTCGCAGATCGACCGAGGCCAGTCCTTTTATTGCGTTGTCGCGGTCCCTTTTTTCGCTTCCTCTTCGTCCTTACATTGTGCTTTTGCAGGCCCAATGCTGGATGACTCGAATCTGAATGCCGTCTTCTACGAGCATCTCACAAGGAGTCTCCAGCACAGCATCGCTGGCGACCTGGCACTTGGCAGATGGGGATGCAGTGTTCGGCCTGGAGATTGCTTCGTCTTGGCTAGGTCAGATAATAATGAGAGGGAAAGAAGGAGTGCTCTTGTGGGAAGAAGAACTGTTCCTTCTTCAGCTTTTACTTGAATTGTCTGGTGCACATTATCGAAGTAGGAAACGGCTTTGTTACCTTCCAACTTCGCGGCCTCGAGTTCAGAGGAACTTATTGCCATCAGAGAGAGGTGAGATTGAATGTAATGAGAGGCGGTCTGAAAGAAGGCCTTTGCAGGTGGAAGCAATCAGCGAAGACACGTCAGATGGCTCGGGCTGTTGCTGCTGTTCCCCTGGCAGTTTGCCAGGAATCCTCTCCTTGAACACAGCTTGGAGTCTACGATGGCTGGCATGGGAAGTGACGGCTTCCAAGCTCATCGTGGATGGCTACTCTATCACGGACAACTCGGCTGTCAATCTTCTCCAGGTACCCCCCCTTCCCTTCTCTATCCCCGATTCCTTCTCTTCTCTTCAGGTTCACGAACTTCGTCGTCTTCTGGTGACTCTCTTCATTCGATGCATCTCTTTCTATGCAATTACTCACGAGAAGATCAAGGAGTGGATGAATAATGAGACAATTGTTTGTTTGCAAAGCATTCTTTACATTTCAATTTTTTCGATTGGCACATATTCTGAACAAACGACCGTATTAAAACATTACTGTAGGTAGCGGCGCTTGAACAGATTGAACGAAATTTCCGCTACGTGGACGTAGATCACATGTTCTGTTCGGCGAACGATGAGGATTATGATGTTGACAATGGGGTTTGTATCCTTTTTGAGGTTTTTCGCTTTCTTGCCAGTAAGTTTTTCCCCTCAGTTTCTCATTTACCATGCATTGATTTCCTTTCAATTTCTCCTTTACCAGCAAGTATTTTTCTTTTATTTAATGTTTGTTTTACCTGCAATTTGATTGCCGATTGTTTTGCAGGGAATCTCTCGTCAGTCGTTTTCCCGTCTCCACCACCCTTGGATTCTCCATTGCCTGTCCCGCAATCCGACAATCATTCAAAGCGATTCCGCGTCAGTTGCCGTCGCTTCTTGTTTCATTTATTCAGATAGTTTTATTTTTATTTTTTGCTGATATCGTTCTCTGCGATTGTATGATCCCTTGTAGTATTAAAGGGGTGCGATGGGCCGGGAGAACCGTATCTCAGCCCTGTGCCTGGCCTTGTCTCTGCTGGGCCGTCGCACTCTCGGAGCGGCTTCCTTCAATCGCCATTCCAATGCGGCGGAATCCTTCCTCTACGGTCTCCACGCTCTCTTCCGCGGCGACTTCAGGTTCCCCTGCCATGGCTTAATTAGAGAGGTCATCTTGCTGGTTCCTTCAGAGTCACGAGTGCACGAGACGAGTGGGTCTTTGCTGATGTCGATATTCTTCGATATGTCATTGCACCTTCAGTCCGCATGGCACTCAAGCTTCATCAGGTAGAGAGAGAAAAAAAGAGAGAGAGAGAGAAAGAAAGAAAGAGAGAGAGAGAAAGAGAAGTGGCGAGAGAGTAAAAGAGGAAGCAACTAGAATGACAGCTAACCTTTCCTCTAGGATCACTTCGCGGCATCTGAAGACCTGGACGATCCGAAAGCACTCTATGACCTAATCCTCGAACACCAGGAGCATCTGTTCATCTCCCATGAGGTATCTGCTTATCTCTCCTTTCTCTCTCGTCTCCTCTCTCCTCTCCTCTCCACTCTCCTCTCCTCTCTTTTCCTCTCTCCTCCAGCATGACCCTGCCTGGCGACTGGCCATCATGGAGAACACTCCGTCGCTGCTCGCCCTGAGGCACATGTATGATGACGGCCAGGACGACTACAAGATCATCATGCTCAATCGGATGCATCTCAACATGAGGCATTTTTACCTTTCTCTGTCTCCCCTCAACTCTTTTTCATAGTTACTCTATGCACGGAGTTTAAACTTGACTTTCGTCTTGAGAGTGATCAAATTGAACCGCGAATGCGTGCGCGCCTTCTGGGCTGGCCAGCAGCAGGAGCTGATCTTTCTGCGCAACCGAAACCCTGAACGGGGGTCCATTCAGAATGCCAGACAAGTCCTCCGGAATATGATCAACAGGTGTTTCTGGCTCACATCAACTTCACCACCTTTAAATTGAATTAATTTAGCTCAGCCGACCAGCCCGTTGGGTACCCCATTTACGTGTCCCCTCTCACGACTTCATTCATCGAGACGCATCCTCAGATCCATCATGTCATCGGGAGACCCTTCACTCTTCAGGTTCTGATCTGTCATTCCCATCATCTTTATCTCCTTTTTACTTTTCCCTTTTCTACCTCTCTCTCTCTCTCTCTCGCTAGTTCTCTCCGTCACTTTCTATCTCTTTCTCTCTCGAGTATACTGTATCGTATTGAGACGGTGCGCGGTATGTTGTCGAGTGCTTGGAACGGAGTGCGGTCCCATTTCGGAATGAGAGGAAGCTCGTCCCTCCCTTCCACTTCGGCCGGCTGCCGTCCCCAGCCCGCCCCTCCATCTGGCCAGAGGGACTCTCGGCAGCCGAAGAATGATGAAATTCCTCTTCAAGTGGTGAGTCGAGTTCATGATCGTTAATTGAAAAGACCGAGTGTAATGCCAGCTGGAGCAATCGGTGGTGCAAATGACAGCGGAAGGAACTCGGGTGTGTCTGATGAAGGCCTCAGGGGGGGATGCCCCTTCCCCTTCCACTTCGGCCGAGTCCGCCGACCCTCTCTCGGGTATCATCACCAGTCGCTCGCAACTTGACAAGCACGCCATTCACTGCGTTGAAGTCATCGACGAGGACCAGGCTGGTTTTTTTTTCATCTTTCGACAATTATTCTGTGCTTGTTTTAGCAAAATGATGCAGTCAATAAAGAAATCTATTCTTGCCTAATTCTGTTTTCCAAAAAAACGGCGACATATGAGTCATGTTCAGGTGTTCCGCTCCTTGAGTGAGCCGTTGAAGGCGACCGGAGAGCCCCTCGTTGTCTGGCCAAACGAAGCGTGGCGCGCCCAAACGAACTACCGTAACGCGTTGGGAGGAACTCGGCTGGCTGGCCTCACAGGAGTTGTTCTCCACACTTGGTATCCAAATCATCCAAACAAGCTGAAACGGAGTCACATTGGAGACAAGATTCATCTGGTACTAATTTCATTTGTTTTGCTTAGAAGAGAGTGAATGAATGAAATCTTCTCCAGGTAATGCTTTACGATTTCCCGGGTATCTTCATCCCAATTGGAGAGAAAGGCGTCCGCCAGATTCCGGACACCTTCCGTGATCTCAGGCTGGATTCCACTGTTCGTTGCGATATGTCTACTCAGTTATATTACTCTTTAAAATTAACAATAGAGATCGAAATCAGCTACTTGTTTATTATTATTCTCTGTATGTAATTATTGGACAGCCAAAATTTTTTTTCTTTCAAAACCTTATTTTACATGATGCAAATTGCTTTGAAGAGTCGCCGAGGAGACCCTCCCGCAGTGCGCTCAGCTTCTCTTCCTCGACCGCCCACTCCTCCTCCCCCTCCTTCATCCATTTGCTGAGTCTTTTCTTTTCATTTTTATTTGCTTCTTACAATCTGTTACTTTGTAGTTAGAAGGACAAGCTCGGTGTTAGCTTTCATCAGCAATTTTTATGGACTTGTGCAATTAAAGAAAAAACCTTTCTTTAGTTAAGTTGGGTTTGACTGACAAATATCACACATTACGAAGTAGCTCCTCTGTATTCTTTCCATTCTAATAAGAATTGGCCCTTTCCCCATTCCATTTCTCTCTTCGGTGCCATTATATCACGTGTTATTAAGATCGTTTTATCAAATTCACCCTGCGCCACTTGTACATAAATAATATTTGAAATATAAAAATGAGCTTTGCAGCGTGAGAACTATTTCAGTAGAGGAAGAATTTTGTAATTATAGAGGGCAGTTGTAATACTCGTGAGTATCTTCCGAAGAAAAACAGAAATGAATGTTTTGGAGGTGGTTTAAGTGCACTCGTGCGATGCTCTTATGCTAAATTCGT
Organism: Allodiplogaster sudhausi; assembly: GCA_945643635.1. Lineage (NCBI taxonomy): Eukaryota > Metazoa > Nematoda > Chromadorea > Rhabditida > Diplogasteridae > Allodiplogaster > Allodiplogaster sudhausi. The sequence goes on from CALZFC010000005.1 coordinate 7,172,380, forward strand.
TAGAACAGGAATTCCAGCTCTAAACTAAAAGCGTACTCTACAGAAGACTTTCGCACGCACGATTCTGAATGATCATGAGTTCATACACAAAGCACTGAAGTAGACAAAACAATGAACAGGA
>CALZFC010000005.1:7177500-7407500 GCA_945643635.1 Allodiplogaster sudhausi
TTTCTTGATGAACTTATCCATTACATCTCGTTCCGCTTTAGTTATTTCTCTCCCTCTTTCTCCCTCTCCCTCACTCTCTCTCTCCCTCTATATCCCTCTCCCTCACTCTCTCCCTCTTTCTCCCTCCTCACTCTCTCTCCCTCTTTCTCCCTCCTCATTCTCTCTCCCAATTTCTCCCTCCTCACTCTCTCTCCCTCTTTCTCCCTCCCCACTCTCTCACCCTCTTTCTCCCTCCTCACTCTCTCTCCCTCTTTCTCCCTCCTCATTTTCTCTCTCTCTCTCTCTCTCACTCTCACTATCTAGCTTGGAGTCTCTCGCTGTCCTGTGCTTGAATGTGCAAAGAGTGGCCGAGTTCATTGGCTGGAAGACGAGATCATCTCCGAGTTGCTTTGTTCTTCATCTTCTTCTTCCTATCATGATTCATTCTTGGCTGGCCCCGCCCACCTTCTCTCTTCTGATCTCTTCCGTGCCTTTGCCTACTTCATTCGCGACGTCGCCAAGACTACCTTGGCGCTGGACAACGCGCTCAAGAGGTTTCCATAAGTTATCGCCGAAATAAAAATTTTCAGTCGAATACTCTTTCAGATGTTCATATCTTGATTTATCCTAATGCAAACAAGTGTTAGATTGCAAATGTTGTATTATTGAAGGATTGACAAATACCTTGGTGAGAGAGCAACGATCTTCGTGGAAGAGGATGGACTGTCTCCTGCGGACTGCTTTCTTATTCCACGACTCCACTCCGTGCGGGTTTCTGGAAAGGCGAGATTTGTCATTATTGATTACCCCTTGAATGGATAGACAAATTATAACATTTATACTTTCAGGCTCTCAAAGATTATGAGGTTTCTTCAGAACTAGTCCACCTCTGGGAGTACATGCGATGTGGTTACAGCGAAAGGATCTTCCGCGAGAGTTGTCCTTCTGATGAGGTTTTTTTCTCTTTACCCGATCGTTACTTTATGTGAACGCTTCAAGTCAACGATGTTACTATTCTATATTTGAATAAGTTAGTCTCATGTGTCTTGGTTCATACATATTTTATTATCACCCCCCCCCCCCCCCTCCTTTTCCCACTAACATACATTCATACATATAAGACAGTGTGAATTAAAAAGTTTGGTTTTTCTCTGCAATTTTCAGTTTTGCTGTTATTTTTGGCAAGCAAATTTGCCAGTTTTCAAGCCCATTTATTATGCCATGGCAATTTGTATGATTGTCAAGAATGTCATCAAGGTTTATTCTTCAATATTCATCATGCCAAAATCAACAGCTGTCTAAAATGGCAAAAACAACCTAACCAAAAAAAGATACGAGTCAAAAGTGTCGAGGCAAAATTACGCAAGTGTTAAACGAAGATGGCACAGAAAATGGTTGAAAAATATGTCACAGCTTCTCGAGGAGGAGTGGGCCTTTTTGCCAAAAAAAGCAGCGATATAAATCTGCCAAGATTACCTGCCAGAGTTGATCAACTGCTAAATTTGTCAAGCCAAAATAATAGAGTGAAAAATTTGCCAAACCAGCTTGCCAATTTTGGCGGCTAGCAGAAACGGCATGGCAGTTTAAACAGGTGTCAAAAAAGTCCAGCAAATTTGATGGCTATCAAAATTGGCAAGGCATTTTTTACGGCTGTCAAAAGTGGCACGTCATTTTAAACGACCATTAATTCTGGCTAAAGGTTGAAATTTCAACATCGGACCAATTAAAACATAGTGTAAGAAAAAATGAAGTAAGGAAAAGCAGAAAATTAATGGAATTATAATGTTAACTAAACAAAAATCGACGATAGGAATAAGTGGACTTACGAACTACAGAGAAAGCATGAATTCGAAAGAATCAATTCGCAATATGGAGACTAACTAGATTGAAGGCAAAAAATCAGGGAGGGTATGTAAAATAGACGATTCCTTTTTAGCCCCCACCGGTGATTATTCGGGAGATCGACTCGAAGTGCTGGCGGTAGGTCTCGGGTCGGCCGCCATGGTCTGCAAGAAAAGACATTGAGGAAGGTAAAACAAGAGAGGGTGAAGGGAGATTGAGATTAAAGAAAAGGATAAAGAAAAAGAACAGGAGTTACGGTATGAATGGTTGAAAACGTTTCCTTTGAAATTTTGTCAGAAAAAAAGAAAGAATATCCTACAACTTGTTTGTTCAGTTTCAGTTACGATTAAATAGGAACACTAACAACTCCACATTTTAAAGGAATTCTACTTTTAGATAGTTGAAAATAGGAAGGGAACTTAACTCACGACAACACTACAAGGAAATCACGGATGCTAACGATAGGGGGGGGTTAGCCCACCCTGATATAGCAGCATTAATTTCAGTGGATTCCTTGGTTCAATTCACTCGAAAAGACTAGATTAGATGATTCTTTTCTTCAAAGAAATTACGATACAAAGGCGCAAAATTACGGGCGCGATACCCAACAGGATAAACTTAGACTATTAGCCTTGTACCGGCCGAAAGTCAAGCTGTGAATCATCACCTAAAAGAAGGCTGCGCCGCTACAGTATGCATACCGTACAGGGAATAAAAGCCGCTGTCGAGGACCCAAAAGATTAGGGTGGGGAATGAATTATTAGGCCGGGAAACCAGGGTGGATTAGCTGTTTTTGTCTAAATGGCCTTCAATAACATGGTGGGGTAGAACATCGGGGAGGCCCAAAATAAGGTCTGTCGAAAGGACAGTACCTTTTTACCCTGATACCGTACCATGTCACTGTTTCCAACTTACATTATTGCGATGCTAACTTAGATTTTTCTAATGAAACTAAGCACTAGATAAGCAAGAATAAATTAAAAGAAGCAGCCTGTTGTATACAATGTACTTTACCAAACCTTTAAAAGAAGAAAAATACTTACAAAAGCGGAGGGCGCGGCCAGGTCCGCCGCCACCAGGACCGACCGTCATCGAAGCCGCCACCAAAGAAGAAGAGGGCCGGGGCACATCCATCCACTCCTGAATTAGATCCCCCTCATTTAAATAATATCAATAATTTTTGATACCAAGAAACAACAAAAACCGTTGGTCAGCAAAAGTGCTTTAGTGAAAGGTTTTCCCCTTTAACAGTCAAGGAAAGTGCATTCCTTTCACACATCTAATCTATTCAATGTCGTGAAAAAAATAATACGGGTTGGCGAAAGAACGCCCAAAAAGCTGTATTTTAGACAATAAAAACACCAAAGGAAAATAAAATGTATATGTCGAACCTTTCTCAATTGGGAAGGAAGGCTGCAAGGGAGGAATACGAACACCCTCAAGAGTTCGCCGTCCACTCGATGCCCCCGAGGACTCCCGTCCACTTTATCGAACAGGACACGTTGCTCGTGCTGAAATAAGAAAAGTTTATAAGAGATACCGACAAAAAAGAAACTAATTGTGCGGGGGGGGGGTGAATTAAAATGAACCAGTTTAAGCATTATCGACTACCGTAATCTCAATGAGTACGGTACAAGAATTCTCTATGAAGTGGTTTCTTATGTCAATAAATTGATCTTTTTTAAATAAATAAAACTACGCTCGTACTACATTACGCTAATTTTAAAGCAAATTATGAAACGGATTAAAGGAGAACCGAAAAATAAAAACAAAAGTTTCGCTCCGACATTAATCGGCTAAAAGGAAAATTATGTTAAAACTATACCCAAAAAAATGCATTATCAAATGAATCTTTAAGAAAGATTACCTTGATTTTATCCTTAAAAAAAGTTGGATTTTAATATTATGTGAAGTTAAAAAAGATCAAAAGACCTACTCCGTTTTAAAACAAAACTAAACACCTGTAATGCTAGACAAATAAATATAAAGCCAAAAAGTGATGTCTAACCATTAGAAGTCGCATCCCTAGGCGCCGGCGGAAGAGTCCTCCCGTGGCTTCCGCATAGTCGCCACTACAAAAAAGTTTAAATTGAATCGAATATCTTTAAAAAAAGGATAAAAGAAAAGAACTTCATTCGATTTCCCACTATACAATACGCATACTCAAACTAATGGAAGTATAATCTGAAAGCTATTCCAAAAAGGATGCATTCTCGAATAAACCGTTAAGAAAGATTTCCTTTATTTTTATTCTAAAACAACTACCGGATTTCATTCCAGTGAAAAAACAAACTTAAGAACAAAATGCCTACGAAATTTTCGATTAAACAAAACACTTCGAATACCAAACAGTTAAATAAATAAAAAATAAACCTAAAACGTAATTTCTAACCGTTAGAGATGGCATCGACCCTGGCGCCCGTAGTCGTTGACGCCCTGGTGCTTCATTTCGATGCCGTTGCGTGGATGGCGGGACTACAATCGCAAGAAAAACATAGAAGCAAATATTCGTCGTCAAACATTAAACAAATGAAAAGAATACTTGCAGAAAACCTAACAGCAATCCAAAAAGCTACAGCTTTACCGAGAATTTCGAAACGCGACAATTAATTTTTTGCACGGTGCACGCTGTAGTACGGCGCACCTAATGATATGGTGCTTAATTTCCATGCGACCATTCGTGATTATTTGCATGGTTCACGTAATTTTTAATCAGGTGAACCGTGCAGAAATGTAAAATTACATATAACTATTCAAAAATGGTCCCATTCACCGTGCAATTAAGAACAATGACATTACGTGCATCGTACGAGGTGCATAGTGCAAAATGAGAACCTGTACGCGTTGCGGTCGCGTCGCAGCTCTCATAACTGCCGAATAAAACTTATTCAGTGCTAAACGAGATTACATGTTTATCTTGTTGTTTCTGCCTTTCCTTTTTGCTTGAATTGTTGTTCATGTGATTAATTTACACTTTAAGAGAAGATGTACGCTTGGCGCCCCTTCCAACATCGGCGCCGCGGAATCCTGGCGCGGCATCGGCGAGATATTGGCGGCCACCCCGAAGCACCACTTTGAGGTTTTGGCATCCTCTTTGATATTTGTTTATTTTCTGGTCATTTTGCTTTATAGGATTAGCGAACTGATTTTGTCGCGTTCAATTTTTTGATTTATGATTAGGTCATTTCTCAGGGCAGAAGTTTTTGCTCGTTAGAATTATTCTTTTGAGCAAGTTGAATCTTCTGCAGTTTTCGTTTTTATTCTAGTTATCCTGTTCTTAATCTTCGAGCACGGTACTTTTTTTCAATTTCGCCTGCAAAAATTAGTCCAAAATTAACAATGCGAAGAGCTCAATAACCTATGCCATGTTTTAAATTTTTCATATATTTCCTTAAAATGAAATTGAGCATAGAGTTGTTAGTTGTTAATGTTATACGACGGTAGACATATCATTAAATAGAGAATCGCGAGCTCTTTGAACTGCATTCAAACACTTTTTCCAAAAAAAATTTTACACCCAAAAACCGACCACTAATATTTTGACGGCGCAAATATTTTTTTATGTCGATTTAAATTTTTTTTCCCTGAAATTCAACAGTTCGGGGGCTTTTAGTTACAGAGATGACGAACATTCCATTCAATTCTTATCGTGATGTTTTATAATTTTCTCAGAATTACGGTGTGTATACGGTAGATGGCCATTTTCCTCTAAAATAAGTGTAAATCATTTCCTTTTTGTTATTTAGAATGGAGAACACGAATCTAGTGTTAATATTTCATGTTGTATTTCATTTCTAACAAAACAGCAATGATATCATATACACATTGTATGGAGCTACAAGGCCATATACCGTATACTTACCATAACTCGGGAAAATAGCATCATGATAATCGCAGACACATCTTTTAACATTATTTAGTGTTCTTGTTTCAGATTAGATGTCAAGCTGGCCCGTGCAAGGCAAGCATGTGCAGTGGGAGTGCCGCCGGAGATGGACGACCGCGTCCAGTTTAAACAGTTTTGTTTTATTATTGTTTTCAATTATCTATTATAATTTTAATTTTTTTATGTTAAATAGAATTGATATTTTATAAGGATGGAAAATCTTTCATTAATATCCACTTGTTGGCCAACAGTTTTTTTTTCAGTTTTGCCAACAATTATTGACATGTAAATGAAAGAGAATCTAATTCAGGAGGTGATGGTGGAGCCGCCGGTCGTCGCAGTGGTTTCTTTGGTGGCGAAGTCGATGATGGTTCTGGCAGCGGGCTACGGCCCTCCTCCTTCGTGAATCTTGCGTCCCCAGGGATTCTCAGTGATCAAGTCACACGAGGCCATGCATCTCGAAGCTGGAAGAGTTACCTATTCCAGTGATGATGGCCAGTCTAGTGGCTGGTATGTTAACCTTGCTAGCATTTATCAACTGAGTTCTAGAATGTTGTGATGACTGTTATACTGTAGAAACAGCCATGTTTCATGACTGATCTAAATATATTTTTTTATTGTTTCCTATTTGTTATATAAGGATGCATATGTGAATTTAGTGATGTGAGGAGGGCTAAATCCTATTTTAGTAGGAATGTTGTGCTATGAGCCTTTTTTGGGGTAAAAAAAAGGATTTGCCTTTTTTAACGGCCGTCAAAACGGCCAGCCATTATTTATAGCCGTTAAAATTGGCTTGCCACTTTTGAAGGGTCAAAAATTTGGCTTGCCACTTTTGAAGGGTCAAAAATTTGGCTTGCCACTTTTGAAGGGTCAAAAATTTGGCTTGCCATTTTTGATGCCCGCTGAATTTGCCAAGTTGCCATTTTTGACGGCTGTCAAAATTGCCAAGTTGCTCGGCCGACAGCCGCTTCCTCGTGGCACGTTTAACAGCTGTTAAAAATGTCAAATCCTTTTGCCAATTCTGATAGCTGTTTATTTTGGCTGTGACATTTTTTATAAGTGAAGAATTTGCCAAAACCCTTGAAATTTTGAACATATGCAAATTGCGCCATGGAAAATTTGGAGGCCGTCAAATTTGGCATGTTATTAATCCACTTTTAAAGACCTCTATTTTTGCCACGCCAAATTGTTGTCCTGTTAAATATGCCGAAGCCGGGTTGTCAATAATTAGGGCACATTTCTGTGGCTCAGCCATTTTCTTCGCTTGTACATTGTGCCCGTCATTTTATTAACCGTCTTATTTGTCATGACAAGTTTGAATCAATGAATAAAATACTGCCACATTTGCTTGTGTGTTTCACCTGCCAAATTTGGCAAAAATAACAGCTTAATCGAAAAATGCAGAGAAAAACCAAACTTTTTAATTCACACTGTCTTATATGTATCTTACTATAATATCTATCCAGTTAATTAGTTACAGCGTTGAAAAATCACGCATACGTTTTTCAAGTGATGCATTCCATATTTATTCCTTTTCCCCATCTTAAATTACTCTTGTCTTAAAAATTTCCTCATTCATGCAATTGTTGTCGCATCATATAATTTTTTATGTAACAAATGATAAATAATAAATATTCTCACCATCGGTTAAACATATAAGTATATAGGAAAGAAGAGAGAAATTTGTGCGGTCAGGAGATCGTCCTTCACTGGGCAGCGCGCTGTACTTCGTCTCGTCTTTCCCACGCCCATTCAAACCCGGTCATCAAAAATGGTCACGCCAATACGCAGCTCCTTGAAAAGACCGCAACGCGTAACCGCGGTTGCTTGAGCCAATGCTGCCGTGGTATGGTAACTTTTAGCAACTGACAAAACGCGGTCCTATGATAACCGACGGCCCCGAACCAGCTTTGAATTTCCCGCATTGGAATTTCGCGCATAAAAAATGCGATTTTGGCTGCGTACAGGCAGGCTCCGCCCACTTACCCGTTGCCATGATTCAATGCATAGTGATGAACGGTTTTATTATGGGCTGAATGGCCGTGTTTCCTACAGCGAACGTTGTCATCTCTCTCGCCGTCCGGCCTCTTTCACTTGGTCTACTTCCTCTTTCTCTGCATCTCAACCTGATACTTTCATGACCACTTCATCTACATCTCCGTTCTCTTCTTAGAAGTACATGCATATGCTACTGCTGTGTATTTCATAGTCGTCTCGTTGAGCGTGACTCTTCCTGATCTCGGTATTCCTTTATTCCTAGTATGTACAAATAAATGTAGTGCACATTTGTTAGCAGAATTTTGTTGAGAGTCATAAGCAAAAAACCTTTCGGTTACAAGCATATGTACATAAATATATATATATATATATATATATATATATATATCTGAATGTACAAACATTTCGCATGTCTAAGATGGTCTCATCTAGAGAAAAAGGAGCCAAAGTCGATGACTGCCTTCTTTGGGTTGAGAGGAGGTTCGGGAATTTTCGGAACGAATGCTTGTGGGGGGAGAACGAAGGAAGTTCCTTTGAAGGACGGCTTAAACTTGTTCGGTTTCAAGATGAACTTGTTGGTCGTCTCCGAAACGTGAGAAACAACCCCAACTGGTCTCGTCGGCTCTACCATCTCCTATAATAGAAAAAAGTACTACTAATACATTTAAGAAAATATGTAATTACACATTATGTAGTTCATATTGTGATTTGATCGTTAAATAATAGGTGCATCTCCACCTTATTCGAATTTGTCGTTGTGGTGACCGTTGTAGTGGTCGTGGTGGATGAAGAAGACGAAGTAGTTGTGGTTGGAAGAGTTGTCGTCGTAGTGTAAGAGGAGTTCTTAGAAGGAGAGATCAAGGGGCCGTCGAAAAGTCCGATGGTGAGCAGGAGACGTTGAGGCCTCTTCTCTTCCTTCACGAGAGATTGCGACGTTGTAGTTGTTGTTGGAAGCGCTGTCGTGTTCTCTTTCTCGATCTCCGTTTTCTCCACAAGGAAGTTCCTTTCGTCTTCTGCGACAGGTCTGTCAATTCGGCGGCCATTGAAAAAACCTGGCAAATAAATGATGAATGCAGAGATAAAGTGAAAAAGCAAATGTAGATGCACATACATACAGTACCGCTCAACAACCAGGGGTGCAGGAACTTTCGGAACTTTCGGAAAGTTCCAAAATGTCCGATCAAATTTGTGCGTTTCTGGATAACCGCACGTCGATTTGGTTTGCATATTTGGATTCAGGCACTCGGGTTACACCATAATTGAGCATTAAAATGTCAAGATAATGCATTTTTGATAAAAATGCAAATATTTTGAATTTGGGGTGCAGGAACACCACAATTCGTAGTGCGTCAATGTGTATTCGTGTCAGTGAAATTTATAAGGCATTTGCTCCAACAGTATTTCTTTAAATTACAGTTGCAGACTTTATTTTCAGTATGCTTATGTCTTAGTAAGTGACTTTTAATGTTACAAGTGAAAAAAATACAGGAAAAAAAATTTGCAAAACAAACTTGAAGAAATCGGTTCAAAAGCAGAACCGAACACCAGCCACTCCGTTCATACTCGTTGCAGGCATACCGATACTCTACCCAGCCACACCGTTAGCCAGCTCCAAACAATTTTAGGGTGCATTTTGACGTTGTTGTTAAGAGCTGATAGAGTCCATACCACGAAAATTCCACACCTTCCGTAGTCTTCCGTACATTGCCAGAATTCAATTTCGAAAACATAAAGTTTCGGGTCCTCTCTTCGTGTCGGAAAATATTTTTTTGAATGAACTTTTCCAGAATTGAAATCCAAAAGCGCAGTAAAATATTTTCTGCGATTGGGGCTCGAACCTGAGACAAACAAAATTGTATTCCGGCGAGTAAAAAACTGCGCCATACCAATCATTCCTGTTTGTGCAACCGAATCCTTGACAGTCGGTCAGCCACCTGCTTCCCAAATTCATTCTCTCTCACTCTATCACTGTTACTTCTTGATTTGTTCTCTCTTTGCTTCGCTTTGAACGATCCCCCACTTTGAGCTATCATTTTGACTCTCTTTCCTTTTTCCTAGTCGAAACTTTCGCCCCGTTTAGGACTCGAACTTGCGACGCTCAAAAAAGCAAGCAAGCACGCACCCTACTGCGCTACGCAGGCCATGTGGATTGTCTGAAGATCGACAATGATAATTGCAAAACTATGAGCAGCCATCTACGTCGCTATTCAGTTTCATTTTTCTCTCTCGTTCTCCTCTCTCTCTATCTAAATCTCTCACTATTTCCCGCAGATTTCGGGGCCTTGAATTTTGGGAATGCCCTGGCCGGCCCTGTTCCATCTCGGGTCTGTACGACCCTTGGGGCCTAGATGGAGAAAGAAAGAGAGAGAGAGAGAGAATGAGAGATAGAACAAAATAGGAAGAGAGGGTAATGGAGAGAAAGAAATAGAGTTATAGAGAGAGAGAGAGAGAGAGGACGGCGAGAGAGAGAGAGAGAGAGGGAGAGAGAAAGAAATTGAATAGCGAGGTAGATGGCAGATCATAGTATTGCCATTATCGTTGTCGGGCTTGAGACCACCGACTGAGGACAAAGCGAAACGAAACAGGAAAAAGCGAAGGACAGAGCGAAAAAAGCGAAGGACGAGGGAAAAGCGAAGCAAATAGTGGACAAATCAAGAAGTAACAGAGAGAGAGAGAGAGAGAAAGAGAGAGACAGAGACAGAGACAGAGAGAGAGGGAGAGAGAGAGAGAGAATGAATTTGGGAAGCAGGTGGCTGACCTACTGTCAAGGATTCGGTTGCACAAACAGGAATGATTGGTATGGCGCAGTGGTTTACTCGCCGGAATACAATTTTGTTTGTCTCAGGTTCGAGCCCCAATCGCAGAAAATATTTTGCTGCGCTTTTGGATTTCAATTCTGGAAAAGTTCATTCAAAAAATATTTTCCGACACGAAGAGAGGACCCGAAACTTTATGTTTTCGAAATTGAATTCTGGCAATGTACGGAAGACTACGGAAGGTGTGGAATTTTCGTGGTATGGACTCTATCAGCTCTTAACAACAACGTCAAAATGATTTCTTCAAGTTTGTTTTGCAAATTTTTTTTCCTGTATTTTTTTCACTTGTAACATTAAAAGTAACTTACTAAGACATAAGCATACTGAAAATAAAGTCTGCAACTGTAATTTAAAGAAATACTGTTGGAGCAAACGCCTTCATAAATCCAAATATGCAAACCAAATCGACGTGCGGTTATCCAGAAACGCACACATTTGATCGGACATTTTGGAACTTTCCGAAAGTTCCGAAAGTTCCTGCACCCCTGGTTGTTGAGCGGTACTGTATGTACATATGTATGTACATACATATGTGCAAGTACATGCGAAAGTGAACGGATACCTGAAAGAGAAGAATCCGTGAGAGAAGAAGATCGGTGCCACTGGCTCGCCGTGTTCACAACAGCCGTCCATGGACGAATCTTTTCTTGAGCAGGTCGAGTGAGATCACTCGGAGGACCGCCACCTGAGGCAATTATTATTGGCTTCTCATTTGTGATTGAAAGTTTGGCTGAAGGTAGTAACTTATTGACCGATTTCGAGCGAATACCTGGGAAGAGCATGTGATTTGAGAAAAAGATGCGGCCATCGCTGAGCTCGCCGACGCGGTAGAAGACATCAGCGAAGGGAGAGATTGCGAGGCCGGGCGGAGGACCCACGAAGGTTGTATCGGCCACGGCAGATGGAGGGGCTCTGAGGAATGGAATAGACCTTCTTCCCTATAACCAAAGAGAGGTCCCTACTTCTCCTCGTGAACTTCAACTGTCGTCTTCCTTTCGGGTGCGGACTCAGAGCGAGTTGTGATTGGCAGGAAGACTAGGAGGAGAGAGAGGAAAGAGAGAAGTTGCCTAGGGCAAGAGTGCATTCTCTGTCTTTCTAAGAAGTCAAAGAGAGGGCAATTGACGTCTCTTCCTCTCTCTCTGCCCTCAAAACTGTCACTGCTTCGTTTGTCTTAGTAAGTGTGCCTTGTAAGTCCAATCTTTTGATGCTTTCTCCGTTTCTCATTCTTACTGTATACATTACGTTCTCTCATCATTTCATTCTCCTATCACTGCCTCTCTCTTCATTATGGCCATCGCATTCTTACACTTCTTAATACTAAGATCATATGCTCCTCTATTGTTCTCATTCAATTTCTCTTCTTTCGTGATAACTTTCTTATCTCTTTCATTAGCCATCTATCTCTTTCTCTTGATATCTCTCTCGATCTCTTTCACTCTCTCTACATCTCTCTATCTATATATACATAACTCTCTCTCTCTCTCTATCTTTTCTCTCTCTCTCTTCTCTTTCTCTCTCACTAACTCTTTCTCTCTCTATCTCTTTCCTTCTATATATCTCTTTCTCTCTTTTCTGTTTATCTCGTTCTCTCTCTGCTGTTTGAATTGTCTTATTTATCGCACCGCTTACTTCGTCACAGTACCTGTCAGAGGGAAGTAAAGAATGAATTCGTAGAAAACTAAGTGAAATAAGCATCTTCTTTTTCTCAAATTTTATGAGTAAAAAAGAATTCCCCCACAGATTTTTAACCATAAGTTCCAGCGAATTAAGAAATGCGAAATAATTGGATGAAAAAAAATTCAGAAGAAAAAGAAAAGGCAAGAAGATAATGAAGATACTAAGAAAACGGAGAAGAAGAATAAGAATGAGATCCGTTTTGCTAGTTAGATTGCATCTGGCAATTGCCTTGAAAGGAGCAAAAGCTGTCGAGACAAGTAATGGAGTTGTGAAGATGTCCTTCTAGTTGCCCTCTTCAGCCTTCTTCTCGGCTTTCTCTCTCTCTCTCTCTATCTCTTTATCTCTCTTTCTAACACTCTCTCCCTCTCTCTCTCCTCGCCCTCTCTCTCTCGCCCAACCTATCTCTCTCTCTCTCTCTCTCTCTCTCTCTCACTCTGATGCCCTTACTCAGCTTTGATAGTAATGCTCGTGGCATCGGTTGTTCTTTATCTCGCAGGTTAGACTTCTTTGATGTCATTTCGGTGACTAGATCTAAATAGAGAAGGTTGTTCCTGGCCAGTTCTTGCAGGAGTTGTGTGGTGCGAGAAGAAAGGTCGCGTTGCGTGTTACTCCTGCCTTTCCCATAACGACCGGTAAGATACTCCTTCCTCTCTTCCTCTCACCTTAATATCTATTTCTCCAGTCACAATTACGTGAGCCGCACCTCTCCGCTTCCGCACGCGCCAACCTTCGAAGACCTGGAAGTGGCGGTGCAGACATTTCAAAAGGTTGCACAGTTGTATTAGGAAGCGATGGCTGAAAGAGAAGTCTTTCCAGCAGGGCGTCTCAGTCTCTTCTATCCACACTTCTTGCATCGATGTCCCCACTTCTCTTCCGCTCTCTCTCCGTGGTGTTCCTCTCACAATCTGCGATGATCCGTGCTTCAAATTCACATCAAGACAGTCTGGTCTGCTAGGTTTTTTTTTCCAATCAGTACCATAGAAAGTGCTTGCCTATCTTTCCACCGTTGAACAACTTGCAGGAATGAGTGTTGTGATGCGTGGCTGCGCCTCTTCCCTTCCCACCCTCAATGAATCTTCTCTCCAAGAATGTCTTCCCACCTCTCTTCTCCCTCCTTCTCATCAGCCTATTCTGTGCCTCTGCCAGTCTGATCTCTGCAATCGAGGTCCCAGAGTTTCTCTTTTTGTCCCGGTCCTTCCAGCAACGTTATTGATACTTTTCAACAATTTCGTTGGATTTGACTTGAGTTAATGTTGCTGAATAAACATTCGAACGATAAAATAACGATGTTTATCATGACTTGAAAAATAACAGAACGGCTTTTATGAGATTCTCTACAACTATGTGGCAACCTGACGAAGTGTGGACTTACACGCTTAAAGACGGCACGTATTTCAAGTGAACAAAAACATCTAGCTCCTCTAATAATCTAAACGATCTCTTTCAACGTATATCAATTAATCTCTAACAATTTCTACAGCACTTTATTTAAAAAAAAACGCAATCCTACAGTATCTATGCCATCGTACCTGCGACTAGGAAATTACAGGGAATATTTAAATATGGACTGGCTCAAGGACGAGCGCGGTGCGAGAAGGAATGTAGACGCAGACGTGGTTGGAACGGCCAGCGTAGCCTTCGGAGAAGGAATGGAAGCGAGAAGAGTTGGAGACACGGTTGTGGCCACCGAAGGAAGAGTCATCCGAACAGAGGGCAACGCACATTCTGCAGACACAAACTAGGAATGAGAAAAGAAAGAGAAGAAAGACGCACTCGCTGGAGGAGTTCAGGCCGACTTTGTAGTCTGGGAAGCTCTTCTCTGAGTTGAAGTTGAAGATGAACAGCAGTCCACCCCGTTCGAAACAAACCACTTTGTCACCTTCATGCTTCCAGGACACGTAGGCCTACAGGGAGTGAAAGATGAGAAGGTGTGCGCAAGAGCAAGAGAGAGAGAGAGAGAGAGCGAAAGATGTGACAATTACAGATTCAAAAGTACAACTTACAGGTCCATGGTGCAGGAAGCCGTGTTTCTCCTCCAGCGTATTCATCGCCCGGTCGAAGTCATTCAAGAACTTGTACCTGTAGAGGATTAAAAATGTAAAAACGAGTTCAAGACACTGCAGTTTGAAGTAAAAGAAAAGTAACCTGAGCAGTTCATCATCAACGAGATTGAATTGACGACGTGCGTAGTGGAAGGATTCTCCATTGCCGACTCGAGGGAAGTCGAGCCACTCGGGGTGGCCGAATTCATTGCCTGAGAAGATGAAGTAATCTACGTAATTCAAAAGAGGCAAAGTGGTCAGACCAATGAAATTGAGCCACGATTCTCCGCCCAGACCCATAGTGAGAAGGCGAATAAGTTTGTGAAGAGACAGTCCGCGGTCAATGACTGGGGTCAGTGGAGACATCACGGACATGAAGTCGTACATTTCTGAATAACTTCGGTTAGTACAAAACAGATTTTCTATAATAGCGAAAGCCTAGCCTTTATCCATGAGCCAAAAGGCGATAGTCTTGTCACCAACGAGAGCCTGGTCATGAGACTCGGCATAGGCTACGTGGCCTTCAGCATAGCTTCAACAACGATACGTAAAACATGAAAGGGGGAGAAAGAAGAGCCAGAAACGGACCGGCGATTCTCGAGAGTGTGCACAATCTTGGCAATGTCCCAGTCTTCGTCCTTCTCATGTTTGAGTAGTTTGATCCACATGTCCGGGAGGGCCATGGCCAGGCGGTAGTCAAAGCCTTGGCCGCCCTCTTCCACGGGCCGGCACAACGCGGGCATTCCAGACACCTCCTGCCATCAACATCACAGTTTAATCCACAATTCGGCTTCTTGTTTTCTTTTTTGTTATTCCGATATTCAACTTCAGTTTCCTTTCTAAACTATAGAGAGAATCGACAAACCCAAGCAATTAAAAAATACCTCAGCGATCGTGACGACAAACGGAAATTTCTTGTGAAGGAAGTGATTAGCAAGCATGAGATAAACGAGGGAATCCGTGTCACTATTCATTCCGAAGTACTCCTTGTAATCTCCAGAGAATGCATCGTCTGCAATCATTTCCAATAAAACTGTACACAATTCAACAGTAAAACGAACTCATTCCATGCGAGTAGTAGATCATTGAAGTCACTCCGTCAAAGCGGAAGCCATCGAAGCCAAACTCTTCAATCCACCAGCGAAGATTCGACAACAGGAAACGAAGGACTTCGATTCTAAAGACAAAGCGAAAGTAATGAGGAAGTGAAAGGAGGAAGATACTTGGTGTAGTCGAAAAGACGCGAGTCCCAGAGAGAATGGAAGCCGCGACTGGACCCGTGGAAGTAGCCATCCGCTGTTCCGTCCCACTCGTTCAGACCATCCAGAGTGTTCTTCGATGCATGCGAATGCACCACGTCAAGGAGGATGTAGATGCCCAAGGAGTGTGCTTTGTCCACGAGATAACGCAGATCATCCGGAGTCCCACAACGACTACAAAGATATCGGTTACCGTAGTCTTCATGAGACGATCATTGTCAACGAACCTTGACGAAGCGAAGAAACTTGTGACTTGGTAGCCGAAGGAGGCATAGTAGACATGTTCCATCACCGCCATCAGCTGAATCGTGTTGTATCCTTAAATAGATTTACTAAAACACAGCAAATTCAATTCCTTTTGACGCTGTTAAGGGAAGAGAGAGAACAGAATATACATACCTTGCCTGTGGATACGAGGAATAACATGATCCGCGAACTCCCGATATGAGTTCACTTTGCCTTCAGAGGAAGAGATGCCAACGTGAGCTTCATAAATGCGAAGACTGGCCGGACGGGACGGGCGGGGCTGGCTGAGAACGTAGCGAGAAGGAGGGTTGTACATCACCTGCATTCATTAATCCATTCGCAGGCATCCATAGCACATCATCCATGTTTAAAAATGTCTCAAGTTTGTCAAGGACTCTTCCGAAAAATAAGCAGAAAAAGCAAGGACCCTCATGAAAGTTATATAAAACATTCAAATCCACGCAATTTTGGATAGCGCCACACAGGCTGCCCGCTTCCGATTTTTGCAGATAGACCGTTCAGAAATTCTCTGACGTTAGAGCGTATTTAAAAAAAAGTGAAAAGAAAACGAACCTGGTGATAGACAACTCCTTCACTTGGCTTGCACACAAAAGTTGCCCAAGGAGATAACTTCAAAGTAGTCTTCCCATTCTTGGTCACGCCGACCTAAAGGAATAGAATGAGAAGGAAGGGAGGATGCAGTGGAGTGAAACCTTGATGACAGAGCCATGCTTGATAGCGGGAGAGCCATCACTGAGAGGAGGAATACGAAGACGCCATCGCCCGTGATCCTCGCGAGTATAAACATGCGAAGATTCGCTCCAGTTGTCTCAACAAGGCACAATCCTAATTTGGGGAGGGGGCAAAAATTCCGTTTTAGCATGACAAGTCATAGAAGGTAGAAATGAAACGAACTGAAGTCTCCAGCAAGGCAAAGGCCATCAGCACCCGGAGCCCATTCCAGGCACTCGATAGTTCCATCCTTCTTCACGTGAATTCCAAACTCTCGGAAGCCAGCCGTGAAAGATTCTATGCCTCCGCACTCAAAGTGATATAAGTAATGCAGGCAGCAATAGAAAAAATAAATAAAAAAACCTCTTCTATCTTTAACAGGTATTCCTCGAAAACTCCATAGCGCCGGCAAATTTCGTCCTTAAAATTTGACAAATATCCATCTAATTTCAGCAGTTCAGAAAGATGAGGAGGACTCGGCATCTGAAACAACGTCAATACAGCGGATGCAATGATTCGGAGTGTTTATACCTGATAAGGCGATAAACCTGACCAGTTTTACAAGACTATCTCGTCAAATACATCACTCGCGAAAGAACAATAAAGATAAGGAATGCTGAAAACAACCCGTGAGGAAAAGAAAACAAACATCTTTTTATAGTGTACTGCTGTCGAGGATTTGAACAGTCGAAATCTATGAAGTCGAGGGAATCGTTAATTACAGGATGGACCACAAACACAGGAATTTTAAAGGGGGCCCACGTATGCTGAATAGGGGGCCACACCGGGGTGCGACCACGCCGTGGCCCCTCATTCCGCACTCGCGCAGCCACCCTTTACCCAAGCAACCTCGCCGTGGCCCCTGATTCTGCTTGTGGTGGCCACTAATGCTTTTTGACGTTGAAATGGGGCCACAAGGGGGTTTATCTAGTGTAAAAGTACGGTTGTTTTCCGATGTTTTTAAAAACGAGAAGGACGCTGCACTAAAATATTACTCGCCATGGACTTTTTGCATGTGCTGTTCATTATGTATTTTAGCTTCTGACTTAATTAGTTTGTTTTTCATGGTTTGCGATGGCTTGCAAACGAAAATGCGACTACAGGATGGGATCGAGGCGGCCCAACTGCAATTAGTCGCGTAACTTTAACAGGTCAGCGCTGTTTTGTTTACTTTAAGTTCGCTGCGATGATTTTTTTGAAGACGGTGCTGCACCTTGCGAGATCGAGCGCGACCTGTTCCGCGGCGAGAGAGACACTGAAGATGGGGACAGCGATGGATGTTTTGGAAGAAGACTACGGCGTGTCGTTCGCACGAGGTCAACTGCTCCAGTAATGATTTTTTTAAACTTCAAAGCTACTCTTCCAGTGTGCGGTGATGAGCGACTGGTATCTGCGCAGGCTGGATGGGACAGGCAGGGAGGCCATTCTTCCCCAAGAAGTGCAGTGTTGGACAAGACTTGCGATCTTTCCTTGCCGCCGAGATAGATAACGCCCCCTTGCCCGTTCATTTTCCGCATGTTAGGATTCCCGTTTTGATTGTCATGTGATTCTGGTAACTAGAAGAATAAATGTACTTGTCAAGTGATGAAAGCAGGCACGAGAAAAGCAATGAATAAGGGGCAGCGAACGGTATGATAAGGGGCCCGGATGAGCTGGATAGGGGGCCCAGGTATGTGGAAAAGGGGGCGCTACAACGGAGAATAAGGGGCCCCTGTTCGTTGTATAAGTGGCCACGACGTAGTCTTTCGGGAGCTTACGCGCTTGATCAGGGGCCCCGGCTAGCAGAATGAGGGGCCCACGCCGGGTGGATTAGGGGCCAAAATGGGTTCTCTCTTGGCCGCTAAAAATCGCACGTCGTGGCCCCTTATTCCCCATGCATGGGCCCCCTTTAAAATTCCTGTGAAGGGTTATAGGAAGGGCCAAGGAGGGTTACGTCAGCTCCTAACCAGTACAAAGGAATTACTATCAGGACTGTCGAGTATAGCTTTGGATTCATTGCTCGTGGTTATTGTTGCTCATGGCGGGACTTTTGTTTCGGCGACCTTAGTTGGCTTTCGGATTTAATTGTGATGTTTAACTGTGCTTGCCTAAGTGTAAGGTGCTGGGATGGTGGTTCTGAGCAAGTTGGCTCCTCTGCTCGGGCCCACCAGCCACACTCTCGGCCCTCTCCGTCACTCTCACGCCGCTCTCTTCCGTAAACGACCTGGCCAGCTCATTGTCAACCGCATCAAGGACCACTTCCACTTCTACTTCTTCAGCATTGGCCTCTTCCCCGTTGTCGCCTTCGCTGCCTATGCTCACATCGTCTACGGTCCATGCGAGCTGACTGACACTCCGAAGGAAGTCTGTTTATTCAATACTTTGTGCTGAGTTTGGGCGAGACTGAAGTGAGTACTTCTTCAGGGGCCTCCGCCTCACTTCTGGCAGTACGAGCGAACTCCGCTGCGTCAGTGGTGGGCCAAGTACTTCGGTGATTCCGACATTGAACACCACGAACGGAATCTAGCGTACTACGAGAAGCAGGGAATCCTTGGCCGCTGGAGGTTTCCTCTCAATCATTTTTTTCTATTCATTATTTGACAGTAACCTTTGTTGTGTTATGCAAAATTTGTTTGTTTGTTTGATATTTCCCTGTTTCTAGGCAAATGGAGCAGCGAGTGAAGCATCTGGAGGGAGAGAGACTTGACTACAAGGGATGGTACTACCAACCAGTCACCAGTGCCTGGGTCGATCTGAGCAGGTGGCAGGCTTTGCGCCTGCGAGACCAATACGAGCAGCATGGCCACTACCCGCAGTGAGAGAGGCCACGGCTCAGCTCAAGCTTTTTAGATTCTTTATACTTGTCGTTTTGTCATTATAGTTGATAAAGATACTATAACACTTTCCTTATCGTGCCAATGATACCGTTTTAGCGGCTTCACTATTACTGTTTTATCAGACTATTGGAATTTACTTCTTCACTTTGAGAAGATATCATGGTTGGCGGCTGAAAGTACTGTCATTGTAAGTGTTTCTCTTCTTCTGGTGTAGGTGACGAGTAATGAATGGCTATTCAGCTGAACGATGTTGGAATCGCTCGTTGCATGGGTCCTCAACAACTACGTTGGAGACTACCTTGAAAATTTGAACACCGAACAACTATCAGTCGCATTTTTATCAGGTTCGGGTTTTTTTATTCCCTTTTTTCCGGTTAGGGGTTGTCTGTTTAAAGGTCAAATGGAGCTAGAGAATGTTCCTCTCAAGAAGACTGCGTTGCGAAAACTCGATCTGCCCCTTAGTGTTAGTGTTCACTTCCTTTACTTTTTCATAAATGGGAAAGCGAATGTTTAATATGTTTGTTGTAGGTGCGAAATGGCATTCTGGGAAAGTTGACGCTTTCCGTGCCGGTAACTCGAGTGCGGAGTGAAGCGTGGACTCTTCGCCTAAGCGACGTCCTCATTCTTCTTGGCCCAGATGATCAAGCAAAATATGATGCAGAAGTGGAGGAAGCTGCTGATCTTGCAAGGAAACAAGCACAACTTGACGAGCTCGAGAGGCTCCACCAGGTTTCTTTTAAATATATTTTTCCTTTTGCCTTGTTTTATATCTTGTTTAATAATACATGCTACATGTACACTTTTCTTGTCGAGTTTAAAGAAGTGTAATTTGCCATTAAGAATGAGCTGTGCACTGCGCTGGGCACCCCTGTTACGAGCAACGAAGAGAGTTCGTGGTGGGGTGCTTCTCTGCTCTCCACTGTGCTAAACAATATTCAGGTATCTCGTCCTGGCATTATTTCTTCCCTTGTTATTCTTCTGGTGATCATTGTGTTTTAGTTGATAGTGTCCAACATACACATTCGCTATGAAGACCCGACAACTCTCGGAGGCGGTCGTACTTTCTGTGCCGGAGTACGAATTCAACATCTTCTTGTTCAAACGACAAATCATCGCTGGGTTCGCTGTCACTTCTTCTTCTTCACTCCATGAGTTTTGTTGTTCTTTCAGAAGCCAGGCTTCGTTGAACCGCAAGACGGCGTGAACATCTTCAAGAAGTTTGAGCTGAAGGGATTTATCTTCTACTGGAATTCTGGCGAGAATATTTCGTCTGACGTGAAAACAGTGAAGGATCTTCAGGTGCGTTGGAGGAGAGTCGTGAGTGGACACAGTGGGATAACCGAATTGTTTAGAAGTTGCTGTCCCCTGAGAATCTCGGTTGCAACTCTTATGTCATTGCGCCCTGCTGTTCTGAGCTTCGCATGGAGAAGAACGCGAGCAAATTGCCCCTCAAGGAGAAGATCCCGCGATTCAAAGTCAGCTTGAATCTGAAGTCATTTTTCTCAAGCTCTGATCTTTGCTTTCTTGGTCATTTGAAATGACCGGTTTCTCTATCTTCAGCTCCAACTTCGCCCCGATTCCATCACAGTCGAATTGAGCAGAGCTCAGCGGAGAGAGATGCGAACTCTCACCAAACAATGGGCGAGATTTGAAAGAGCTCGGCCACACCGTAAATGGCGGCCCATTGTTCCTGTTCATGGCAAGTCAGTACTGCTCGTTGAAAACTAAACTAGTTAACTAAGTTGAGTAAAGTTGACTAAGCTAAACTTTGTTAGACTTTTTGTGATTAAAAAAACAATTGAATTTGCTTAATAACAATTCCTTTAAAAAAACTTGTTTGACTTTCAAAATACGAAATTTCAAACATTCAAACTCTTTTAGAAATAGTATTCTTCTAAACCAAGCCGTGCATTAAATTGTGGCCTTGGATATCATTTAAACTGAAGATCATATAGGTTGTTTTGGTCGGTTATTACTTGAGATAATGCACCGTTGATGCTAAATCTCTTTATGTTCTGGCGCCATTTGCCATAAGCCATGCAAGGTAATGACTGGTGCACCCTTGCAGCTGTCGTGAGTGGTGGGGATTCGCGGTGTCTCGAGTGGTGGCAGAGTGTCGACTGGACAGCCTCAGGTAAAAAGCGAATGGCAAATAAATGGTTCCGTAATGGCCAGTTACTACCGTGCAAACATGGTAGTTTACTGATACTCGTTTCACCAATAATGCACCCATAGTTGAACCATTCGGTCAATTTTTCCGCATTAACCTTTCAATACCGTGGCTTTAACTGGCATATACTGCAAACTTAACTGGCACATTCCAGAGATTTTCCCTGCCATTAAAAGGCGTACTGTTTTTGTGCACCACACCAAAAACATCCTCCTTTGGAATTTTGATGATTCTTCCCATTATTACTCCTTTTTCATGCTGTTTTCGGTCAAAATTGGTTTTATTCACTTCGACGGCCGTAACAAAAAAAAGACATTTACAAGTCAGAAAAGCATACCATTAGGAGATAACAAGAAAAGGGACGACAACGAGAAAATAAACGATAACGAAGGAAAGTGGCAGTGAAATGTATGGTTAGCAACTTGAAATGTATCAAGCAAACATTGGAAATGTAAGGGGCTCTAGTCTTAGATTAGATTTAAAAGTTAGGGGAATCACAACATGTGTTACACAAGCAGCGAAAAATGGAAAATGGAAGGGTCTCAGTGTAGATTTAAAAGACAGGAAATCACTCGTAGGTAAAACAAACTCGAACGTTAATACACTGGTTGCCCGTTTTTTATAAGACAACGTGGGCAGCAAAAGTAAGCTCTCTGATATGATCTTCTAAAGAATATCCTCATAATAATTTACTATTAAGAACTATATATCAGAATATGTTCATAAAAAATATAATATATCTCTGTTTAAAAGAACAACCATAGAATCCTAACTAAAAACTAGGTAGTTTCTAGGTAAAAAAAATGATCGCAGTCAGTTAGATCAAAAAGCGAATTTGTAGATTTCGAGAAAAGTTGAAACTACATGCCGAAAAACGGCCAAAAAATGGGGTCAAAACGCGCCACGCTGCCACTGATCTACCAAACATCGAAATGATCTCAACTCCAGGAATCATATTCATTTTTGGACGGGCTATCTCCCAGAATTTTTTTCATCGCCATATCTCTACCCAAAAAAAAGATACAGCCCCTCAAAGTCGCCAAAGTGCCAAAATGGAAGTCGCCTCGGACCAAAGTTTGGCCGCCCGCGCCGGCGCCAATATCGAACCCAATTTTTTTAAACCCACATACTCTTGTAGCCCAGGATATACTCTACAAAATGCAAAAAAACCGCTTCCCCGTATCTCAATCCCCCCGCCCGCTACACCGCTCGGCGCAATACCAGAGGATAAATAACAATCGACTTTTATATAACTCTAGACTAGCGTGACTTTGTCACGCTACGGGCCTTTGGCCTGGGGTTAGTAGACTCTATGGGTTGTTGGTTGTTGTTGATATTTGGCTCTAAGGGTTGTTAGTTGGGGTCTGAGGGTTGTTAGTTGGCTCTAAAAGGACAAAAGTCTGCTCTAGCGGTGCTACTGGACGATCTGAGCCTTTTAAATTCAGCCTATAAGAAAGCTTGGAGTCTTTTATCTATGATAACATACTTTTTATTTAATGAGAAGTCATATTAAAACGCGCAAAAGACTTTGCCCGCGCGCGACTCCGAACCTGGGTCGGTAGTTTATCTGGGTGCCCTGAAAATGTTCCAAAAAGCCACAAAATAATTTTTTTCTCGAATATGCCTGAACCGATTTCGAAGATTGACACACCATTCGATAGCTAATTTTAGGCTCTACAATAAAAAAAATATGCGCCAAAAAGTGTCAGTGATAGCTAAGGCCGAAATAGTGGCCCGAACATTCTGACACCAAAAGTAGATCAAAAAAGTCAAAATATGAAAAAGTTTTGTATGACAAACTTGTTCGCCTGCAAGTTAGCTACAGATTGGTATATAACATGTCGCAAAAGCTTTCACCACCGAGGAAAAACGGAGGCTCAAAGTGGCTTCCAAAAATTTTCCACTTCAGAGCACCCTCAGGGCAGTTTATTGATAACCTATCGGAATGCAAGTATAATCATTTTGAAGCTGACTCCATGCCCTTCAATATTCTGCAAGTCCCATCGCTCTACGATCCCTACAATTAAATAGGTGAATTTTTGAAAATTGCTCCTAACAAAAAAATTTGAACATTCAATCGATAATATCTACAATGCGCAGTGCCCAAAAGTTGATAAGAATAGTATTAAAAGATGCGCCGTCAAAAACTCTACAATCTGAGTCAGACAATCAAAAAGCGGAATTTGTAGATTCTGAGAAAAGTTGAAACTACATGCCGAAAAAGGGCCAAAAAAACGGTTCAAAACGCGGCGGGCTCGTACCGATCTACCAAAGCTCCAATCAATCTCAACTCCAGGAATCATATTCATTTTTGGACGGGGTATCTCCCAGTATTTTTGTGATCCCCATACCTTTATCCAAAAAAGAGATATTCCCCCTCAAAGTCGCCAAATCGCCCAAATCCAACTCGCCTCCGCGCCAACTTCCGACGCCCGCGCCGGCGCCAATATCGAACCCAATTTTTTGAAACCCACATATTCTTGTAGTCCGGAAACTTTTACATGTTCCCCAAAAAACCGCTTCCCCGTATCTCACTCCCACCGCCCACAGCACCTCTCCGCGCTATACCAGTCAATAAATTACAGTCGACTTTTAGATAACTCTAGACTAGCGTGACTTTGTCACGCTACGGGCCTTTGGCCCGGTCAATGGCCACCGGGGCTATCGCCCCGGAGGCCATTTCCCGATAAAAAGATAGTAAGTTGGGTCGTTAGTTGGCTCTAAGGGTTATTAGTTGGCTTAAAAAGGAGAAAAGTCAGTTCTAGCGACGTTAATGGACATCCTAGGTCTTTGAATTTCCGCTCATTAGAAAGCTTGGAGTCTTTAGTCTATGTCAGCACTCTTATAATTTCATCAGGAGTCATACAAAAGCGCGCAAAAGAGTTTGCGCGCGCGCGGATTCGAACCTGCGACCCATGTGTTTCGAAGTGCAGAGAAAATAGCCCAAAAAGCCACAAAATAATTCATATCTCGAATATGCCTGGATCAAATCCCATGATCTACCTATCATTCGATAGCTAATTTTAGGCTCTACAATAAAAAAAATATGCGCCAAAAAGTGTCAGTGATAGCTAAGGCCGAAAAAGTGGCCTGAACCTTCTGACCCCAAAAGTAGATCAAAAATGACAAAATATGAAAACATTTTGTATGAGAAAGTTGTTCGCCTTCTCGAGAGCTACAGAATGATATATAATATGTGGCAACACCTTTAACTATCGCGAAGAAACGGAGGCCCAAAATGCCTTCCAAAAATTTGCCACTTCACGGCCCTGGCAGGGCACTTTAATGAAAAGCCAGACAAACGCGAGTATACTCATATTGAAGCTCTCTTGAAGTCCTTCAATATTCTCAAAGTCTCATCCCTCTCCCATCCCTATCCATAAAGATATGTATTTTAAAAGGTTCGCTCCTAACAAAAATGATCACCCTTCAATCGATAATATCTACAACTTCTAGTGCACAAAAGTTAATAATTCTACTATTAAAAGATGCTCCGTGAAAAACTCTACAATCGGAGTCAGTTAGATCAAAAAGCGAATTTGTAGATTTCGAGAAAAGTTGAAACTACATGCCGAAAAACGGCCAAAAATGGGGTCAAAACGCGCCGTGCTCCCACTGATCTACCAAACATCGAAATGATCTCAACTCCAGGAATCATATTCATTTTTGGACGGGCTATCTTCCAGTATTTTTTTCATCGCCATAGCTCTACCCGAAAAAAAGATACAGCCCCTCAAAGTCGCCAAAGTGCCCAAATCCAACTGGCCTCGGACCAAAGTTTGGCCGCCGGCGCCGGCGCCAATATCGAACCCAATTTTTTGAAACCCACATATTCTGGTAGCCCAAGGGATATTTTAGAAAACCCCGAAAACCGCTTCCACGTATCTCACCCCCACCGCCCGCTACACCTCTCCGCGCTATACCCGTAAATAAATTACAGTCGACTTTTATATAACTCTAGACTAGCGGAGCTATGGGGGGACCTGGTTTCAGTATCTTTACCCATTATCTCCCTTGGAGTGCGCGCTATGTCCTAGCATTTTAATCTTTGCATTGGGGTCGAATTAAAACGCGCAAAAGGGTTTGCCCGCGCGCGACTCCGAACCTGGGTCGTTAGAAAATCTGCCTGCCATGAAAATGCACCAAAAAGCCACAAAATAATTCATATCTCGAATATTCCTGGGTCAAATGCAAAGCTTGACCTACCATTCGAAAGCTAATTTTACGCTCTATACGAATAAAAATATGCCCCAAAAAGTGTCAGTGATAGCTAAGGTCGAAAAAGTGGCCTAAACATTCTCGGACCAAAAGTAGATCAAAAATGCCAAAATATGAAAATATTTGTATGAGAAACTTGTTCGTCTTCTCAAGAGCTACAGAATCATATATAACATGTTGCCATAATGCCAATCCCCGAGAAGAACCAGCCGTGGAAATGGCCTCCCAAATTTTTGAGATTTTACGGCCCCCTCAGGGTACTTTCCTGGAATCCCAGCCAAACGGGAGTAGGCTCATTTCAAAGCTCTCGTAAAACTGTTCAATATTATGAATGACACAACCCGCTCCGTTCCCGAATCTCCGAGTATTGATTTTTCAAAGGTTCGCTCCTAACAAAATGGGTTCGCTACATTATCGATCGCTGCCGGAAAACTATTGCCCTGAGGGGGGAGGAAAGCATGTCAGATGGTGTATTTCGAGGAGTTCTTTCGAATAAGGACAAAAAATCGACATGTTTCATATAGCGTTTTCGAGATAGTGAGCAAATACAGAGTAAAAAAGGGCCAAAAAACGGGGTAAAATTTTGGCCACGCCCACAGGAAAGACCCTCAGGCGGAATTCGCCCATTTTGTGTCCTATTAATCTTGAAGACATGCTCTATCAACTACTATTTTTTCCAGCTTCCCATCTTCTCCCAAACAAAAGATGCAAACGCTCAAAGTGGCCAACCCAGCGCAAGCGCTCGCCGAAAAGTTGCAACTTTGACCGGTGGCGGCGACCCCAAAGCCAAATCCAAAAAATTCCAAACTAATACCAAAACGTAGCCCCAATATTCGTTTTCCATCCTAAAAAAACAGCACTCGAAAATCTCAACTCCCCCGCCCACCACGCCGCTCCGCGCAAACCCGGTCAATAATGAACAAGCGTTTCTAAGTATACTCTCGTACTAGCGGAGCTATGGGGGGACCTGGTTTCAGTGTCTTTGCCCATTATCTCCCTTGGAGTGTGGACTATATGCTAGCATAGGTTTTGTTTAATTTGGGGTCACACAAAAGCGCGCAAAAGGGTTTGCCCGCGCGCGACTCCGAACCTGGGTCGGTAGAATATCTGCGTGCGATGAAAATGTACCAAAAAGCCATAAAATAATTCATATCTCGAATATGCCTGAACGAATCCTGACGATCATCCTATCATTCGATAGCTAATTGTGGGCTCTATTCGAATAAAAATATGCCCCAAAAAGTGTCAGTGACAGCTAAGGTCGAAAAAGTGGCCTAAACATTCAGACCCCAAAAGTAGATCAAAAACGTCGTTGTATGAAAACGTTTTGTATGCCAAAGTTGTTCGTCTTCTCGAGAGCTACAGAATCATATATAACATGTTGCCATAAGGCCAATGGTCGAGAAAACACAGACGCGGAAAGGGCCTCCCAAAATTTTGAGAATTCACGGCCCCCTCAGGGTACTTTCCCGGAATCGCAGCCAAACGGGAGTAGGCTCATTTCAAAGCTCTCGTAAAACTGTTCAATATTATGAAAGTCACAACCCGCTCCGATCCCGAATCTCCGAGTATTGATTTTTCAAATGTTCGCTCCTAACAAAATGGGTTCGCTACATTATCGATCGCTGCCGGAAAACTATTGCCCTGAGGGGGGAGGAAAGCATGTCAGATGGTGTATTTCGAGGAGTTCTTTCGAATAAGGACAAAAAATCGACATGTTTCATATAGCGTTTTCGAGATAGTGAGCAAATACAGAGTAAAAAAGGGCCAAAAAACGGGGTAAAATTTTGGCCACGCCCACAGGAAAGACCCTCAGGCGGAATTCGCCCATTTTGTGTCCTATTAATCTTGAAGACATGCTCTATCAACTACTATTTTTTCCAGCTTCCCATCTTCTCCCAAACAAAAGATGCAAACGCTCAAAGTGGCCAACCCAGCGCAAGCGCTCGCCGAAAAGTTGCAACTTTGACCGGTGGCGGCGACCCCAAAGCCAAATCCAAAAAATTCCAAACTAATACCAAAACGTAGCCCCAATATTCGTTTTCCATCCTAAAAAAACAGCACTCGAAAATCTCAACTCCCCCGCCCACCACGCCGCTCCGCGCAAACCCGGTCAATAATGAACAAGCGTTTCTAAGTACATTCTCTAACTAGCGGAGCTATGGGGGGACCTGGTATCACATTTTCCGCCCATAATCTCCCTTGGAGTCTTGGCTATTTCCTAGCATAGGTTTAGTTTGATTAGGGTTCACACAAAAGCGCGCAAAAGGGTTTGCCCGCGCGCGACTCCGAACCTGGGTCGTTAGAAATTCTGGGAGCGATGAAAATGCACCAAAAAGCCACAAAATAATTCATATCTCGAATATGCCTGAACGAATACAGACGGTCAACCCATCATTCGATAGCTAATTTACGGCTCTATTCGAATAAAAATATGCCCCAAAAAGTGTCAGTGACAGCTAAGGTCGAAAAAGTGGCCTAAACATTCAGACCCCAAAAGTAGATCAAAAACGTCGTTGTATGAAAACGTTTTGTATGCCAAAGTTGTTCGTCTTCTCGAGAGCTACAGAATCATATATAACATGTTGCCATAAGGCCAATGGTCGAGAAAACACAGACGCGGAAAGGGCCTCCCAAAATTTTGAGAATTCACGGCCCCCTCAGGGTACTTTCCCGGAATCGCAGCCAAACGGGAGTAGGCTCATTTCAAAGCTCTCGTAAAACTGTTCAATATTATGAAAGTCACAACCCGCTCCGATCCCGAATCTCCGAGTATTGATTTTTCAAATGTTCGCTCCTAACAAAATGGGTTCGCTACATTATCGATCGCTGCCGGAAAACTATTGCCCTGAGGGGGGAGGAAAGCATGTCAGATGGTGTATTTCGAGGAGTTCTTTCGAATAAGGACAAAAAATCGACATGTTTCATATAGCGTTTTCGAGATAGTGAGCAAATACAGAGTAAAAAAGGGCCAAAAAACGGGGTAAAATTTTGGCCACGCCCACAGGAAAGACCCTCAGGCGGAATTCGCCCATTTTGTGTCCTATTAATCTTGAAGACATGCTCTATCAACTACTATTTTTTCCAGCTTCCCATCTTCTCCCAAACAAAAGATGCAAACGCTCAAAGTGGCCAACCCAGCGCAAGCGCTCGCCGAAAAGTTGCAACTTTGACCGGTGGCGGCGACCCCAAAGCCAAATCCAAAAAATTCCAAACTAATACCAAAACGTAGCCCCAATATTCGTTTTCCATCCTAAAAAAACAGCACTCGAAAATCTCAACTCCCTCGCCCACCACGCCGCTCCGCGCAAACCCGGTCAATAATGAACAAGCGTTTCTAAGTACATTCTCTAACTAGCGGAGCTATGGGGGGACCTGGTATCACATTTTCCGCCCATAATCTCCCTTGGAGTCTTGGCTATTTCCTAGCATAGGTTTAGTTTGATTAGGGTTCACACAAAAGCGCGCAAAAGGGTTTGCCCGCGCGCGACTCCGAACCTGGGTCGTTAGAAATTCTGGGAGCGATGAAAATGCACCAAAAAGCCACAAAATAATTCATATCTCGAATATGCCTGAACGAATACAGACGGTCAACCCATCATTCGATAGCTAATTTACGGCTCTATTCGAATAAAAATATGCCCCAAAAAGTTTCAGTGATGGCTAAGGTCGAAAAAGTGGCCTAAACATTCTGACCCCAAAAGTAGATCAAAAACGTCGTTTTATGGAAACCTTTTGTATGAGACATTTGTTTATCTTCGCAAAAGCTACAGAATGATGTATAACACGTTACCATAACTCCAACATTCGAGCAAAAACAGCCACGGAAAGGGCCTCCCAAAAATTCGACATTTCACGGCCCCCTCAGGACACCTTTTCCGAAACCCAGACAAACGTGAGTAGACTCATTTCAAAGCTCTCCAAAAACTAAACAATATTCTGAATGTCCCGACCCGCTCCGATCCTAAATCTTCGAGTATTGATTTTTCAAAGGTTCGGCCCTAACAAAATGGTTCGGCCTGTTTTTGCCTCGTATCTATCGATCTGGGTAGGCTAGGGAGCAGATCAACAGATTAGGAGATGCGCCTTGAAAAACTACATTATATATGTTCGAGAATCGAAAATCATACAAACAGAATTTTCGATAGTGAGCAAATACAGAGCAAAAAAGGGCCAAAAAACGGGGTAAAAGTTTGGCCACGCCCACTTTAAAGACCCAAGGGCGGAATTCGCCGAATTTGTGTCCTATTAATCTTGATGACATGCTCTATCAGCCACTATTTTTTTCAGCTTCCCATCTTCTCCGAAACAAAAGATACAAACGCTCAAAGTGGCCAACCCAGCGCAAGCGCGCGCCAAAAAGTTGCAACTTTGGCCGCTGGCGCCAACCCAAACCCAAATCCCAAAAATCCGAAACCCATACCATATCGTAGCCCCAATATTCATTTACCATCCTAAAAAAACCCCACTCGAAAATCTCACTCCCATCGCCCACGACGCCGCTCCGCGCAAACCCAGTCAATAATGGACAAGCGTTTCTAAGTATACTCTCTAACTAGCGGAGCTATGGGGGGACCTGCTTTCAGTATCGCCGCCCATTATCTCCCTTCGAATCTCCGCTATGTCCTAGCATTTTAATCTTTGCATTGGGGGTCGAATTAAAACGCGCAAAAGGGTTTGCCCGCGCGCGACTCCGAACCTGGGTCGTTAGAAATTCTGGGAGCGATGAAAATGCACCAAAAAGCCACAAAATAAATCATATCTCGAATATGCCTGAACGAATACAGACGGTCAACCCATCATTCGATAGCTAATTTTAGGCTCTATTCGAATAAAAACATGCGCCAAAAAGTGTCAGTGATAGCTAAGGTCGAAAAAGTGCCCTAAACATCCTGACCCCAAAAGTAGATCAAAAACGTCGTTGTATGAAAACGTTTTGTATGACAAAGTTGTTCGCCTCCTCGAGAGCTACAGAATCATATATAATATGTTGCCATAACACGTATCCCCGAGAAAAAACAGCCGCGGAAATGGCCTCCCAAAAATTCGACATTTCACGGCCCCCTCAGGACACCTTTTCCGAAACCCAGCCAAACGCGAGTAGGCTCATTTTAAAGCTCTCGTAAAACTGTTCAATATTCTGAATGTCCCGACCCGCTCCGATCCTAAATCTTCGAGTATTGATTTTTCAAAGGTTCGGCCCTAACAAAATGGTTCGGCCTGTTTTTGCCTCGTATCTATCGATCTGGGTAGGCTAGGGAGCAGATCAACAGATTAGGAGATGCGCCTTGAAAAACTACATTATATATGTTCGAGAATCGAAAATCGTACAAACAGAATTTTCGATAGTGAGCAAATACAGAGCAAAAAAGGGCCAAAAAACGGGGTAAAAGTTTGGCCACGCCCACTTTAAAGACCCAAGGGCGGAATTCGCCGAATTTGTGTCCTATTAATCTTGATGACATGCTCTATCAGCCACTATTTTTTTCAGCTTCCCATCTTCTCCGAAACAAAAGATACAAACGCTCAAAGTGGCCAACCCAGCGCAAGCGCGCGCCAAAAAGTTGCAACTTTGGCCGCTGGCGCCAACCCAAACCCAAATCCCAAAAATCCGAAACCCATACCATATCGTAGCCCCAATATTCATTTACCATCCTAAAAAAACCCCACTCGAAAATCTCACTCCCATCGCCCACGACGCCGCTCCGCGCAAACCCAGTCAATAATGGACAAGCGTTTCTAAGTATACTCTCTAATAGCGGAGCTATGGGGGGACCTGGTATCACATTTTCCGCCCATAATCTCCCTTGGAGTCTTGGCTATGTCCTAGCATAGGTTTAGTTTGATTAGGGTTCACACTAAAGCGCGCAAAATAGTTTGCCCGCGCGCGACTCCGAACCTGGGTCGTTAGAAATTCTGGGAGCGATGAAAATGCACCAAAAAGCAACAAAATAAATCATATCTCGAATATGCCTGAACGAATACAGACGGTCAACCCATCATTCGATAGCTAATTTTCGGCTCTATTCGAATAAAAACATGCGCCAAAAAGTGTCAGTGATAGCTAAGGTCGAAAAAGTGCCCTAAACATCCTGACCCCAAAAGTAGATCAAAAACGTCGTTGTATGAAAACGTTTTGTATGACAAAGTTGTTCGTCTTCTCGAGAGCTACAGAATCATATATAACATGTTGCCATAAGGCCAATCCCCGAGAAAAAACAGGCGCGGAAATAGCCTCCCAAAAATTCGACATTTCACGGCCCCCTCAGGGTACTTTTCCGGAATCCCAGCCAAACGCGAGTAGGCTCATTTCAAAGCACTCGTAAAACTGTACAATATTCTGAATGTCCCGTCCCGCTCCAATCCCAAATCTCCGATTATTGATTTTTCAAATGTTCGCTCCTAACAAAATGGGTCCGCCTGTTTTTGCCCTGTATCTATCGATCTGGGTGGGCTATGGAGCAGATCAGTAGATCAGAAGATGCGCCTTGAAAAACTACATCATATATGTTCGTAAATCGAAAAACGTACCTACAGAATTTTCGATAGTGAGAAAAAACAGAGTAAAAAAGGGCCAAAAAAGGGGGTCAAAATTTGGCCACGCCCCCTGGGCACCCCTGAGGCACTATCACCAAACCAACCCGGAATCTTAATAATTAAGACATGGGCTATCGACTCATATTTTTTTCATTCACCAATTCCTCTCCGTTCAAAAGATGCAATCGCTCAAAGTGTCCAACCCAGCGCAAGCGCGCGCCAAAAAGGTGCAACTTTGGCCGCCGGCGCCGACCCCAAAACCAAAACCCAAAAATCCCAAACCAATACCATATCGTAGCCCCAATATTCACTTGCCATCCTAAAAAAAACCCCACTCGAAAATCTCAACCCCACCGCCCACGACGCCGCTCCGCGCAACCCCCGTAAATAATCGACAAGCGTTTCTAAGTATACACTCTAACTAGCGGAGCTATGGGGGGACCTGGTTTCAGTATCTTTGCCCATTATCTCCCTTGGAGCGTTCGCTATGTCCTAGCATTCAGAACTTTGCATTAGGATTAATAATAAAACGTGCAAAAGGGTTTGCCCGGGCGCGACTCCGAACCTGGGTCGGTATAGGATATCTGCGTGCGATGAAAATGTACCAAAAAGCCACAAAATAATTCATGTCTCTAATATTCCTGGATGAAATGAGAAGTATCACCCACCATTCGATAGCTAATTTTAGGCTCTATTCGAATAAAAATATGCCCCAAAAAGTGTCAGTGATAGCTAAGGTCGAAAAAGTGGCCTAAACCTTCTGACCCCAAAAGTAGATCAAAAAAATCGAAATATCAAAACCTTCTGTATGAGACATTTGTTCGCCTTCTCGAGAGCTACAGAATGATATATAACATGTAGGCATAATACCAATCCCCGAGAAAAAACAGCCACGAAAATGGCCTCCCAAAAATTCGACATTTCACGGCCCCCTCAGGACACCTTTTCCGAAACCCAGCCAAACGTGAGTAGGCTCATTTCAAAGCTCTCCAAAAACTAAACAATATTCTGAATGTCCCGTCCCGCTCCGATCCTAAATCTTCGAGTATTGATTTTTCAAATGTTCGCTCCTAACAAAATGGGTCCGCCAGTTTTTGCCCTGTATCTATCGATCTGGATGGGCTATGGAGCAGATCAATAGATCAGAAGATGCGCCTTGAAAAACTACATCATATATTTTCGTAAATCGAAAAACGTACCTACAGAATTTTCGATAGTGAGAAAAAACAGAGTAAAAAAGGGCCAAAAAAGGGGGTCAAAATTTGGCCACGCCCCCTGGGCACCCCTGAGGCACTATCACCAAACCAACCAGGAATCTTAATAATTAAGACATGGGCTATCGACTCATATTTTTTTCGTTCCCCAGCTTCTCTCCTTTCAAAAGATACAAACGCTCAAACTGGCCAACCCAGCGCAACCTCGCGCCAAAAAGGTGCAACTTTGGCCGCCGGCGCCGACCCCAAAACCAAAACCCAAAAATCTCAAACCAATACCAAAAGGTAGCCCCAATATTCACTTGCCATCCTAAAAAAAACCCCACTCGAAAATCTCAACCCCACCGCCCACGACGCCGCTCCGCGCAACCCCCGTAAATAATCGACAAGCGTTTCTAAGTATACACTCTAACTAGCGGAGCTATGGGGGGACCTGGTTTCAGTATCTTTGCCCATTATCTCCCTTGGAGCGTTCGCTATGTCCTAGCATTCAGAACTTTGCATTAGGATTAATAATAAAACGTGCAAAAGGGTTTGCCCGGGCGCGACTCCGAACCTGGGTCGGTATAGGATATCTGCGTGCGATGAAAATGTACCAAAAAGCTCACCCCCACCGTCCACCACGCCGCTCCGCGCAACCCCCGTAAATAATCGACAAGCGTTTCTAAGTACATTCTCTAACTAGCGTGACTTTGTCACGCTACGGGCCTTTGGCCTGGGGGTTAGTTCGGGTTGTTGTTATTTCGCTCTAAGGGTTGTTAGTTGGGGTCTGAGGTTGTTAGTTGGGGTCTGAGGGTTGTTTGTTGGCTCTAAAGGGTGAAAAGTCTGCTCTAGCGGTGATTACGGGACGATCTGGGGCTTTTAAATTCAGCCTATAAGAAAGCTTGGAGTCTTCTATCCATTCTAACATACTTTTTATTTAATGAGAAGTCATATTAAAACGCGCAAAAGAGTCTGCACGCGCGCGGGTTCGAACCTGGGTCGGTAATATATCTAAGTGCCCTGAAAATGTACCAAAAAGCCACAAAATAATTTTTTTCTCGAAAATGCCTGAACCGATTTCCACGATTGGCACACCATTCGATAGCTAATTTTAGGCTCTACAGTAAAAAAAATATACGCCAAAAAGTGTCAGTGATCGATAAGGCCGAAATAGTGGCCTGAACGTTCTGACCCCAAAAGTAGATCAAAAATGACAAAATATGAAAACGTTTTGTATGAGAAAGTTGTTCGCCTTCTCGAAAGCTACCGAATGGTATATAACATGTCGCGAAAGCTTTCACCACCGAGGAAAAACGGAGGCTCAAAGTGGCTTCCAAAAATTTTCCACTTCAGAGCACCCTCAGGGCACTTTATTGATCACCTATCGGAATGCAAGTATAATCATATTGAAGCTGACTCCACGCCCTTCAATATTCTGCAAGTCCCATCGCTATACGATCCCTACAATTAAATAGGTGAATTTTTGAAAATTGCTCCTACCTAAAAAATTTGGAACTTCAATCGATAATATCTACAATGCGCAGTGCCCAAAAGTTGATAAGAATAGTATTAAAAGATGCGCCGTCAAAAACTCTACAATCTGAGTCAGACAATCAAAAAGCGGAATTTGTAGATTC
Source organism: Allodiplogaster sudhausi (assembly GCA_945643635.1). Classification (NCBI taxonomy): domain Eukaryota; kingdom Metazoa; phylum Nematoda; class Chromadorea; order Rhabditida; family Diplogasteridae; genus Allodiplogaster; species Allodiplogaster sudhausi. Next base: position 7,212,552 of record CALZFC010000005.1, read on the forward strand.
TGAGAAAATGAGCAAATACCCTCTCAAAAAGTGCCGAAAAATGAGGTCAAAACGCGCCGGGCTCGTACCGATCTACCAAAGCTCCAATCGATCTCAACTCTAGGAATCATATTCATTTTTGGACGATCTATCTACCAGTATTTTTTTCAACCCCGTATCTCTACCCTAAAAAAAGATATACCACCTCAAAGTCGCCAAAGGGCACAAATCGAAGTCACCTCGGACCAAAGTTTGGCCGTCCCGCGCCGGCGCCAATATCGAACCCAATTTTTTGAAACCCACATATTCTTGTAGTCCGGAAACTTTTACATGTTCCCCAAAAAACCGCTTCCCCATATCTCACCCCCACCGCCCACAGCACCTCTCCGCGCTATCCCCGTAAATAAAGTACAGTCGACTTGTATATAATAGTAGACTAGACTAGCGTGACTTTGTCACGCTACGGGCCTTTGGCCCGGTAAATGGCCACCGGGGCTATCGCCCCGGAGGCCATTTACCGATAAAAAAATTATCTAAGTGTAGGTTTGTTGGCTCTGTGGGTCGTTAGTTGGCTCTAAAAGGTCAAAAGTCTGTTCTAGCGGCGCTACTGGACGAATGGGGCCTATAAAGTTATGCTCATTAGAAAGCCTGGAGTCTTCTGTACATGTTAATATTCTTTTTATTTAATCAGAAGTCACATAAAAGCGCGCAAAAGGGTTTGCGCGCGCGCGACTCCGAACCTGCGACCCATGAGTTTCGAAGTGCACTGAAAATGAGCCAAATAACCACAAAATAATTCATATCTCGAATATGCCTGGATCAAATCCCATGATCTACCTATCATTCGATAGCTAATTTTAGGCTCTACAATAAAAAAATATGCGCCAAAAAGTGTCAGTGATAGCTAAGGCCGAAATAGTGGCCTGAACATTCTGACCCCAAAAGTAGATCAAAAACGACAAAATATCAAAATGCTTTGTATGAGAAAGTTGTTCGCCTTCTCGAAAGCTACCAAACGGTATATAATATGTGGCAACACCTTTAACTGTCGCGAAGAAACGGAGGCCCAAAGTGCGTTCCAAAAATTTGCCACTTAACGGCCCTGGCAGGGCACTTTAATAAAAAGCCAGTCAAACGCAAGTATACTCATATTGAAGCTCTCGTGAAACTCTGCATGATTCTGAAACTCTCATCCCTCTACCTTTCCTATTCATAAAAAAATGAATTTTAGAAGGTTCGCTCCTAACAAAAAAATTTGACCTTTCAATCGATAATATCTACAACTTCTAGTGTCCAAAAATTGATAATTCTACTATTAAAAGATGCGCCGTCAAAAACTCTACAATCGCAGTCAGTTAGATCAAAAAGCGAATTTGTAGATTTCGAGAAAAGTTGAAACTACATGCCGAAAAACGGCCAAAAAATGGGGTCAAAACGCGCCACGCTGCCACTGATCTACCAAACATCGAAATGATCTCAACTCCAGGAATCATATTCATTTTTGGACGGGCTATCTCCCAGAATTTTTTTCATCGCCATATCTCTACCCAAAAAAAAGATACAGCCCCTCAAAGTCGCCAAAGTGCCAAAATGGAAGTCGCCTCGGACCAAAGTTTGGCCGCCCGCGCCGGCGCCAATATCGAACCCAATTTTTTTAAACCCACATACTCTTGTAGCCCAGGGATACTCTACAAAATGCAAAAAACCGCTTCCCCGTATCTCAATCCCCCCGCAAGCTACACCGCTCGGCGCTATACCAGAGGATAAATAACAGTCGACTTTTATATAACTCTAGACTAGCGTGACTTTGTCACGCTACGGGCCTTTGGCCATTGTCAGTAGGGTCCAAGGGTTGTTGGTTGGGTTCTTGGTTTGCTGTTGGTTGACTCTGAGGGTTGTTTGTTGGCTCTATGCGTTGTTTGTTGGCTCTAAGGGTCGTTAGTTGGCTTAAAAAGGACAAAAGTCTGCTCTAGCGGCGCTACTGGAGGACCTGGGTGCATATAGTTACCCCCATTAGAAAGCCTGGAGTCTTTTGTCCATGTTAGCATTCTTTTTATTTAATCAGAAGTCATACAAAAGCGCGCAAAAGAGTTTGCGCGCGCGCGGATTCGAACTTGCGACCCATGACTTACGACGTGCACTGAAAATGTACCAAAAAGCCACAAAATAATTCATATCTCGAATATGCCTGGATCAAATCCCATGATCTACCCATCATTCGATAGCTAATTTTAGGCTCTACAATAAAAAAAATATGCGCCAAAAAGTGTCAGTGATAGCTAAGGCCGAAAAAGTGGCCTGAACCTTCTGACCTCAAAAGTAGATCAAAAACTTCGAAATATCAAAATGTTTTGTATGAGAAAGTTGTTCGCCTTCGCGAGAGCTACAGAATGGTATATAACATGTGGCAAGATCTTTAACTACCGCGAAGAAACGGAGGCCCAAAGTGCGCTCCAAAAATTTTACACTTCACGGCCCTGGCAGAGCACTTTAATGATAACTCAGCCTAACCTATGTATACTCATATTGAAGCTCTCTTGAAGTCCTTCAATATTCTCAAACTCTCATCCCTCTATCTTCCCTATTCATAAAGATGGGGTCAAAACGCGCCGCGCTCCCACTGATCTACCAAAACTCGAATCAATCTCAACTTCAGGAATCATATTCATTTTTTGACGAGCTATCTCCCAGTATTTTTTTCATCCCCATATCTCTACCCGAAAGAAAGATACAGCCTCTCAAAGTCGCGAAGCACCCCAAATCTGACTCGCCTCCGCGCCAACTTCCGCCGCCCGCGCCGGCGCCGACGCTAATTTTTTGAAACCCATATATTCTTGTAGTCCGGAAACTTTTACATGTTCCCCAAAAAACCGCATCCCCGTATCTCAACCCCCGCGCCCACAGCACCTCTCCGCGCTATACCCGTAAATAAATTACAGTCGACTTTTAGATAATAAGAGACTAGCGTGACTTTGTCACGCTACGGGCCTTTGGCCATTGTCAGTAGGCTCCAAGGGTTGTTGGTTGACTATGTGTTGTTGTTTGGGTTGTTGTTTGTTGGCTCTAAGGGTTGTTAGTAGGCTCTAAAACGCAAAAGTCTGCTCTAGCACGGTCACCAACCTTGGTTTTGATGAGATAGAGCCACAAATTGACTACCTGGGCCTTTGAATTTCCGCTCATTGGAAAGCTTGCAGTCTTTAGTATATCTTAGCACTCTTATAATTTCATCAGGAGTCATACAAAAGCGCGCAAAAGAGTTTGCGCGCGCGCGACTCCGAACCTGCGACCCATGAGTTTCGACGTGCACTGAAAATGTACCAAAAAGCCACATAATAATTCATATCTCGAATATGCCTGAATCAAATCCCATGATCTACCTATCATTCGATAGCTAATTTTTGGCTCTACAATAAAAAAAATATGCGCCAAAAAGTGTCAGTGATAGCTAAGGCCGAAATAGTGGCCTGAACATTCTGACCATGAAAGTAGATCAAAAAAGGCAAAATATGAAAACGGTTTGTATGAGAAAGTTATTCGCCTTCACGAGAGCTACGGAATGGTATATAACATGTCGCAAAAGCTTTAACTACCGAGGAAAAACGGAGGCCCAAAGTGCGTTCCAAAAATTTGCCATTTCACGGCCCTGGCAGGGCACTTTAATGAAAAGCCTGACAAACCCAACTATACTCATATTGAAGCTCTCGTGAAACTCCGCATGATTCTGAAACTCTCATCCCTCTATCTTCCCTATTCATAAAGATATGAATTTTAGAAGGATCGCTCCTAACAAAAAAATTTGACCCTTCAATCGATAATATCTACAACTTCTAGTGTCCAAAAGTGGATAATTATGGTATTAAAAGATGCGCCGTCAAAAACTCTAAAATCGGATTCAGTTAGATCAAAAAGCGAATTTGTAGATTCCGAGAAAAACCCTAACTACATGCCGAAAAACGGCCAAAAAATGGGGTCAAAACGCGCCGCGCTCCCACTGATCTACCAAAACTCGAATCAATCTCAACTTCAGGTATCATATTCATTTTTTGACGGGCTATCTCCCAGTATTTTTTTCATCCCCATATCTCTACCCGAAAGAAAGATACAGCCTCTCAAAGTCGCGAAGCACCCCAAATCTGACTCGCCTCCGCGCCAACTTCCGCCGCCCGCGCCGGCGCCGGCGCCGACGCTAATTTTTTGAAACCCGTATATTCTTGTAGTCCGGAAACTTTTACATGTTCCCCAAAAAACCGCATCCCCGTATCTCAACCCCCGCGCCCACAGCACCTCTCCGCGCTATACCCGTAAATAAATTACAGTCGACTTTTAGATAATAAGAGACTAGCGTGACTTTGTCACGCTACGGGCCTTTGGCCTGGGGTTAGTTGACTCTATGGGTTGTTGGTTGGGTTCTTGGTTTGTTGTTGGTTGACTCTGAGGGTTGTTTGTTGGCTCTAAGGGTTGATATTTGGCTCTGAGGGTCGATTGTTTGCTTAAAAAGGACAAAAGTCTTTTCTAGCGGCGTTTATGGACATCCTAGGCCCTCGAATTTAAGCTCATTAGAAAGCTTGGAGTCTTTACCATATGTTAGCACTCTTTAAATTGAATCAGGAGTTATATAAAAGCGCGCAAAAGACTTTGCGCGCGCACGACTTCGAACCTGCGACCCATGAGTTTCAACGTCAACTGAAAATGTACCAAATAGCCAAAAATAATTCATATCTCGAATATGCCTGAATAAAATGCGATGTTTGACCTACCATTCGATAGCTAATTTTAGGCTCTACAATAAAAAAAATATGCGCCAAAAAGTGTCAGTGATAGCTAAGGCCGAAATAATGGCCTGAACCTTCTGACCCCAATAGTAGATCAAAAACATCGAAATATCAAAATGTTTTGTATGAGAAAGTTGTTCGGCTTCTCGAGAGCTACAGAATGGTATATAATATGTGGCAACATCTTTAACTACCGCGAAGAAACGGAGACCCAAAGTGCGCTCCAAAAATTCGATACTTCACGGCCCTGGCAGGGCACTTTAATGAAAAGCCAAACAAAAGCGAGTATACTCATATTGAAGCTCTTTCAAAACGCTTCAATATTCTCGAAGTCGCATCCCTCTACCTTCCCTATTCATAAAGATATGAATTTTAGAAGGTTCGCTCCTAACAAAACATTTTGACCATTCAATCGATAATATCTACAACTTCTAGTGTCCAGTTAATAATTCTACTATTAAAAGATGCGCCGTCAAAAACTCTACAATCGCAGTCAGTTTAATCAAAAGCGGACTTTGTAGATTCCGAGAAAAGGGGCAAATACCCTCTCAAAAAGTACCCCAAAAAGGTATGGTTTGCACGGCGGCCTCCCACTGATCTACCAAAACTCGGAATGATCTCAACTCCAGGAATCATATTCATTTTTGAACGGGCTACCGGATACTATTTTTTTCATCGCCGTAGCTTTCCTACAAAAAAAAGTTGCAACCCCTCAAAGTCGCCAAAGTGTCCAAATCCAACTCGCAGGCGCCGGCGCCAACGCTAATTTTTTGAAACCTATATATTCTTGTAGTCCTGAAACTTTTACATGTTCCCCAAAAAACCGCATCCCCGTATCTCAACCCCCGCGCCCACAGCACCTCTCCGCGCTATCCCCGTAAATAAATAACAGTCGACTTTTATATAATAATAGACTAGCGTGGCGCAGCCACGCTACGGGCCTTTGGCCCGGTCAATGGCCACCGGGGCTATCGCCCCGGAGGCCATTTCCCGATAAAAAGATAGTAAGTTGGGTCGTTAGTTGGCTCTAAGGGTTATTAGTTGGCTTAAAAAGGAGAAAAGTCAGTTCTAGCGACGTTAATGGACATCCTAGGTCTTTGAATTTCCGCTCATTAGAAAGCTTGGAGTCTTTAGTCTATGTCAGCACTCTTATAATTTCATCAGGAGTCATACAAAAGCGCGCAAAAGAGTTTGCGCGCGCGCGGATTCGAACCTGCGACCCATGTGTTTCGAAGTGCAGAGAAAATAGCCCAAAAAGCCACAAAATAATTCATATCTCGAATATGCCTGGATCAAATCCCATGATCTACCTATCATTCGATAGCTAATTTTTGGCTCTACAATAAAAAAAATATGCGCCAAAAAGTGTCAGTGATAGCTATGGCCGAAATAGTGGCCTGAACATTCTGACCCCAAAAGTAGATCAAAAATGACAAAATATGAAAATGTGTTGTATGAGAAAGTTGTTCTTCTTCTCGAGAGCTACAGAATGGTATATAATATGTGGCATAAGCTTTAACTACCGAGAAGAAACGGAGGCCCAAAGTGCGTTCCAAAAATTTTCCACTTTACGGCCCTGGCAGGGCACTTTAATGAAGAGCCAGCCTATCCTATGTATACTCATATTGAAGCTCTCGTGAAATTCTGTATGATTCTGAAACTCTCATCCCTCTACCTTCCCTATTCATAAAGATATGAATTTTAGAAAGTTCGTTACTAACAAAAAAATTTGACCCTTCAATCGATAATATCTAATACACCTAGTGCCCAAAAGTCGATAAGTCTACTATTAAAAGAAAGCCCGTCTACATAATCTCCAAAAAACCGCTCCCCGATATCTCCACTCCACCGCCCGCTACACCACTCGGTGCTATACCAGAGGATAAATAACAGTCGACTTTTATATAACTCTAGACTAGCGTGACTTTGTCACGCTACGGGCCTTTGGCCCGGTCAATGGCCACCGGGGCTATCGCCCCGGAGGCCATTTCCCGATATAAATTATCTCTAAGAGTCGTTATTTGACTCTAAGGGTTGTTATTTGGCTCTAAAGGTGGAAAAGTCTGTTCTAGCGGTGCTACTGGACTATCTGGGCCTTTGAATTTAAGCTCATTAGAAAACTTGGAGTCTTTACTATACGATATCACTCTTTTAACATACTCAGGAGTCATACAAAAGCGTGCAAAAGAGTTTGCGCGCGCGCGGATTCGAACCTGCGACCCATGACTTTCGATGTGCAGAGAAAATAGCCCAAAAAGCCACAAAATAATTCATATCTCGAATATGCCTGGATCAAATGCGACCACCTACCTATCATTCGATAGCTAATTTTTGGCTCTACAATAAAAAAAATGTGCGCCAAAAAGTGCCAGTGATAGCTGAGGCCGAAATAGTGGCCTGAACCTTCTGACCCCAAAAGTAGATCAAAAACATCGAAATATCAAAATGTTTTGTATGAGAAAGTTGTTCGCCATCTCGAGACCTACCGAATGGTATATAACATGTGGCAAAACCTTTAACCACCTAGAAGAAACGAAGGCCCAAAATGCGCTCCAAAAATTTTACACTTCACGGCCCTGGCAGGGTACTTTAATGAAACGCCAGACAAACGCAAGTATACTCATATTGAAGCTCTTGTGAAACACTGCATGATTCTGGAACTCTCATCGCTCTTCAGTCCCTATTCATAAAGATATGAATTTTAGAAGGTTCGCTCCTAACAAAATAATTTGACCATTCAATCGATAATATCTCATACACCTAGTGCCCAAAAGTCGATGCATTTAGTATTAAAAGAAAGCCCGTCAAAAACTCTAAAATCGGAGTCAGTTAGATCAAAAAGCGAATTTGTAGATTTCGAGAAAATGAGATAAACGACCCTAAAAAAGTACCCCAAAAACGTATGGTTTGCGCGCCGGGCTCGTATTGATCTACCAAAACTCGAAATAATCTCAACTCCAGGAATCATATTCATTTTTGAACGGGCTACCAGCCACTATTTTTTTCATTTTTGTACGTCCACCAGAAAAAAAGTTGCAGCCTGTCAAAGTCGCGAAGCACCCCAAATCAGAGTCGCCTCCGACCAAAGTTTGGCCGCCCGCGCCGGCGTCGGCGCCAACGCTAATTTTTTGAAACCAACATATTCTTGTAGCCCAGACACTATTCCATAACCTCCAAAAAACCGCTTCCCCGTATCTCACTCCCACCGCCCGTAATACCTCTCGGCGCTATCCCAGTGAATAAATTACAGTCGACTTTTATATAATAATAGACTAGACTAGACTTTTAGATAACTCTAGATTACCCTTTAAAATGAGAGCATGACCAAACCTTTCAATACCACATAACCAGAGTTCTCGGTCCAAAAAAAAAGGTTCAAACTCTTCAATAACGAGACTGAAATCAACAAACGACATTAAACAACAGCAGTAACCATTCAATCAAGGTTGTTGAACTTTCAAGTCTTCAGCACAAGGCAAGCAGTGAATTTAAATACATATGTAATCTCCCGCCAATGAATATGATTACAGAATGTTGATCTTCCAGCCAAGACTATTCAAATTTATAATGGCCAATAAATGCCCAAGTAATGGCCAGCTAATGGCGCAAGACAACTAGTTTACTGATACTCGTCCTGCCATTAAACAACCATTTCCGCGAAATATTACCAATTTTGCACCAGTTCACCATTACCGCGCGGGGAATTGGCCATTCGCTTTTTACCTGAGGCAGCCGCCGCACTTGGCCAGCCGCCCTCTCTCGTGCCCGCCATCTCACTGTCTATGCTCGTGCCTACAAACGGCGACTCCTCTACCGCGCTCACAATTCTGCAACCATGTCAGTGTTGCGTCTACAAGGCCAATTGTTTGCGTCTTTCTACTTGTTTTTAACTCGTATTCTATTTCTCGATTTCAGTGATGATTCGAATGAGGAATCAGAGAAACCGGAGACTAAGCCGTCGTCGGAAGACAGAACTGTGATGAGGCAGATCGAGAGAGACCCTCAGTACACCTTCAGTGTTAGCTTATTCGTCCATTCCACTTTATTATTCCTTTTTTGCTTTTTGAAGTCACTGTTTTATGAATCGTGTTTATTGAATTGCAATTCAAACTTAAAGAGCAAGATTCAGCACTGTCTTTTGTTAATGGTTTGTAGTTAATGGTTCACTTTTCCAAAACAGTTACTGTATTATCCTGATGGTATTAAGGAACTGAGCATCATTCGCGATGTGGTGTTTGCTCGTCTATTGCGAGAGAACGGAGTGGAGAAGGAGAAGGCGACTGGGGATTCAGATGAGTCGGAGTCTCCCTTTGATAACATTGCGAGTGACGAAGTGGATGCGGCCCGTCGCAGTGTCCCTGCCAATTCGGGTTAGTCGGAAAGATCTGGGCTATAGAGCAGAAAGAGACGAGTGAATATTGCAGAGCCGACACAAGCAGGCGGGGGCGGGTTGTTGTCATGGATGACGAGCTTCTTCTCTTCCGCAGCTGACGAAAACCATACAGAAGAGAAGAACGAATTCGGCCCAATCGACTTGGGTGAACTCAAGAGCAATCTGCCAAAGGAATTGCGCGATATCGAGAAACAGGTATGTGGTGTTCTATATGAAAATGGGCTTGTTTGCTTTTATTTTCACAATGAGAAGTGAAGGTATGAGTAGTTTGGGTATTTCTTGTTTAGGTAGATAAGGAGATTCTGGATGTTCTCCATGACTCGTGGGATGATTCGACTCTTCTTCGGAAAGACTTTCTGCTTGCTGACATTGCCTTGAGAATCGACCGTATCACTCTACGACTCACTGACACTTCCGTTTGCTTTCTCTCTTTCCTTCTCTGCTTCTCTCTCCCCTTGCATCTCTCATTTCTCACTTCATTCAGACCAGCCTTGACCGCTCTTCTCCTTCTCCGGATGGTGGTCGTGTCTTGTCGGTGGAGTTGTTTGGAGTGGCGAGTCAGCTTGAAGTCTCTCCTCGCACTCACACTCTCACCCTTTCTCTCTCTGTCCAGAACATGAACTGTCAGAGTCTCCAACTCATGCCATCCTCACCAGTCAGTTCTTCTTTTTGCCTTCTATCGATCTTAAATGTCATTTCTTCAGACAGCGGAGGAAGATGACGGTCCCCTATTCTCCCTGAGTCAGAATACTCAAGTTCTCTTTGCTGTTGGACGAGTCGGCGACGACTTGCAGGAAAGCGGAGAGATCAACCGCAACCCTCTCTTCCGGTATTTTTTCGCTTCGATCGAAGTGTAAGATCAAAATGCTTGAAATGTATAGATTACTGTATCGCCGTCAATCCCTGCGCGCTACGAGGCATACGGTAGAGGCGTCCTTCCAGCCGTTGACTGGAATCTGCGAGCAGCACGCTCTTGCTGTCAGTTTATACTTTTTTTGTTCTTTGTAAGAAAAATCTGAGATTGTTGCTTTAGTTAGCGATTGCAGAGAGTTTGGTCACTTCTGTCAGACGAAGGGAGCGAGGAAGAGGAAGAAGCGGTTGGAATGGCGGAGGAGTCGAGTGCAGCGAGTCGCTCTCCTTCTTCTTCCCTCTCCCTCCAAGCCGCTTCTCATCTCATTGCATCCGTCTCGTTCCCCTCGGTCTTTTTATCACCTTTTCATTCATTTTACACCATCTATCAGACACCTTACGGAACTTGATGTTCTCAAAGTGTTGTCTGAAAGAAGACTTTTGAGATTCGAATGGAGCTGCGTCGGCCGGGAGAAGGGCTGCTGGCTGTTGCAGGAGAGCCCTCTTGTCCGGTTGCCGCTTTCTGCTTCGATAACCTGCATCTCACTGCTCAAAGCACCCAACTCGATCTCACTGAGGTTCTTTCTCTTCTCCAATCAGAAATGCATTCCCCGTTTAGAATATACAATCAATATTTACTCCAGCAACAAATTGATTTTGATTTACAGATCAATATCAGTGTTGGCCACGTTGAAATTGAGGACAAGTTTGAGGAATCCAGGTCTTCGCTGCTAACAACGAGTCCTCCCGAATCGTTGTCTTTGGTTCGTTTTTTCTTCTTCTTTTCCATGTACGCAGAACTATGGAGTCGAATTGATTGTCTTCTGTAATGAAGCAGAGATCTTCTGTGATGTCCTCGTCGATGCCCCAACTCCACGTTTCCTCTTGTTCCCCTGCCAACATTTCTTCTGGCTTCTCGGGTATTTCTGGCTCTCTTCCCAACCAATCTCTGCTTGACGGTTGGGATTCTGATTTAATAAAGAAAATCTCTTTGGGAGAGAGTGATGGGCAGGACAACATGAGGCTATGTTCTTTTCCGTGTAGAAACGGCTTCGCCACATTGACGCGTCTCCTGGAGGCGTAGTTGTGAGAGTTATCGTCATAGCTAAATATGGAATAGGTGGCCATTTGTTATTAGTTTGGAAGGGGATCCGCTGCTAGCTTGCCTCCCTCTTTCTCTCTCTCTCTCTCTCTCTCTCTCTCTCTCCCTTTCTTTGATTCTCTTTCCGCCTTATTAATTTCCGCCACCTCTCTCGTCTGTTATTCTGCAAAAAGCTAACTCTGTGTCGTTTTCCATTAGCATTTCTTCCGGTGCTTTTGCCATGAATCGAGAAATTGTAAGCATTTTCAAGCATCCAGAGTTGTTATCACTACGGGAGGAATTGAAATTCTGCTCGGATCTTCTTATTCTCTGCCATGACTTGCTTACCTTTTTAGCGAAAATACAAGAACAAGAAATGAAAGTATATTATGACAGACGCCGCGGATTTGACGAATGACGCGTAAAGTGAGTGATTTGATCTAGACTTGACTGTCCCGATCGAAGAGAGCCGTAAGACGAGTGAAGCAGCTTCAGTTTGCGGAGGGATGGGATTGCCGGCGGTGAAAGAGGAACTCACTCTTCACTGCTCTCTTGTCAGAGAGGGACATCCTCTCTTCCTCACCAAGTATAACAAGGTATCTCAGCTTTCTTCCTTGCAATTCTCTTCCATTTTGGATAATTATTATCGATCATTGAACAGACAAGGAAGTACTACCCAATTTACCTTAACAGTTTATCAAATGTATGGGATCGTAGTTTGAGGAGGTGTTGTAGCATTTATGAGGTGGCAAGGATTGTTCTTTCTGGTATGTGTGGGACTTTGATGGAAGCCTCTTCTTCTTCGTGGACGTTATTCGTTCCCTTCGTCTTGCATGAATCTCCCATAGAATGGCGATCCGTTGGACGACCTCTTTCCAAATCTAAAAGTTTTGCTGTATTTAGAGGGTAATCTTTACACTTTAAGAGAAAAAAAATTCAACATTTGTTCCAATCAAACATTCCTTGCCTGCTTTTTGCAACGGCCGAATGTTCACGGAAACATACATTGGAGCTTCTCTCATATCTGTTCACCTATCATTCTGATATGGCAACTCAAGCTAGGTTTCTTCTCAGAGATTGTAAATAGCAGTAACATACATACCTCATTCGTCCGCCAGATAGTTTTCCCTTGAATTCTGTGACGATGTTGTCCACGCCAGCTTCGCGACGGAACATTATGGGTTTAAACTCCGGCATGAAGTTGGCATTTTCAGCCTCTGCCAGGGAGACGGAGAATAGTGATAAGTGAAGAAGGATACTAGAGAGCAGAAGGACTTGTCGCATTACCTCCCCGTGCCTGCCTATTCTCTGGAGTGGCAACAGCCAGAATGGCTCTTGGCTCCTCCCCCCACAATCCCTCCTTTCTCTACCAGGCTATAGGGGATATACATCATCCGCGGAAAGCATGTCAAGCCTATAACATCCGATAATTTCCTCTCTTCTTGCAAATTTTTAATTTGCTGTCATCAGTTCGTGGGTGGAGTGGTTTTGTTGTGCGAGTAAAGACGTTTTACATGCAGTCAGTTAAGTGTCACTGCGTGGTGGAGGTGGATGTCAGCAACATGGAAGCTACTATGAATCGACGGACATGGACCGTACTTCTGGACATGGCCGGCCTTTTGGGAGAAGAAGAGAGTCAGCCTGGCAAGGAATCTGCTGTTGCTGCCACCAGTCAGTTGGAGAATGAAGAGAAAGCGAGCGGAGAGAGAGAGAGAGCATCCTTTTAAGGAGAACAACTGCCACCTGCTCCATTGGTGGTAGCATGCAGTTTGCGTGTCTCTTCCTTTCGTCTCCACATGGCCTACCCTGCTGATATCACTGGCCTCGGAACTATAACCGTCTCCGACCTCCTTGTTGTCACTAAGGTATATTGCAATGTCTTTTACATGTCGTGAAAACAAAATAACATCAAAAACTGTTTTGCCAGGCAACTTTAGGCTGATTGTACATGAACGGATAAAATTGTAGCCACACTAATTGTAAGAAGCATAATTCTTTAGTTGTCGACTCGGACATTTGTTTGTTATAACTGGAGATAGTTAAAGGTGCGAGTGGGGGATGTTGGAGAGGCTCTTCGAGTGGATGTCTCTTTGGCTTCTCTTTCAATCAGCGATCACACCCCTGTCCACTCTCTCCACTATGACACTCGTCTTCTTCTCAGAGGAGATTCCCATTCGAGGGCGCATCTCAGGATCATTAAGTAATTTTGTTAATCTAAACTTGACTCATAACATCGCGGAGGTTTCCGTTGAATGAGTACTATTTTCTTGTTGTTAGATACACGGAAGGCGTGGAAGAGGGGGCGGAATGCGATATGCGAGTGGAGGCTGACAGTGGGCCCGAGATGACTCTGCTCTATGTTCACACCCATCGCTTCCTCTGCTCGTTCATCGACTTCTGGCAGCAGTTCGCTGAGCTCCAAGATATTATCATCCGTAATAAACATCCTCGGGTTAATCTTTCTTTTAAATTGGATCTGAGTTGATAAAAACGAAAATAATTTGAAGCGAGAGAACGGCTTACGCAGTCGGATTGCACTGGACGTTCGGCTTCAAAGTGCCACGGACATCCTTCTGCCGCAGAGCTTCGAAAGCGAAGAAATCCTTCATCTCAGAGCTGAGAGCCTCGAATTGACAAATGTCTTTCTCCCTGCATCACAACTCTCCGATCTCATTGACGAATTTTACCTCGAGAGGGAAACTGATGATGGTCTGTTTAATATCGTTGAATTGTGCGTTATAATGTTTAAATGTATTAGTTGGTCCTTATTTTCTTAAATGATAATAATAAGAATAAGAATAATTCTTGAGGTAAGACGGTGATCGATTGTCTACTAGACAATGCCGCGTGCACTCTCTCTGGCGTTCGGCTTCACGAGGCTAAGAAGATTCGCAAAAGCGGAAATGTCTGCCCTTTCCTTCTTCCTTTTGAGATGACTGGTGAATGAATGGTTTAGGCTTCTGGAAATGATTTGGACTGTTCAACTTTCTGTGTTCGCTCCGAGACTCGCGACATCTTCAGCCGCCCCTTCGATCTCACTGTCAATGTCATCCGCAACCTCAGCTGCGAACTCAGTCATGCTCGTATGTTCTGTTTTGACCTTCTTATTCATGGGTACAGAATGGTTTGATGGCAGTTCCCGATCTGTCTATTCTGTACTGCTTGCGAGACGTGAACTGGGAAGTGTCTTCTCGTTTCTACGCTCTTCTTCGTGGCTTTCTTGAGATGAATCTCGGCGAGGAACTCATTCCAGTTCCGGAGAGTATTCCATTTGAAGTTCTGCACCGGCCTGTTCTGAGTTGTGTGCGTTCTTTTTCGCTCTCGTATCACCTTATTTGTCTTTTCTTTATATTCTTGTTTGTATTTGCCACCTTGCAGGAAGTGGGGTCAGAGAAGCGATACGCGACATTGTCAGTGCGTGTCTCCTTCGAGAATGTGAGTGTGGAGTGTTCGGTGGGAGTGGGCGTGGCCAATCTCGGCCCGCCCTTCTCTCCTCTCGCCTGTCTGGAGCTTCAGCAGTCTCGGCTCTCCTTTGATGTTCTGGACGATGGTCAGGCGGAGCTGGACTTGATCTGCGAGAGAGCGCGAGTCTTGGATGCCAGAAGTGGCTCGGCTGCCATTGCAGCCCAATATGGACCCGTCTTGGCTCCTCTTCCTGACTCCACTTCTAGGTTCACTTCGTTTGCTCACACTGTACCAAACTACTGTTGTCAGAATACGAGGATACATACCTCTTTTGGCAGACTTCTTCTGGAAGCTCATCTCATGCTTCGGAAGGGCCAAGCTCCGGTTCTCACTGTTGTTCTTCTACACAGCAGAGTGGTTGTCTTGCCCGACTTCCTCAACGACATCAAGGACTTCATTCTCATCTCGCCCCATGCACGTAAGAACTGGAATTAATTTTCGTCCATCACTCTCTCTCTCTTTCTCTCCCTCTCTCTCTATCTCTCATCTATCTCCATCTCTCTAAGTCTCTCTCCTTCTCTTTCAGCGGAGCCCCCTCCGGCTATTTCACGACCACGCGCTGTGTCCTCTGGAGTTCTGGGTCGTGCGGCAGCTCTTCTGGCTCCCTCTGCCCTTTCTCCTCAACCGACCAACACAGTCAAAGTAACAATGCGGAACTCGGATCTGGTCCTGCCTGAGAAGCCAAAGCAGCCCGATTCACTCGCTCTCCTTATCAGCACTACTACCGTACTCCAACTCACCGAAAGTGGTGGAAACATCAACGCACATGTTGAAGTGCAGGTCCTCTGCTTTCTGAAGCGTTTTCACGCATCCCAACTACCGTAGCGGTAGTTTCCTTTTTCAAATGAAAAAGGAATAGAGCTACAACTGATTCCGTTAAGAGCATCCGCTTGTCTTGGTGTCTTCTGACAGCTCCGGAGAGAAGAACGACCTTCTCGAATGACTTCTCCACCACCATCTCACTTATCATGGCGAAGGATGTCTCTGCCACCCGCGGTCTTCCCATTCTCCTCCAACCACGCCTCATGCTCGATGTATTTGCATTACAGTTGAATTCTACAGGCTACTTACCTAGTTTTATTCTTCAGGTGGATCTGCAGCATTTGATCGCGAAGCTGTCAGTGAATGACATTGGGGCTCTCCGGGATGTTGCAATTGGATATGCTCGCTTCTTGTCTTCCGAACAGACCTCACTCTTCCTTCACAATGCAGATTCGGGTACGAATATTTATTTTTACCTGTAGCCTAATGGTGATTTCCGGAAGAATAGTTTCGGAACAGAAATTCCTATTTGAACATAAAATTGGCAGGAATTGCTATCGGGAAAGTGGGACTGAAGTGGCAAGAATGCGATTTGTGGTTTCACGAGGAAATGAACGGGGCCACGCTTCCACTTCTACGATTCTCTCTGCATGGCAAGCATCTATTTCTCATTCAACCCTTTCTGCTCGCTTTTATTTATGCTTGATTATAGATCTCACAGATATAATTTTTTCCAGATGTGACAATGGAAAAGGAAGGAGACAGAATGAAGTCATCGTTCACTGCGTCCATGGACTATTTCAACCAGCGCCTTTTTGGATGGGAGCCACTGATTGAGCCATGGAAGGTTCTCCGTCTCCATTCCACTCGACAGGACCAGAATACTAGCATTGAACTTGTTGCTGGTAAGCTAGGATCAGAGAGGAAGAGTCAACTTCAGCGGATGAGTTCATTTAGCTGCGAATTCCACTCTTGACATCAATATCATGGAGCAACTCATTTCGCAGGCGTTGGCATTCCAGCAGAGATTCCCTCTCATTCTGAGTTCCTTCGAGGAGAAGCACTACAGGTTTCCCTTATCATTGTTTCTAATCAGTAACAACTCTCCTCATCCTCAGACGCGGTGGCAGTGGAACTACTCAGCATTTCTCTTTTCTGCTGCGGAACTCCACTGAATGCGAGTTGACGTTCACAACCGCAGTGGAAGAAGTGACGGCAGCCAGGGCGGGTCATCGGAGAAGCACTGCGAAGTGGTTGTCCGTCTTGCCCGGCTCTACTCTCATCTTCGAGTTCCCTACCATTCTTCTGTTCTATTCGGTTCGTTTAGTCGCTTGCTCTTGTCCAGTCACTTGAGTTGTCTTTCTTCTCAGCAATCAGAGAGGGAACCGCCGAGACAACTGATTGTCCGTGTCAAGGGATGGGACGAGACTTCACCTGTCAATGTCGATGTGTGCGGGACATTCTTCCGTGTGGTCAAGGCGCTCGAGGTTATCCTGTGCATCCCTCCAACTTAATCATTTTAATTTAATACTTAAACAGGAAAAACTAAGCAACGCCCGTGTTGTGATTCGGGTGAGCATGGAAAGAGACGGACGGAAGCAGATTGAAGTTTCTTCTTCTGTAAGAATAGTCAACCTTCTGCCCCACGCCGTTCAACTCTTCGAGGCGGGCACTCAGAGAAGTCTCTTCACTTTTTATTTGTATAGAGGCTGTAGATCTAGAAAGCTTCGTTTCATGCAAAGCGATTCTTTTATTTCGATTACGTTGTTTGAGAATTCTGCTGAGGACTAGGATGCCATTGACAATCTTCATTTCGATAACCTTTCCTTTTCATTGGATGAACTGATAATTTGCTGCAGGAGTGTGCAGAGTGGAACCTGCGAGCCGCCAGCCTCTCCCCCTCCGGGATGCCGCTCTTTCATTCGATGTCGAGCCTGTCATCTCCGATGGACTTCGAAAGAGGGCGCGGGTGGTCTGCTCAAGGGTCAGGCAACCAGGACAGGTCAGGGACGACACTCACTGCCTTCATGAAGCATCTTCTGCCACTCGAGGATATTGGTAAGCGATGGGGAGTGAGGTGCAGATGAGGGTGAAGAGAGTAAGAAGAAAGAGTGGAGAGAGAGTGGACAGAGAAGAGAGTAAGAAGAAAGAGGTGGAGAGAGAGTGCACAGAGAAGAGAGTAAGAAGAAAGAGGTGGAGAGAGTGGACAGAGAAGAGAGTAAGAAGAAAGAGGTGGAGAGAGTGGACAGAGAAGAGAGTAAGAAGAAAGAGGTGGAGAGAGAGTGGACAGAGGAGAGAGTAAGAAGAAAGAGGTGGAAAGAGTGGACAGAGAATAGAGTAAGAAGAAAGAGGTGGAAAGAGTGGACAGAGAAGAGAGTAAGAAGAAAGAGGTGGAAAGAGTGGACAGAGAAGAGAGTAAGAAGAAAGAGTGGACAGAGAAGAGAGTAAGAAGAAAGAGGTGGAGAGAGTGGACAGAGAAGAGAGTAAGAAGAAAGAGTGGACAGAGAAGCAGAAGTATGTCTTGAGGTTGTGTACGAGTGTCCGCCGTGAGCAGTACCCTGAGCATGACTCGTTGCCCGGTCACTCTCTCCATCTCCTTCCTCCTCTCGCCATTCGTTCTCTTCTTCCTGTCGATGCCCAGCTCTCTCTTTCTAACCAAAGACACATTCTTCGTGCTGGAAAGCGCCTCCAAATCACTTCCGTTAGTCTTTAGCCGTCTCTTAACAAAGCAATATTCATAGATCTTTGAGGTGGATGTCCTATCCGAGATCCTTCTCCTGCTGGAAACTGATCGTTTCCGTTCCTCTTCCCCTCTTCTTCTGAGACGCTCCTCTCTTCCCTCTGATTCTGACCTCCTTCTGGAGACTCAGCTGGTTGATGAGAGGGGGCGGAGCCTTGCTCTCTACGCCAGTGCCCGTTCCTCGGTGGGCGGAGCCATCGAGTTGTCTTTGTGGACTCCGTACTGGATTGTCAACAAGGTTTCACTTTGACATTCCTCTTCCATCCACTGGAATCTCATTGTTCAGAGTGGCCTTCCCATTGTGATTCGACAAGAGGCGGCCAATGAGGATGCGGCAGGGCAAGGAGAGGAACATGAGAGGGCTACCGACAGACATCCTCTTCTCTTCGGCTACGATGGTGACCTTCCAGAAAAGTGAGTGAAGTATAGAGAGAGAGAGAGTGGGAGAGAGCGAGAGAGAGAGAGAGAGAGAGAGAGAGAGAGAACAAAGGAAGAGAATGGATAGAGCAAGAAAGAGATAGAAAGAAGAGAGAGAAAATGTAGGGAGATAGGAAGTAAGAATATGAGAAAAAAGAGAGAGAAAATGTAGGGAGATTGGAAGTAAGAATATGCAGGGTGACTATCCGTCTTGGAAAGGAAGCGATGAAGGAGCCTGGCTACGATTCCCTCTTCTCCCGCCGAATTCATCTCACTCCCGGAGTGCACGCCCTGAAGCTAGAACTCGTCCACGAAACTCTGCCCACTCGGTTTGTATGAAAGATATCGCTGTCTTCACTGAATGCTGCCCTTCAGATACTACAATGTAGGAGTGGAAGTGCGTCCTGGATCTGGGCTCTTCAAGGACACTCAAGTCGTTCTTCTCACCCCTCGCTATATCATTAACAACCTTTCTTCTCACCGCATCTTTGCCAGTCACCACCAACATCTTCTCCATGTTTGTCACTTTTCTCGCATTTTGTGATGTTGTCTAATAAACCTGTCAATTTCTTATGGCTTACGCAATTTCCTCAATGTTTGTCCTTTCCTCTCGTAATGACCTTTTTCCAGGAATCAAAGCGCCACATTGTAATCGCTTCTCAGTCCACTCTCGTGTGGCATGAGAATTACGAGGAAGCGAGTTGGATCTGTCTAAGAAGAGAAGACGCAGTCCATTGGTCATGTCCAGTCAGAATCGACCAGGTAACTCATAGAATATGAGGCATACAGTGCGCGTGAGTAAATGAGTGAGTGAGAGAGAGAGAATAGTAACTATAGAGAAAGAGAGAGAGAGGAGAGAGAGAGAGAGGAGAGAGAGAGAGAGTGACTTACAGAGATGTCGTTCGTTTGAGGTTCGTTCATGCCACGTGACAATGCGAGCAGCAGACGAGTCTCCTGTGTTCGTCCGGATGGAAGTGACCCTCCATGGAGCAGTTCTCCATGTCTCTCTCACTGATGCTCACTTCTATCCGCCACAAATTCAACTTGACAACCTTAGCGAGGTTTTACTTGCTCCACTCAATTCACTTCAACTTTGCTTGCGGTAGCATAGACTACGGTAACTGCAGGTCCCTGTACTCTACCAGCAGAAAAGTGAGAATCCTTCTCATTCACATCTCCGGACGATCTGTAAAGCAAAGAGCAAAGGTTTGTAATCCCAGATATCACCTTATTCATTATTTGTATTTCTATGTATTCCATTGAAGTGGATTACGCGTGGAACGATCCGGATGGAATTCGCCTTCTTGTGCTGCAAGTGTACGAGAAGAAGTCAGAAGTGTACGATCCATCCCGACCGGGGGCCGGCTCTTCTCTCATCTACGAGAACGCCTTCTACATCACACTTCTCCACTCCCATCAGGGGTATCCAAGCCTACTCTGCGTGTATGATGACAAATCCTTTTTTTCCTGTAGCCCTGAGAATCCTATGCGACCAGCTGAGATGTCCGATCTTGTCTTGGAGGTGCTCCAGAAAGGAAAAGTCGTTCTCAATCGTCAGAATCGCATGGATGGGAAGTTCGTAAGCAGAATGTTGCTTTAGTTTTAATTGAACACTTTGCACCACTGCTATGTTCAGCAGTGGAAGCCAATTGTGGCGATGGCGTGCGGATAGTTGTTTGGAGAATGTGGGAATGTCCATTCGACATCGGAATCCAATGGTGCTTGACTGCATCCAGGGAGGGCTGCTCATGCTCACTCCCCGCGACTCTGCCAAGGACCACACCCAGCAGTTCGTCCTCTCTCAACCACGATGGTTCTCTTGAAATGCTCACTCTTTCCAGCTGGCGACTGGGCAGAGATGGCCGAATGGTGTGTAGGCTGCAAGGAATGGCAGTGGCAGCCAGAACGGCTTCCCTGGAAGTGGCCTTGGTTCAGAGAGATGACTCCTCCCCTGACCAAGTGTTCTCCATCGAGAGACAGCGACCGGGGAGTGGCACTCTCCATGTCCACTGCATGCACAGTGGACCGACCATGGTTAGTCTCCGCTCTTCTCTGGAATGACAAGAACAACTGCAGTTGCAGGTGGTTCAAATCACGGACAGCGAAGAGAGTTCTCCCTCAGCCGGGGACAGACAATCGCTCTCTGCTCTGGCTTCGTCCCCCTCTCGCTCTCTCGAGATCACCATCCATCTCAGAGACGGAATTGGCTTCTCTCTCGTCTCTTCTTCATCCGAAGAACTGCTCTACGGTCATCTGGCTGCCGTGGAGATATTTGCGAGGATCGCAGGCAAAGCAATTCAACTCACGGCGAGCATCGAGAACATTCAGGTCAGCTGCTTCATTCCTTCCCCTAATCCCATATCTCTCTCTCTCTCCTCTCTCTCTCTCTCCTTCTCCCTCTCTCCCTCTCACTCTCTCTCTCTAACTCTCTCCTGTCTCTCTCTCTCTCACTCTCTCTGTCTCTTCAGGTGGACAACCAGCTACTCTGCTCTTCTCAGTGGGGAGTGCTGTCTTGCCGTGCCGAGCACCTGGCCCACTCGGAGGGGACGCCAGCTTCTCTAGCCATCCGCCCTGCCCTTAAGCTCGAGATGCATACCGTACCCCGCAAGCACTACGACTCTTTTGATGTTGGTGCACTCTTTCTTTTTCACTGTCCCTACGTCATTTTGGTTCTCTCGAAACCTTGTTTCATTACCCCAGAATTGTGAAATGTTGATAGAGGAAGTTGCAGGTGCTGCGAGTTCGGCTGTGTCCCCTGAGTCTCCATCTGGATGAGCTTCTCCTCTGGAAACTGCTGGCCCTTCTCCGTTCCTCCTGCTCTTCTCGCCATGGAGATGCCTTCTTCCTCGCCCCTCCCGACACGAATCTGTCCTGGCCCGATGTGGCGAATGCTCGTCGCTGCTATTTCGGCACTCTTGATTTGCAATTTGGAAGAGCTGCTCTGTCTGGTATGTCCTTTCCATTCTACGAAGTATGACGGATGAGCAATGAAAGATCTTCATTTCTAGTGGTGACAACCCCCAAGAGTGAGTTGTCTCCGGAGTTGCTTCACATAAAGGAGCAGTTCAACACTAAGCTCGTTTCCTTCGAGGGTGCCAGCATAGAATTGCCACCGTTCAGGTAGTCTCTTCATAATAGTTTGCCATTTCTCTAGGTTTACTTATTAATGTAACAACTTTACCTCGTTCCAGACAATTCCACTATTTTGAAACATCGTCATTTCTCATCGAGAGCTTGCTGAAATTTTACATGGGTTTGTGCCAATCTCTCATTAGTCTTCTGCGTGCGAGTTTTTCATGATCTTGAACTAAACGCTTCTCTTTAGCTGAGCTGCGCAAGCAGACGTTGAACATCATCGTGACCCTGGACGCCTTTGGCAACCCGCTGGGATTGGCTACGGATGTCATCGATTCATTCCAAACTCTCTTCATCGAGTTCAATGTCCCCGGCTTCGTTGCTGGTCTTGGCTACGGACTTTCCAACAGCGTCTCCAAGGTGAGAAGAGAATGAGGAATTGGACTGGGGTGGGGCAAGATGATCATGCCATAATTTCCTTACATTAGATGGCCTCAGCAGCGTCGTCTGGCGTTGGAACGTTGAGATTCGAGAAAGAGTTTGGCCAGGAGTGGAGGCGGAGCAAGCAGCAGGCAGGCCCCGCCCCCTCTGCTCTCTCGCATCTCTACGGAGGAGTCAAAGGACTCGGAGTCGGAGTCATCGGAGGAGCCACCGCCATCTTCACTAATACGATGCAGGAGACGAAACGGAGTGGACTGCTGCAGGTACAGAGGCAGTTTGGAGTTACTGGGAATAGTTGAAGGAGCGAAGGACATTTCAGGGTCTCGCAGTGGGAGTCGTGACTGGAGCCCTGGATACGGTAACGAAGCCAGTGCAAGGGCTGTGTGACTTTGTAGAGGGGACAGCCTCTGCCCTGAAGCACGCGACTGGCCCGTCCGGCAGCCACTCGGGGCTGCCCGGAGGGGCGGGCGAGAGACGCAGACCACCAAGGGTCTGCAAGGGTCTCTTCGGTCTGCTCCCCGCTTTCTCTCGTAGCATGGCTAATGCTCAGATCGAACTCATGCGAATTAACGATCATCGCACCAATGAAAAGTGAGTTCCGTTGTTTATTTGTTTTATCCCCTCCTTCGCAGTCTTCCTTTATCTCGCCTGTACTAGCATAGCGAATAGGCTGAACTTGTATTGGTTAGATGAATAAAGAAGTCTCTTTTTCAAGACTCCTGGAAGTGGAAGTGTGCGCTGAGCAATTGACTGGCTCCCGTCTGGTCAGGCAGTATGTCCTCCTCTCCGACTGCCAAGCTTACGTCTGCCGTGAGGATGATGAAGTGTCCTCTGTGGTCCATCGGCTACCGTATGCCTTCGTTCGCGCAGTCAACGCCACGACGGATCTACCGAATTCTCTCGCTTGTGTTGGTTAGTGAAGAAATCCTCTCTCTCTCTCTCTCTCTCTCTCTCTCTCCTCTCTCTCCATATCCCTATACCATCTCTCTCTCTCTCTCTCTCTCTCCTCTCTCTCTCTCTCTCATTCTAGAAGTGACGATGGAGAGTGAGAGCCCGGGGGACGAAGTAGTGCGACGAGTACAATTGTGGTGCACTCGGATGGAGACCTCCCGGAGACTGGCGGAGAAGTTGGAGAGGGCAAAGCATCTCTACGATCACTCTAAGAGGAGTCTGGAAGACGGGGCTGAAGAGATTGCGGAGCTCTCATCTGCTGAGTCTGCCGACTCCACCGGAGGATGTCCCGTTTAGATTGTTGTACTTTATCATCCTTTTCCCGCTAATCAGTCAGTTGTTGTTTCTTTGTAACTGTTACTGGGTTTTTGTTTTGACAGATGTGATGTGATCACAATGTACAGTTAGCTCAATGGTCAGGAAGCAAATGCCGGTGAACTGCGCCATTTCCTCTTGGTTATTAACTGTTTCTTTCTTTCATGCTCACTCATGTACCTTTTGCACCCCAGATGACCACTACATAGCCTAGTCTGGTTCTAAGGAATTCAGTTAATACTCTTTCGTGGTGATTTCATTCGTGTTCTGTTCATTAGCATTCGATCTTTATAATCCATCCCCCCTGTGAAAAGACGCTGCAATATTGTGCCTGCATTTGGGTTCTCTAGTAATGATTAGCATGGCTTGGTCAACGAATAACTGGAACGAAATGGGAATATGGGTAGTGATTTCTTTAGTGGCGGATGCTTCGATCGTGATTTCCTCCTTCCTTCGGCTTTCATGCTTCTCTTCAGCTGTTATTCAGACTTTTCGCTGATTCACTGTGATAACTCGCATTCTATTTATTCAGATGATTTATTTCCTTATTAGGATATTCAGAGTTGCTCCGATGAAGATAAAGAATTATTCATTCGTTCGAACTGTTTGTTTCACTCGTTCATTCAACAATGGAAGGGAATATCTTGCTTTTTGCCATATCGAAAAGATTGGAGTGTTTCTTCGTTTACAGTGTGGCGGATACATGAGCCGAGGACTGCAAGTGTTGGTCGGCTCTTGCATTTTCAGCACGATTACCATTGGTTAGTGTCCTCGTTTGTATTTGACATTGAGGCTATGGAATACTTTGAGCGGCTGTTCTTTGGGATGAACGCAGACAGCGGGAGAGGAGACAAGAAGGAGTGAAATACCGGCTGAACTCGATCCAGCAGAAACAGAATATGACGGAGTATGAGTTGCAGAGACAACGATACGAAGAATATAAACAATCTCACTCTTGAGCATCTCTACTCTCTCATAGGCGCTCTATAAAAGTTTACAAACCGATATTGTCGTCTTTCTGATTCTGGTCTGAGACCACCGTGTGCTATCTGATTTGTCTCGTTAGACCAGAAATGACTGGTAGAGGAATGAATAGTTCTCCAGATGAATTGGGGAGGCCGGGGAATGCGCGTAGCCGCTCTCCACACTTCAAGGTTCGTCGAATGCCCTCTTCGCATCCTTTCTTGACTTCTCATTTGCATGCAGGACGCTATGTGCTGAGCCTCTTCTGCTGAAGAGAAACTACAAGCAGGACATTGTTTATCTCTACCAGTTCCCCCGCTCCAAATTCGCTCCGAATTTGTCTCCATTCTGCTTGAAACTCGAGTCTTATCTTCGTACCAAGAATATCAAATATGAGGTACCTTTGCCATGTTCTGTTAATATTTTTGAAAGCTGCGTTACCAGGTGTGCGAAACATTTACGAAGAGATCGAAGAATGGCCTGCTGCCCTTCATTGAACTAAATGGACAGCATCATGCGGATTCCGGGCAAATCATTGAACATCTCGAAAAGAGATTCAACTGCCAGGTTTATTTTACTTATGAGATTAAATTTTATTTGGAATTGTACTTTGGTTCATTGACGAATACATGTGTAAGGAAAGTGAAAAGCGAGAGAGACAGGCTGCGGGAAAGAGTGAGAGGGAGAGAGAGAGAGATAGAGAGAGAGAGAGAAAGAGAGAGAGGCAGCATGAAGTGATTGTCTCAGGACAGTCTGACTGCGGAAGAGCAAGGAGTGGCACGTGCCCTGAACAGAATGCTGGATGGATCCACTCTCCATGCCATTCAACTAGACCGAGTTGTCAAGAATGGGCCCCGTTTCCTCTCTCGAGAAGTGAGTTGTCTACTCTGTCAGCCATGGCCCTTCTCGGTCTCGTCCCCACTCCTCTGTCTTCCTCCCCTCCAGGTCTCTGGCATGCCTCTTCCTGGTTTCATCACTTCCTATCTGGGGAATCGGATGGCAAAGGAGGTCTCGAAGCGAATGAGGAAAGGCCTCGGGAAGCTGACGGATGCAGAAGTCAAGGATGTTCTTCGTAAGGATTTGCAGGCAATCGACAGTCTCATTGGACAGAAGCGGTTTCTGTTTGGCGACACGCCCACTGCCGTTAGACTTTTCTTTGTCTTTCGGAATATATTGGAAGAAGGGATCCATTCAGACAGACTGCTCGGTGTTCGGCCACATTGCCAGCTGTCTGTTCCTTCCTTACCGCCAGGCCCTCTCTGACATGGTAGAGGACGACTTCCACTCACTCCAGGGACTCATCAAACGCTTCCGTGCTCATTATTACCCAGAGTGGAAAGTCTAGGCACTTCTCCGTAGCTCGTTTCTTCCCCTAGCTCTAGGCATTTCTTGCGGTTCGTTTCATCCGATAACTCTGCGTTCATGTGTATTGATATTGATCCTTAGAGCTTGAAAGAATAAAAGTTGGAAGAACTAAAAAGAGCAAAACTTTAAAATAATTCGGCAATAACGCCGCAGTTGCTGTTCCTGGTGCATGAGTGCTTCTGCGAAAGGGTGACGGTATCTCTGTTGTTTGGTGAAAATCCATAAGAGTCGTTCTACACCACACACTAGTGTGTTTTTTACACTGCCGCGATTCACAAAGTTGAAGAGTATGCCAGTTTGTGATTAATCGTTAGCATTTTTAAACTTTCGTTTGTTTGTTACATGAGATAACTTAGTTGAGAAGATGCTGAGCAGCAGTCGCTTGCCGTTGCTGTCGCGTTTCTTCAGTCCCTCCGTCTGCTCTTCCAACTCGGCATCCGGAAGATGGTATCCTCAACCGGAGTACGCTTTTAACCTTTTGTTGTAGTTGAAGATAGGATTCAATATTGAACGATTAGCGAGTTGCGATGAGCGGTTTCAGCTGCCCCCGCCTCTTCTCAACATCACCGGGTGATTCGGTTGTCTCTACGACCTCTGCTCCCTCTCCTCCCCAAGCAGCTCTTCCCCAAACCGAACAGAACTCTTCCGTCGTATTAGACCGAGAACGAGCTGCACCAATTTACGCACCGCCACGTGGGCAGAAGAAGTTTTGTCTGGTGCGGGGAGCGAAAGGAGAACTCCTCGCGGACTATGTCCTCTTCGAAGAGGCCATCCAGCGAATCAAAGTGCCCAGGACAAAGTATTCGGATCTGACCCGCGAGGAGAGGGACATCTACATGGCCCACTTCAGATCTGTTGAAGAGCGACGGCTCTTTTATCTTGACCCCCAAACGAAGCTGAAAGTCTTCAACATCAGCCATCACATCGAAAAGGGGAAATGTTGTGGATGCGGATGCCGTCACTGCCCTTACGAACACGAGAATGCTGAAGAGGATGTCAAGAGAAGCAAGCGATGGAATGGAGCCTTCTTTGTGTAGCCGAATGCCCTTCCCTGTGTCTGTTTTGGCGATAAAAATTGAGTTCGTGATGAGTTTACGAGGCACAGAAATAAATTCGTTGAATAATACGGTTAAAAGATGTCTTTGGCTGTACTTTCAGTTATGAGATGTCCAAGCACCGAAGTCGGCCGCCGAACTATGGAATCCATCGAAGAACACGCTGCATGGTGGTGGACAATTCACAGCTCGGGAAGGATGCCTTGACCGCGGGCAGACTGGCCTACTGCATCCACGTGTACAAGCAGGGATACCGGGCCAAGCACATGCCCCATGCCACTCTTGGCGACAAGGTCGGTCTCTCTCTCTTCTTTCTCTCACTCTCTCTTCACTCTGCCACGCCACTCGACTCGTCTAGATTCTGGTTGCGATTCGGGGCGAGATGAAGAAGGCCTTCGTGGTGGGGGCGCAGACTCACGTCCACGTCAGGAAACACGGAATCCCTGTCACTGACACCAACAACATCGTCCTGCTCAATGACGTTGGTTCATCCATCCAGTATTCTGATGTCCTTGCAACTATGGTTGTGCAGGAAGGAAATCCACTGGGTACTCGAGTCACCGCACCAATCCCATCGCAACTGCACCAGAAGGGGACAAACGCCCAGTTCGCGAAGGTCTTGGCCATCTCAAACAAGTTCATTTGAATTTATCGTTTTTTGTTGTTATTGTTCTTCCGTGTGCTGATAGCTTTGACAAAACGAATTTTACTGCGAGCTTACTCCGTAAATACCTATATCTGAATACTATCGTTATTACCCGTCTGGGACAATTCTATAACATTTTGCTGTTAAAGCATAAAGCAAAATACAATCAAACAAGCATACAGAAACGACGGCGAAACAAAACGGGTAACAATAACAACATATTCGAGTGGAAACGGTGAGTAGAGCGGGCTATTTCTTATTTCTCGAAGACCTCCAGAGACACTCAGCTGGGATGACTGGTTTGAGTCTGCTTCTTCTAGAAGGGACAGGGGCAGGCGACTTCTCAGACTTGGATGGAGCAGCGGCTGGAGGGGCGGACTTCTCTTCCGTCTTCGACGACTCGTTTGTCTTGGCCTTGGGGACAGGCGTTGCTTTTTCGGATGCCGGCTTCCGCGATGCGAGGGAAGATTCGGAGGTAGCGGGGGGGCCGGCCGGAGAGGCCGAACTGGTAGAAGGACCAGTCTCCGCCGCAGCCGCTGGCATCGCCACTGCTTTCTTCTTTTCCCCCGAAACTGGCTGCAAACAACGTATTATTATGGATGGATATTAGTATGAATACAAAAGAATGAAATGGGCAAAACCGTGTTTGTTATATGTGATCTCTCTATTAGATAAACAACGTATGTAATTTATTTACCGCTCAAATGTTTTTGCTTCCTGTGGGCGGCAGGATTGGTGGATTTGGATGAAACTTTCCAGAAAGGTACTTTGAAGTCTCGGCTATCGTCCTATGAGGCTTTGGAAATTTTTGGTTGGCGCCGGCGCCGGCGCCGCAAAGGGGGGTGACTCGAGAAACTTTGAGGTCGAATATCTCTTTTTCTAGGGCACCTACAAAAATAACAAAAATAGTATTGTATTCTTCAGGGCCGAATCTACAAATGACCAGAAGTTCGATTTCGTAGATCGATTGGTAATTCGGTGGGAATGGATTTTCTAAAATGGTCACTTTTTCGCATGTTTTTGCCCCTTATCTCAAAATCCTGACATTCGCTTCGTTGATTATCGGGTTCTATCGATGCAGTTTTTCAAGGCACATCGTTTGATCTATGACTTTCTATGGCTTGTAAAGTTTTGCGCATCAGGGATATCAAAAAAATCGATAAAACTGAAATTTTTTTTGTTAGGGACCAACTTTGAAATTTTATATCTCAAGAAGTAGGAACCGCATGGTGATGGGACTTCATGCACCTTGTTCAGAATCAGTCCGCCTTCAATATGAGCCTATTTGGGTTAGGCTGGGTTTCCGGGAAAGTGCCCTGAGGATGAGATGAAATTTAGGTCACTTTCCTGACATTTTTTTCCTCGGTTTTAGAACATATGGCTATATGTCGCATATCATTCGGTAGCTTAGGAGTAGGGGAACAACTCTCTCATACAAAACTTTTTCGTAAAATCAATTTTTGATCTACATATGGGGCTGCTAATGTTCTCGTGCATATTTGGGTCTGATACTCGAGTTAACGTTCGAGGGGACTATTTTTAATGGCATAAGGAAGAAAAAAGCAGTAGAATGAGCTATTTAATTTCATATGTTACCGCTGGAAAAATCGATATTTCGTAGGTCAGTATTTTTTAGTGGCAAGGAGTTGGAATTTTTGGCTCATAAGTTAGATCTAAACAGAGTCGCGGATTACAATCTCTCTGCCGTCGAGATTAAGAAAATAGGAGACTTCTGCGCGAAGTTACGGGCACGAACGTGAATATGAGCCTCGTTTCTTTCCCATTCTGCATCTAACATCTCACCACTGGCTTGGGAAAGGTAGAGTGAAGTCAGAAGTAAGCCTCTTTGGTCTAATGCTAAGGAGCTCACTGAGAAGTCCAAAGAACCCGGGCTCGATGCCCGGTCGGGAACAGACTTTTTACACATTTTGAAAACTTAATTTCTGTTTATAAATCTTATTTAACTAAAGGAAATTAAATAGAAGAGCCATTCTAAAGGTTTTAATACTACGTGCGTGGTCAAGTGCATGCATGATCAAGTGCTTTTCGATTGCGTTTGCGAATCCATTGTATATGCATCCAACCTACCGTGTCTAAGCGACTCACACATATAATAATAATAATAATATTAGTAATAATGATAAGATATAAGAATAAAAGATATAAGAATAAAATACAAGAATAAAAAACAAAGAGAGATATTCGTCTTGGTATTACGTTCACTCCTCCCATTGAACTCGGGTCTGGGCCAGCAATCCTTAACAAAATGGCCTGTGGCAAAAACCGTCTAATATAGGTTGCGCCGCTAGATGGGGCTGGGCGAGCATAAACGCAATCAAGCACTTAAGGAAGCATGCAGGGCGGCTGTTTTAACGGCTGCCCGCTGCTCGCCGGTGTCGGACGCAGGCATCCAATGCGTGCTGGCGTCCGATGCTTGGTGGCGTCGGACGGAGGCGTCCGATTGGCTCATTTTTCCCCAATTTTTTTTTCTTAGCAATAGCTCAAAGCTTTTCTTTGCTAGAAAAGCGAAAACTGAATCAAACACAACAAAACCCTCGCTGGTCTAACGACCCCCACTTATACCTTCTTAAATCGGGAAATGGCCACCGGGGCGATAGCCCCGGTGGCCATTGACCGGGCCGAAGGCCCGTAGCGTGCCGAAGGCACGCTAGTCAAATTTGGGAAAAGAACCTTGACATTCTTAGCGATGATTGGTTTGTGTTGTCCTCGTCTTCCTCTCACGAGTGGAGGCTTGGCTGGGGTTGAGGAAGGCGCGGCAGAGTTGATGGAAGGAGGAGTGATCTTCTTCTCAGGGGAGGAGGTGGCAGATTCGGTGGAAGGGGAAGTGATCTTCTTCTCAGGATCAGCCTCCTTCGGTGGAGGCGGCGATGATAATCGGGCATTTTTTATCTGAATACACACAGATCAGCATTGAGCGCGAAGGTTTACTTCTTGCAAACCTCTTTCTGGGGAGAGGGAGAGGCTTCTTCAGTGGTCTTCTTGGGGGGCAGAGTCAGGACAGAGGAGAGTGCTCGGAGTGCTGCCGTGGGCACCGTCGGCTTCATCTCCGTGCGACGTCGTTTCCGACTCTCGCTTGGAGGAACACACACAACTCCCTGCAATGGAAACAACTAATTGATATACATTTTTTTCCCTGTTTCAAGCTGTAGACGATGAATGGAAAGCCCTCCTGAACTGACATTGCTGGGAGGGGCGGTGGCGACTGGAGTGCCTGGCTTCTCGCTCTGCGTGGAAGGAGGCTCCGTCTTCAGTCCCAAGCCTATCTCATCCTTCGACAGAAACGAAGGCTTGGCCAACTGCTCCGTCCCTTCTATTTCCTTCAAGATGTCGTAGTTGATCTTGTTAGACAGCTTCTTCTCCTGTGAACAAGTGAATTCAAACTGCGATGTCACGTAAAACTGACTTCCACGCAATCTCCCTAAAAAAAGAGATAAAATGTCAAAAAAATGTTCGCTGAAAATGCCTCGAAACGCGAACCTGGATGACTTTCTCGATGGCCTCGACAGCGGAGTTGGCATTGATGGGGGTCTTCTTTCGGTTCGGCCTCTTTCTCTTCTTCCTCACACCATTCGGATTCTCTCTCTCCTTCGCTTCTTCCTCTTCTCTTTCCCTTCTTCTTCTCTCCATCTCTGCCATGTGCTCTCCATTGAATTTCATCCAGACCCTCTCCTTGATCACCGCCTCAGAAGTTGTCAGAATGTATGAGTCAATTTCATCGTCGTTGATATCTGTAGAAAATTAATTATAGACACAATACGAAGAAAGCAAAGCATAGCCCAGTAAAAAAGAAATAAGCAAAGCAAGAATACCATCCAAATCAAGGTCGCCGTCCTCGTTGTCCTGAGCAGGTAATCCGAATGGTTTGCTGTCCCAGCTGGCTCCGGCTGAATGACGAATTCCGAGAGATTCGAGCGAAGGTCCAAATCGATTGGCATTCGAAGTGGACGCGCTGTCATCCTCTTCCTCCCTATACAATTCAATCTTTGCTCCTCCCAAAGAGTAAGAATGCCGAATAACCGAACTCGTCATCCGCAGCACGGAATACTGTATCGATGATCTCGTCACGAATGTGCAAGTCTGCCGCTGCGCCCACTTCCCTAATATTAGAAAGCCTCCTTGAGTAACAATTACAAACGACAGTTAAGTATGAAAAGGATAACAGAGCAAAGCAAAACGGTTTTATTGAACTTCGTATATATACTAGCATTCTTTATACCTGTCATCTAGACTTCCTCCAAGCAATTTAGCATATGGCGTTCGCTTAAACTTCTCTCTTCTTTTCTTCTCCAGTGCCTTTTCCAATTCGGCTTCAATTGGTTGAATCTAAAGTAAAAGAGACAATAAAAGGCTCTGCCAAGGGTCTTACAAAACAGGGTGGGTATGCAGTTTTGGGTTTAGATGGTATGGAAATTTTAAAAAAAGGGATTTTTTTTTAAATATAAATAGCACCACAAACTGAGTGGGGGGATAATGCTTCATTCAGCCCCAAAAACAGCATTGTACACCGTTTCGGCCCTGGCTTTTCCACCCTCCAGTAAAACATACTGTGATGTGACACCAAAAGTCAATTTCACGCACTGTGCGAATTGCTTCGTAAAATGCACAATAAATATCCCGACGCAGAGCATATGTTGCCCTTCCACGGGCTAATACTTAAAATTGCTGTCTCGGCGATATAACTGTAGTTTCGGAGTGACTGTAAACGATGGAAACTTAGGAGTGACTAACATCTTTTCCAATCTTATCGGCCTCTTCGAGTTCCCTTTGAAAAGCGGCTCTCCTCCGCGCCTCTCTGAAGGCGGGCGGATCCTCGCAGTGCTCCTGGAAAATTTTCACACATTATTGGGCTATTTTGGAAAAAAATTATACTAATAATCCGAATATTCTGAAGATAAACACATATTCCCTAAAGAATTTTGCTTGAAGAAAGGGGATCCAGGGAGTATGAACTGACAAGGTCAACAGAGACGAACTGGTCGAGGGTGAGGGCGGAGGAGGGGGTGTGGCTGAACTCTTCCAGCCTCTTCCTCACAACACTCTCACTGATGTGCACGACTCTCACCACATCAGCCACAGTTCGGTTGAAGTTGAAGCTACGAGCAGCAAGAAGAAGGGCAGCCCCGCAGAGGCCGGTCGGTCTCCGTCCGGTCGAGATCCAGTCTCTCTTCATTCGCTGCACGAGTCGAGTTGCCAGTGCAACCACCTACACATCTCTAGCTCACTTCTTAAGAGAGGATACATATCACATGAAACAAAACAAGGATAACGAGTTTAACATCTTTTTGCTTGTCTCCAAAGTCGAGAAGAGCCGCGAAGCGAAGAACGTAAAGGCAAGGGTCAGTTGTTGGCAGATTTATACGAAGTGAACGGGTCAAGAAACTCAAAGTCCGTCCAAGATCGTACACGTTCACCTAAAGTGAGATGAAAATGGAATAAGCAGAAAGAAGGAAATGCATTAATCAGGAGAACACCTGTGTAATATCGGAGAAGTCGAGAAGAAGATGAGGAGTGTTTTCGAGTCGGCAAGTCATGTAAAGACAGGCAGTGACGACATGAGAACGGAGCCGGCCTCGCGTCAGACTGCGACTCACGCACATCTTAAAGAAGTTGAAGGCGGTGTCCACGCAGTGCTTATTGATTCGCAGCTGAGAAGCTATCTGCAAGGAATTCGGAATGAAACATACAGGAAGTTCTGCCGTTCAGGTACTTGAAGCACAACCACTAGGTTCAAGTGATATTATGGTAAATAGCTTCAGCAAAAGCATCAAATGAAACCTCTTCAATGAGCTTTCGTCCTTTCGCATGAGTCACTTCTCGTGATTCTTGTGACACCAAGCCAGAAGCAGTTCCATGCTGCCGTTCCATTGTAACTGTTTGACCTGAAGAAAAACAGTTCCATTACCAGATAACAAGATCGAAAGAGTGCACAAACCGACAAGAGTATGGCCGGAGCCACCGGCCCTCTCCTGGAAGGCATTCTCGGAGACGACGATGGACTCTTCGATGACAGTGCCGCAGCCGGTACAAGTTGCATCCCCCCTCGCGGCATCCTCGTCGATCTCCGAGCAGCCGCAGTGCGGACACGCACGCATTCTTCACCAAGGAACACGTAAACAAGCGCCAGACTTGGCTGATGAGGTCTGCAATCGAAGCTGCTTTAAACAGAATTGACACAGAAGTTTTTCGCCAAAACAACACGAAAACAAGCAAACAAAAACAGGTGAAACATTAACAGTGGTGCAAGGGCAGGGACCGCAATTATGCTGCATCGATTTATGAAGCACATTGAGTAAAAGTAGGAAGCAGTGCTGTTGTTTTGAATAAAGCCGATTGCTATTTAAGATTATTTTTTCGATTCGAAACCATTATGAGAGTTAGAGAAGCAGAATCACCACAAGATTCTTTAGTGTACCTGTGGCAGTCATGCCTAAATCAAAGCGTTTCATGTTTCTTACCCGCTTTATTTATGATATTATTAGCAAATTTTGATTAGTGTGAACTAATTTAATCTATGTTCGAAGACCGCGCTGTTAATAATATTGCTCATCCCCTATTAAGCTCTTTTTAATGTAAAACTATGATTTCTTATTCCTTTGTGATCTTAGGATGCAGAATTCGTCTGATCCTCGCCGGCCAAACAAAATCGTCAGGTTTGGTTGTGTTTCCTCGCTTAGTGTTTGTTTATTTGTAGTATTTTTTATTAAATTTATGCAGATGCTTATTTTGCTCAATTTTAATTGTATCTTCTTGTTTGTTCTACTTCAGACTGAAGCCGAACGATGTGAATGCACAATCTCTGTTGGATGACCCTTTGCCAGAGTACATGAATGTGCTGGGAATGATCTTCAGCATGTGTGGTCTTATGATGCGGGTTAGCCAGTCTTTGCTTTCTATTCTGCAAGTTTATCCAGTTGATGTTGCCTAAACAATCCGAATTGAGTTGAAATGGTGTGCGTGGGCTGCTTTGTTCTGTTCGTGTGTCAGTTTCGCGAATACTCGTTCGTCTGACGATGCCAAGCAGATCGTCAGCAGTTTCATGTCAGGCCGTTTTCCGTCTTTCCTTTGTTCTCGGCCATACTCCTATTATATCTTTTCAGGTTGTCAGTCTCTGCCGTTGTTATGAGCTACTTGCAGAATCCCCAGCCAATTATTCCTCCCTGGGCATCACTTATTTCATGAGATCCAAGACGAAGCGAATTTCCTCTATGCGCTTATTTTAAGCGAATTTTCTCTATGCGCTTATTTATTAATTGATGTCGAGGCTGTGGTAACAGAGTTTTTGTTGTTTTTGTGTGAATTTAATTATCCGAAGTATTATAGAGAATAAACGAACTTTTGGACACTTCTTTGGAGAACTCGGGTCCATGAAAAAGGAATGGAGTGTCTCGTGACGTTGCCTTCTGGAGCGTAAACGAAGATGACTTCGATTCAATCTGTGGTGAGAGTTGAGATCCGTTTGTGTGTCTGACCCAGTCTCTTCCATTCCTTTCGCTATTTGATTCCCTTTCCGGTCATACTTAGTTCACTTTCATCACGGCATAAATTCTATTTATTCAAGTCTATAAACATTGGGGTTAGTTTAAGTTACCGGGAAAGAATGAGATTTCTATTAAAGCAAGAAATCTGATGACTAGTTTGCTGGTCTCAACAGCGAAAAGTTAAACAGGCTAAGAGAATGGGAGGTATATTACTTGAGTGCGTAGCCTACAAATCACTCGTATAGAAATGCTGGTAATGGCCTCTTCTGCTTTGCATAGAACTATCAACCGCGTGCTTCATTCGACAAAGAAAGTGAAGGAGGGGGGGGGGGGGGGGGAGGGAGACAGAGAGAAGGGTATTTCTACTCATCGTCCATGGAAGAGCGTCTCATGACCGGGACGGGGAAGCCATGCATGGAATCCTTGGCCGGCCATGAGTACGTCTTGTTGATCAGCTCGTCGTACTCCACTGAGTACACTTGGTGGCGGATGAACAGCTCCTGCAAGTTAGTTCAGCTTCAGTTGGCATGGTTCTAGTTTATAAATTCATACTTTACTACGCTTCAGGTTCTGTTTAGTCTGTTAATTTTGATGAGAATCACAAATTGTCTTAACCTTGTCCTCCGGTTCGGGGTAGAGAGTGGCGGTTCCGTTAGCGTAGCAGTGATTGGCTACTTCCACGGCGATCTTGATGGAGAGCTCTCGGATGTCTTTCAGACGGGGGTAGATGCGCGAGTACGTGGTCAGCGACTTCTCCGAAACGCTCTCTGCCACTTTCTCAAAGCACTTTTATTGTCTGACGTCGTTTGATAAATTAATGAAAATATAAGTTGAAAGGTGACTCCAAGAAAGTATACAAAATACACGGACCCTGGCAGCGAGGAGGAAGAGACTGTTGTCGATGTGACGAACTTTGAAGAGAACGACTCCGAGGGCGACTCCGGGGAAGATGTACGCGTTGTTGCCCTGGCCCGGCTTGTACAGCTTCCCGTTCAGGGTCACATTGTCGAACGGACTTCCAGAAGCAAAAAGAACCGAGCCCTGTAATTTGCTTTCTTATACATTATTGTTTTTATTAAAGAAGATTGTGTCATATGCGTTAAAAGTGTAAGTGATGCAGAGAGAGCTGACATTAGAGAGAGTGTATGCCTGCTCAGCAGTGCACTCGGCCTTGCTGGTGGGGTTGGAGAGGGCGAAGATGATCGGGCGGGGGTTGATAGCCGCCATCTCTCTGATCACTTCCTCAGTGAAGGCTCCCGCCACGGTCGAGGCACCTCAATTATTCAAATTGTATCCATAATGTTCATTTTTTCATTCCAGCTTGGCTCTAGCAACACAGGTTATAATCGTTATTATCCAGTGTATGTATTTTGACGTGGGAGACCGTCAAACCGGAAGCGAGAAGATGCCATGTTCCTGTTATGACTCTTCCCATTCACATGATCTCTGCAATCCCGACCAGCTCATGTGGTCTGTGATATCAGAACGAAGTGTAACAAGAGAGAACGAGATCGAGGAAGAGAAGCAGAGAAGCTCGGTACTTCCTCCACTCCACAATAAACACTTTCTCCACCTAGCCCTCTCCCTTCCCCCCACCCCTCCCCCTCTCTCCCTCCCTGACTCTCCCTTCCTCTTCCCCCTTCCATCTCTGTCTCTCCCTAACCAATTAGTGCTCCTGGACGAACAGTCTTGACAACTTCGAGGAGATTCTTCGTGTCCGGAAGATCCTGCAACAACCGATGAAATATAGTGAAGATAATATGTGGTGGATGAGGGAAGAGAGAACCTTGGCAAACTTGAGATGGCGATCGCTGAGATGGACGGCGCGGCTCTTGGTGACGAGACCGTCGATGTCAATCATGAAGATCCTCTCGCAGGCCTCCGCCTCGCTCAGCCCCTCGCTCTGCATTTGCCTTACGCACATCTCAGCCACTCCCGTCGCTGCCTGCGAACGTAGCAATTCTCATTCAATTAACACTTACCCCATAAAAAAAATTGTATGTAAACAAAATCACAGGCAAAATAAAAAGAAACCCCTCCAGCGCCAAGGAAGACCAGTCTCTCATTGGAAAGCTTCTTCTTCGTAATGCGAGTGCACGCCAGGAGACCCGCGACCACAACCGACGCCGTGCCTAAACCAACACTCTGAATGGTGAAAGGGGGCCAACCCTCACCTTGGATATCGTCGTTGAACATGCAATATTCATTCTTGTATCGATCGAGAAGGCGATAGGCGTTGAGATTGCCGAAGTCCTCGAATTGGATGAGGCAGTCTTGGCCGAATCTTTTGGTGCAGGCCTTCATGAAGTTGTCGAGAAGAGTGTCGTACTCTGCACCGCGAGTTCTCTTGCGACGGAGGCCGATGTAGAAGGGGTCGTTCAGCAATTCCTAATATGGAGACTTGAAGGCTCGGAAATGAAAGAGTAAGAGAAAGTATTAAGAAGGACAGACGTTGTTATCAGTGCCGACATCGATGAGAACGGGCAGACACCACTCGGGTTGGATGCCAGCCAGAGCCACGTACAGAGCGAGCTTCCCCACGGGGATTCCAATTCCGTACGCACCCAAGTCGCCCAGGCCAAGAATGCGTTCTCCGTCTGTTACTACGATTGCCTGCAACACGGAAATCAGACCAATGGCAAGGAAAGATTGAACCTTATCAATGGAAATTATT
This sequence comes from Allodiplogaster sudhausi, assembly GCA_945643635.1. Lineage (NCBI taxonomy): Eukaryota > Metazoa > Nematoda > Chromadorea > Rhabditida > Diplogasteridae > Allodiplogaster > Allodiplogaster sudhausi. The sequence continues at coordinate 7,249,994 of CALZFC010000005.1, forward strand.
GATCTCATCAGGATTTTGTTTCCAAGCAGAGAACAGAATGAATGCAAAATACAATTCTTGCCTTAACATTCCTCGTCGGCCAATTAGACAAGATCTGGTAGATCTTGCTGATGCTATTGTCATTTATGGTTATGTACAAACCCCTGAAACAAGAGAATATATATTTTATAGTAATTCGCATAAACCAACAAAGCGAATATGCAGGAAGATTCAAAACTAACTTCGGATTCCGGTAGATGAAGCCAAACTTCTGGCAGGCCAGACCGACAGTCGGAGTGTACACGATGGGCATCAGCTCCTTGATATTGTCGCAGAGAACTCGGTAGAACAGCTTCTCGTTGCGGTCCTGCAGCCCATCCAGCTGGATGTACCTGCGAGGAAGACAGAGAGTGAGAGAGAGAGAGGAGGGAGAGAGGAGAGAAAGAAGAGAGAGAGAGAGAGAGGAGAGAGAGAGAGGAGAAAGAAAGAGAGAGAGAGGAGAGGAGAAAGAGAGGAATCAAACTTGGCAAGATTGTCAGGCTGCTCGCGCAGCTTGACCATGGTGCGGTAAGCCTGCTGCTCTTCTGTCATGAAGGCGGGGGGCAGAAGGCCGTGGATGCCAAGGTACTGGCGCTCGAAGATACTGAAGGCCATGCCCTGCAAACTGGGACCTTCATCATCCGTTTGACATCACTCATAATATCCGTTTTCCTGGCCCATTCCAATTCACTTTTCTTCCCTTCAAATGGCCATGTTTCCTCTGAATTTTAAATTATTTCATTGTCTGCCTGCCTTCCGGGAAAAATCAATAAACAAATAAATCCCGAGCCAACGAATAAAGGTACCTTGTTCAAGCTCGGAGTCTTAAGTAGTTCGACTCCGCGTTTTGCTGGCGTAACTCGCTCAGGACGGTAGAGCTTGTAGAGAGCGACCTGGGCAGGGTCGTCAGGATTGAAGATCTGGTCCGAGCTCAGGGCGGAAGAGCGGCAGACGCCGCGACTAGAGGGACAGAGGGAAGGGGGTAACCAATGTAATCACAATCATGATGAACAACTATACAATCATGAAGAAGGAGATGGATCCAGGGAATGGCTCACCGCTGGCAGGAACAAAGACATGAACGGAGCAAGCCATGAGAAGACATCTCACGGCGGAGGAACTGAAGAGTCGAGGGGTGCAGGCAGGAGAAGACACTCCTGCTCCCTCTATTGGAACCTTCTAATAAAAGGCTCTGAAGCCCGTGGATTTGCATTATACTCATGGTATAAGTAATATAAATGAAATCTGGAAGAATGCCTGCCTTATCGACATTCTCACGTAATTGCAAGTATACTTGCATGGGTAGTTTTCAACATGAAATTAATTAACCAACTAAAACTAAAGCAAAACAAAAACAAAGCATTTTTAAATCAGTTTAATTTTTGGTAAAGAAGCTGAACCGAGCGTAAACAAGAGCAAATAGAAAAGCAACTGAGATTAAAATGCGCAATGTTAATTGATTGCACAATTGAGGCTTTTGCGCAGATCACGTCACTGAAGAAAAAAGGGCGTGTTCTGGAGACCCCCGCGCTCCCGTATTCTTTTTATTGACATCCGAGTGTTTTAATTAAAATGAGCGTGCATAACGAGTTGAATGATGACATGCTTGGCAGGCTGGCCAATGCAGGCGGTGATCGCGCTCTGCCACTTCTGCGAAGCGCACGGCCCTCGCGTGCTCTTCACCTGCCAGCCTCTCGGCGAGGGCCCCTCCGGCCGACTCCCCGAACCCGCCGACGTCGCCGTCACTTCAGATCCAGAGCTCTTCGACTTGGCCAAGAGAGATCAGGATGCCCGCTGTGCTGCATGTCGATCCGTTGAGGATCAGATCATCTATTCGCGGGATCGCGACACCAACACCACTTATGTCAGCACTCAGGTCTGACATTCTGCTTTTTTATGCTTATTTATAATGGTTGTAAACTACTTTTTCTATTTAAAATTTAAAGTTGGCGGCCGCTGTCGAACTTATTTTACTATGCTCTTTCTTGTGTGTTCAGTAGCTTATGTAAATTCCAATAGGAGCACATTTGTTTATTATTGGAAACTATCATATTCCCTATCGGTACAAGTCATTTTTCCGCTGAGTGTTTGTCGCGTAATTTCGATAAATCCTCATTTACTTCAAATTCTAGCCAATGTATATTCTAATGGAAGTTGTCAGAAGAAAAAGAAACAATGATCTTATTTAATGCAAAGCCACTTGGATTTTCCAGATTGCCTTTAACGAGCGGGTTTACAACAGGATAAAAGTTGCGTGCTTTCGTTCTTTAACGATAGAAATCAGCACTCCGCAACATAAGGAACCGGATAAGGTTGACAAGATGCGCACCAGTCTTCAGTCAAGTTGGTTATCTTCTTTCACGTAATCTTAAAGAATGCCTAGGCACCATTTACGCGAGATTCTTTGAGCAGTTAAAAATTAAATGTGAATGCTGCTAATTAATTGGCGTTGATATTATTTGGAAAAAGTCGTCTAGCGTTTAGTAAACGTGCGAGAAGAAGCGCGTATTGAAAGCGCACAACTGGAATCGGATGGAAATGTTTTCTTCGGAGATGCCGAGAATGGCTACACTCTCTCCGTTACCTTCAGGTTAGGTTCAGTTTAATTCTAGACTTTTTTTTTGGTAATGGATTATTTATCCTTGTTAGCAACTAGAACGAAATTTAATGTTGCATATGAGTTCCTTCAGTTTCTAGATAATTGTGACTTTGTTGGTTGCCAAACTGCGGATTAATTCACAGATATTGCGAAGTATGGTATTTGCAATTTTTTGTTTGTTGAATAATTAAAGGTGTGATTTGTTGTAATATGGCTTCTATTCATTTCGAAAATCAGGCGAAATATTATTCTCATTGTTCCGATTACTTTATCACTTTTCAGTAGCAGGGCAGTTTCCTCTAAAATTTCCATTATCTAACGACAATAATAAAAAAAAATTGAAAATTTGGTTTTATTCCCCAATTTACGTCTCATCAGAGAACTAATCTTCGAACTATGCAATTCACAGCAAATGTTCAGATTGAAGGACTCGCGAGCGCGCGGTTTTTATCGTCTTTATTCCCTGATAATTGTGAGTAACGACATGACCCTCATCCTCCACAATTACGACTTCTTCCTCTCCTCCATTATCAGCATCAAATCCCACATGCAGGTTTGTTACGTACTATTCAATTACAATATTTTTGAACTACACTAAGACTTTGCCTTATTGTGTCAATTGGACGCTTTAAATTCGTTGTAGTATTCGGCATTTTCAGATTATTTTTATATTCCTTGTGTTGTCCCTACCACGCAGTTTGTCTCTTGTTTTTTAAGCTCTTTGTCACAAAAAGCTGTGCCGATAGTGTTCGCAAAATTTTCCGTTTTTGGAAAACCATGCGGGACAAAGTTGTGCAGAGGTTTGACGGCCTCACGGACTTTTTTGTCTGTATTACTCTTTCTATTTACTTTACATTCAATGACTATGGGTTAGCACTATCCGACCCTGATTTTTGGCAGTAAATATGTTTATTTTGCTACTGGCTTATTCTATTTTATCCAATTCGATTTACACAGTGGCAATTTTTCCAGAATATGGCGTTAAGAGTGTTCGACGATGAAATGTACGCTATCGATAAGGAAATTCGGCCTCAGAATGCTGGAAGAGCGAACATGCTTCCGGCCGGATGGTTCAGAGGAAGGGTTTGTTGTGATCTCTCTCTCTCTCTCTCTCTCTCTCTCTCTCTCTCTCTCTCTGCTCCCTCTCTTCTCTCTCTACTCACTATTTCTCTCTCTCATTGTTCTCTCTCTCTCTCTCTCTCTCTCTCTCTCTCTTGCTCCCTCTCACTCTACTGTACCCTCTATCTCTCTCTCTCTTTATCTTTCTCTCTATCTCCTCTCTCTCTACTCCCTCTCCTCTCTCTCTACTCTCTCTCCTCTCTCTCCGTCTACTCTCTCCCCCTTCTCTCTCTCTCTCGCTATTTCTCTCTCTCTGATTGTTCTCTCTCTCTCTCTCGCTCCCTCTCACTCTACTGTACCCTCTATCTCTCTCTCTCTCTCTCTTTATCTCTCTCTCTCTCTCTCTACTCTCTATTTCTCACTTCATGTAAAAATTTGCACTATTTGGTCAAGTATCCACTGATGAATCAAATTTGCACGTTTCCCTACTTCCTAGCTATTTGTACACCGTGTCTTGACTAAGAAACATCCCGAGGTATGAATGTCATTGAAAAGGAAGCAAGCTACGAATAAGCAATGGGCCGCGTTCTTCCCAATCTGCTCTATCTCGATTCAAATTTGCTTATAAGAAAGTAAATAATGTTAATCTGTATTTGCATTGCAATAATATAATGATCCCGTTCTGTTGATTAATATGCGTGAGATGTTCATGTAGTTCTTCGTTGCCTTCTCCAGTTCCGCACGCTTCTCTCTCCATCTCTCTCTCTCTCTCTCTCTACCCTCTCTTTCCCTCTCTCTATTTCTCTACTCGTTCTCTCTCTCTCTATGCTTGGCTTTTAAAAGTGGATGTTGCAGACAACTGTGATCGACCAGTCCAGAGATCTGCGGCAGATCACGGGCGATAACGCGATCTGGGCATTTATGCATCGGTCAGTTGTTTTCGCGATTTCATTTTTCCATCACGATTTTTTCCCGTTGTTCGACAAGTGAATCGTGGGCATTTGACTAGTATTCATATTATTCATAAACACCGACCACGAACTGGAGTGTAACTCTTATTTATTTCCTCGCTTTTTATAGTTAGTTTGAATGTGGACAACCGAATCATTTGCTTTCACACTCTACGAGCGGTGGGGTTTCATTGCTCTCATGCATGGTGCCGGTCATTTCATGACCCATTTCTGTCCTTTGGGAAGATGAGTCTTTATGAAAGAGTACTTTCCGCCAGTCATTCACCTACTGCCGCCTTGCCCTTTGTCTCTCTCTCTCTCTCTCCTTGACACACTCTCTAATAATGTTCTCTTTTTGCTTCCTTCCAGTGGAGTGAAAGGCCACCCATCAGCCTCTCCGTTTTTATTAGTCAACCTTGTCTGCAGTGGCTGTTCCAAATCGCTGCAATTACTCCTCGCTCTCTTTCTCCCCTCGCATTCTGCTTTCTTTCCTCATCACGCTATCCTGGTATCACTCTTTACTATGCCTTTCTCCACCATAACGCTCTGTTCTTCGTTCCTTCTCTCCACCATAACGCTCTGTTCTTCGTTCCTTCCATCTTGTTCCACTGAAAACCCTTCTCTCTCTCTCTCTCTCTCTCTCTCTCTCTCTCTTTCTCTTTCTCTCTCTCTCTCTCTCTCTCTTTCTCTGTCTCTTTCTCTCTCTCTCTCCCTCCCTCTTTCTCTCTCTCTCTCTCTCTCATCTCTCGCTGTGCCTTTTTACTTGTGTTTACTTGCAGACCATCCATCTCATTTATATGTATTTCCCTCCTTGCCTGTCCCTTTGGGGATGATGAAAGATGGTATGGGTATTTGTGATTCGGGATAGAAGCCTTGAGAAGTAGTGCGTTGGAGACAGATCACTTGGAACTTCAGTCAGTTTCATCTCGTGCGTTCTCAGGGGTCTCTGCCAACGGGCTTAACGGGAAGTAGTTCAAGCGGATATTAATATTTTTTCCGTTAGTTGCTTGAAAATCGGCCCCACATTTAATATCAATTTCTTGCTAATAAGAGGTAAAACATGACAAGGTGGAGGTAAAATTAGAATGAAAACTTGAGGGAATGCACTTCCTTCCCTTTCGGTTCGTGTTATATAGTACTGGTAGGTTTTTATTGGTCTTTTTCCTGCAGATATAGTAGCAAGAAAATTATCACTATTCTCATTTTTTATATTAATTTTCCTATTACTATCCATTAAATGCAATTCTGTCTTTTGTCTCTGGCATTCGCTTCGAATCTCACTGTTTACGTAGTTCGACCTGCTCCTTTCTTTCTGTATCTCCCTGCTCCTCTTTCGTTTCTTTTTCGGTCCTCAACCGCTCGTCATTGTACATTTTGGGCATAGGGCTGCCCTATGGACGACCGCTCTTTTAGTTTCTTTCTCCCCTCTCTCTCTCTCTCCCCTCTCTCTCTCTCTTTCTCTCTCTTTCTCTTTCTTTCTTACTCTCTTTCGCTCTCTCCCTCTCTCTCGCTCACTCACTCTCTTTCTTTCTATCTCTTTCTCTTCCTCATCGATCTCTCTTCTACCTTGCAACCTACTTGCCATGCTAGTCTCTTCCTTCTGCAAATCGCCCGTTCTTCCCTCGCCACTTGCCAACCAATATTTGTTCCTGCCTGCCGGTTTATTCCAAATGTCTTCTGAATAGAGAAGGGTTTGATAGCTCGAAGTGAAGTGGAGGCACAAAGCACAGTGTGAATACATGACTTCTTCACTTCCTTTTTCTATGCTCATCTCCTTCCCCACTTTAATTCTAGTTATCCAAACTACTTCTTATTCTCGGCTTAGTCAGGAGTGTACCAAAAATTACTGAGAGAACTTTTACTTGGTAGGAAATATATTAACTTGGAGACTAAGCACTTTGATTTATTTGAATTTTATTCGGACTTTAACCACTCTTTTATTCAAGTCAAATTATTGATCCTTCGCCTTGCCATTTCCCTTGTCATCCGTTGATTGGCTACGCAGCTTATCCGCTTAATATTATTGGGCCGCGTCTGAGCACTGCATCTCAGGGAGGTGAAGAATGCATGAGTGAATAAAGATTAATCAAGGAGGATGAAGAGTGAGGGTGGGATGAAAGAGGAGTGAAGAGGTGAAAGGAAAGGGTCGAATGAGAGAGGGGAGAGAGATGGAAAGGAAAGGGTCGAGAGGGAGGAGAGAAAGAGGTGCAAGAAAAAGGTCGAGAAAAAGAGAGAGAGAGAGAGAGTGGTCATCATCTTTGCACTGTAGGATAGCTTTCTTCCTCGCTCACTCGTTCCCTGGGAGTGTATGCGAGGCCGGTCGCTACGCCTGGTTGCTCGAGTCAAATGTAGTGCTTTGATGGAGGAGAAGGAAGAGAGGGGGGGGGAATGGAGGCCGAGTCGAGGGAAAGGAAATGGGAGAACTCTAAGGGATCATTCGCCAGTTTTTTTTAACCTTGTATGAGCCGCGTTCGAAATATGACAGTGTAGGCCTCAATGATTTCCTTTTTAGAATGTCTTCGTATTCCCACAAAGAGATCATTTTGTCTGCTAATACCCACACGAGGCATTTATTGGCTGGAAACTGAAAGATCGGAAAGCGTGGAACTGAGTTATTAATAGGTAATTCTCCGAAAAGGCTGAATAAAAATACCTGCAGAAGGCATTCTGTCAAATTATGCCCACAAAACAGCAATCGTTTGATGTAAGAGATTAGAAAACGTAAATGTGAACTGGAGGTGAGCAAGATTTCTACAGTGGCCGAGCTTCCTTCCATACGAACTCTGAAATCAAATTGAACCACACCGCAAGACTTCACTAGCAATGTGCTCACACATTCTTTATTTTGTTCCGCTTAAACCATTGCCATTGGCGGTCTTGTCGGATCTGACAGGATTTATTGAAAGAATTCCATCTATTTGGATCGCTGTGGGTGGTCTTGAGTTTGTAGTTTGTATGGGGGGATTCCCTTCTCCTACCTCTACAAACAGCATCCAGTTGTGCTTGCATGTCCGAAAGCCATGCCTCTCTGTGTCTTAACTGTTACCATACATCTGTGACACGGTAAAGGACTGATTGTCAGAGCTACCAGAGGAGATAAGAGAGAGAGAGAGAGGGAGAGAGAGAGAGAGAGGAAAGGGAAAGAGAGAGAGGGAGCTGTGAGGAACGAGTGGATTGATGAGTGCAGTCGCAATCTTTTATCTTCACGACAGTCATTACGCCCACCAAGTCGAACGGCAATTGCTTTGAAGGCTGGAGAGGGAGACAAAAGAAAGTAGGCAGTAGGAAGTAGTACATGACCAGGTCGCATACGAGTTATATTGTGACTGTCGGCTCAGATCTTTTGATGATTAAATATGAAATATTAGAAATTGGCATCATGCTCCTCTCAACTAACCATAAATCAAACCGCTGCATCTCAATTTGTTAGGGCAAAACGCTACGACAACTTCAAGTCTAGAAGTAGTAGTCAACAAGGACTATTCTCTCAGATTCTCTCTTCACTCTGGCCTCTCTCTCTCTCTCTCTCTCTCTCTTCTCTCTCGGCCTGAGGCTTTCTTGCACCTCTCATCTTTCTTCCTTGATCATTGCCATTGGTCGGCATTTCTTTCATCTTTAACTTCCAAACTCCTTCAACAAGCATGGTTGCGTCGTCCTCCCTCAATTCCCTCCTTCCCGTTTCTCCCATCGCTCTTTTTCATTCTCTGACTCTACTTTGAAAGTAACTCTTCACTCTTCCCTGCCCACTTCTCTTCTGTTTGTTCTCTGCTATGGAGGAAGGTGCACATTCCCTCCCACCCTCTCACAACACATTCTGCGGTAGGTTTCCTTTCCACTTCTATTTTCGATTTACTGTATATTTATAAACATATGTAAAACATGATAGCGGGCATTATGTCTCAATCTGTTTTCTCTGCTTTTTGTCCGTCCAATACATTTCAATCATTCGTAAGGGGGGCCATGAAGAACCAGTATGGAGCTCCCTTTGTTATGGCTAGCTATCCATGAATCTTTTACTTTGCTTCAACATTCAAAGTCATATTCTTAGACAACCTAGTTTCAAGCTATTCCATCCCTCCCGAGGTTGAGCTATTTGAAAAAGATTTTTGAAATGATGGGGGGGGGGGATTCTAATCTTTCATGCTTTTCGTCTGACCGTGGCAGTTTCAGTCTAGCAGTCTCCACCTCTCTCTCTCTCTCTCTCTCTCTCTCTCTCTCTCTCTCTCTCTCTTTCTCTCTCCCTGTTCTCCCCTCTCCCTTAGTATGGTTTGAGTCTTCTTGCCTTCCTTCTTTCTCATTGAATGCTGGCCTTCGCTCTTCGTATCTCCGTCTCCTGCTCCGTGCAGACAAGAGAGAGTGAAATAGGAGGAAGAAACGGGACTGGGGGAGAGGGAGGAAGCGAGGAGGGAGAGGGAGGGGCGGGGAGGGGAGGAGCGGTCGGGGGAGGGGAGCGGAAGTGTCCGCCCCCGTCGACCCTCTGCTGTCCCGTCACTGTCCGTCCCTTGCCAAGGATGAACGTGCGGCGCTCTACGGGTTGGCGGGGCTGCGGAGATGGCCGGTGCTGCCGGCCTCTCTTCTCCACAAGGTCCACCAAGCTCCCTTCTTTCCCTCCCCCATCTCTGCTCTCTCTCTCTCATATACTTTCCCCTTTCTTCGTTTGGCGGATCTCTTTCAGTCGACCGACCCCCAGGCTTTCTCAAGAAGGAATAATCAATGTTTGCCCATGGGATGGCTGTCGAAGCGAGTGGGAAACGAAGCATAGGGAAGAAAGGTCTTGCTATGCAGCTCTCTCTTTCTCTTGCTCACTCTCATTCTCTCTCTTTCTCTTGCTCACTTTCATTCTCTCATCGTCTCTTCCCCTCATAATCTCTTCTCATTATCTCACATCCCTTCTCTTTTCATTCCTCTCCTGTGTAAATTGGGAATTTTTATTTTCCTATTCCCTGTAACATAATTCTTCCTCTGATAGTGATGAGTCGAATGGTGTTGAGTGTCACCGGAATTTCTAGTTCACTTTCCGAAATGAAATATTTGAAATTGGCATCTAATAAAGTTGAAACTGTATTAGAGTTCAACGTAGGGCTTCTTTTTGGAGAAAGGTGGATTACGAATTTATAACGAGGAAAAAAAGAGGACTTATATGGGGGGAGTGAGAGAGAGAGAGTTGAATGTAAGTATGTGAGAGTGCTGGAACGAAGTAATTGCAGACACATGATGGGTACTCTCCGCTGTCATTCCTTGCACTGCAGCGACGACGCGCTTGAAGGGAACCCTAGCCAAGATTCTCTCGTCGGTTTCACTTTTCTCTCTTCACTTCTATTATCTTTCCCTTGCTATCTATCTCTCTCTCCCTCTTTCTCTCTCTCTCCGCCTCTTTGTCTCTCTTTTCTCTATGTTTCCTTTTATCCTTCTCCTACATCCACCACTATTATCTCTGCTTCCTTGTCCCGTTATATCGACAAACTATGAATAAAAAATGAGTGATGACCTTTGGTCCCTGTCTTTTTTAAAGAAAGTGTCGCGGTGGCCTGAATTGGTTGTTTACACTGCCTGGCTTGTTTATTCATCCACGTTGACCCATTCGTAGTCTCTCTTTCCTTTCTCTCTCTTTCCTTTCTCTCCTCCATTCTTTCTCTCCCTTTCTCTCCTCCATTCTTTCCCTCTCCTTTCTCTCCTCCATTCTTTTCTTCTCCTTTCTCTCCTCCATTCTTTTCCTCTCCTTTCTCTCCTCCATTATTTCTCTCCCTTCCTTTCTCTCCTTCATTCTTACTCCCCAATTCAGATGATTCGCGAGCTTCATCCAACCCTCGTCCAAGAACTGGAACTCTGCAGACCTGACCAGCATCATGTCCGTCTGCTTTCTCTCATGCTTACTTTTATCTTTAATGAATTTGCATCTTCGGAGGCGTAACAGCCAGGGAATAAGGCAAGCGAGCATGCTTATTTACAATAGAATGTACTTCAAGGTCACTCTGACCCAGTTGCACAATCTGAAATTGCTTGCGGATTGCCTGGAACGAAGCGGGGATCTGAACACTCTTCTCTATCATCTCATCACTGGCGGCCAGGTTAGAAGATTGTCTGAATTAGCTAGGTAATTAAAGAAAGTTTCAAGCGAAACGTTATACTATTTGAAATTTGTTTTGGATTCTTAAATGTCCCAGCATAGTACACGCGCACTATATGTTTTGCAATCGCTTCGTATGCATCGTTGGACTCTCTTATTCCTTACACAGATATTTCTAATTAATCATCCTCTCTCATCCTTGTGGTAAATGAGGTGCTAGTGGAGCAGGGGATTACTTGGCACTCTCACCGTATTTGAGTTCAAAGGTCAGAGTTATTTTTTTTTACGGTATGTCAGACTAAATCGTAAGTATAGATTAAAAAGAAGGCCGATTAATGTAAACCGGGGTCGCTCTCAATCTAGTATCTTTTGGGCCGTACTTGACAAAGTTGGGCAAGAAAATGAGATATAATTTTTCTTCGGAAAGCCCCTTTAGATCGATTTGCTATGACTACCTTCATTGAATTTATACACTTCTAAAAGCAAACTCATTTAAAATTAAATTTCTTTTTATCTTAATCTTTTTTCCGTTTTGTTAATTTCATTCTGCTGTCGAATTCTTCATCTATTAAAAAAATACAGTTTTTTTTATATTCACAGTATCACTCTTTTTTTTACATGCTTCTAACTCTAAACAGTCGCTTCTAGTTTTTCTGCCAGGCGTTATGAAAAGATCTGTTTTTTTTCAGAAGAAATGTTCACCCTAAATATTCTGCAAATAGTGAATTGTCAATCTAAGTTGTGCCAATCTAACTCCATCCACATCTATTTATATCTACATTCATCTTACTTCCTTTTATCTCCCCTCTTCTCCCTCGGGCGGCAAATAACAAGTAAATCGACACCTCGGCCTTGGTTTTTTTTCTCCTTTCTTCTCAAACCCGTGTCTCTTTCTCTCGCTTTATTCCTCTTTTGTCCCCCCCCCCCTCCTCCTTTCCTTCTTTTCTTCCACACTCCCGCTCTCTCTCTCTCTCGCTATTTCCATCTGATATTTCTCTTTCTTTTCCTTTGTTTTCATTTCTTTTTCTATTTTTTTCCTTTTCCCTCCTATGTGGGGTGTTTTATCTAAATGTGGTATCCGGTTACCTAATGAAAGAATGAGAACATATATGAGACCGTATGCATACGAGATGCCCAAACCGCCCCAGTCAACACGGGGGGCTAGAGCGATTGACGGCCAGAGTGATATCTAAAAGGGAGAGATGCAGAGAGGGAAAACTGGGAAGGAGCCCGTACAGAGCTTGCACCGACACAGTCATAGCGAACGTTTGAATTAGGAAGGCTTGGTATAACTCTCTCTCTCTCTCTCTCTCTATCTCTCTCTCTCTCTCTCTCTTTTCCCTTAACTCTCAGTTTGTTTCAGGTTGTGGTGACCTCCGATTCTCGGCTGGCGAGTCGGTCCATTTTGCTGGCACTGACGAATATTCTGCCGATTGGCTGCCTGAAAGTGAACACGTATTCTGAGAAGTATCTTCATCCAAACAGGTTCCCTCCCATTCTTCCCTTTTAACAATTAGATGGAGTATCCTAGTAAAAGATGTCCGAAGTATGAAAAGGATGGAAAAATGGATTGATGAGCTCTGCTTGAGATGCAATCTTCTGGGGGGGCCCTCCACTCTTTCCATTCCGTCTTCAGTGGAGAGAGTCATGCACATCTCAGTCAAGACTCCCATTCCTAGCAAGGCTGACGACCCTCTCGACGATGTCAGAGTGCACTTCCTATTCTTCTCTTTCTATTTGTCTCTCTTTGACTCTCTCTGTGCTTCTCTCTCTCTCTCTCCCTGCTTCTCTCTCCTCTCTCTCTCTCTCCTCTCTCTCTCTCCTCTCCAGATAGTGTTGGTGGTGCACCATCGTCCATCGTGTGTAGTTGGAATGGCAGACCGTCCATCTCTGCTGCTTCGTCTCCGCCAGCTTCTTCTGGTGGATGTATTTGTGGAGAATGTGCTGGAGTCGACTCTGCGACAGACCCGAGACCAGTGGCTGGACAAGGCTAAGCTGGTATTCCAGTTGACCCGCCAGCCGGCTGCCTCCCTCTCGCCCTCCCAGCTCATGCGAATCGCTCGCTGCCAGCCAAAGGTTTCTTCCTCGTTCCTTCTCTCTCAGTCAGCTCATTGATATATCGGTTAAATGAGAGTTAAAGTTCTATCAAGCAGCCTTTCAGGATAGGCCAGTCCTTCACTTCTGGCAGTCTGGCCTCTCCAGAGCCTATCGAGATCGCATTCGGAACACTCTGGCTTCTCCAAGCACTCCTCAGTAATCTCTCTTTCTTTCTCTCTCACTCTCTTTCTCTGCCCTTCTCCCCCTTCCCTCCTCCATTACTCTTCAATACTAGCAGTAACTCTGTGCATCCTTTGCACCCTGCTCCCCTCTTCCATCCAGACCCCAAGCAAGGCTTCTTCCCACTTGCTTCTCCCTCATAACCCCATTAAGTCTCTCGCTTTCTAGATAGCCCTTGCTTAAATTGAAGGCAGGAGATGCTTCCCCAATCTCAGCTTCTCATTCTATCAATCTCTGATCCTCCTTGCATTCCTTATTCCCCTCTTCTTTTCTTAATTTCTTTTCTATGGTATTCTTTCTCTGCCACTCATGCACGGACCTCAGCCTTTGGCTTTAAGAGAATCCTTCATTAATGATTTATTATCTTCCCCTTTCCCTCTCTCGGGTTGATTTATGTCGTATTTCTCCTCGCTTCCAGACTATGCTTCTGATGACCTCTCAGTGGACCATTTCATTGTCCTCGCGTGGGAACTTGTTGTTGTTGACAGCTTTCCCTTTTTCATATAGAACGTGTGAGGTAGCAGTGCCCTGTTTTGAAAGTTGGCTGGCCGTTTATCCAATTCTCAGCCAGCCAACATGTATGTACCTAGTCGAGCGCTTTTTATAAACCAACATTTTGTACGTGTTTTCTACTGTATTTATACCTGTATGTAGTTAGAGAAATAGTACAACAGCACATGCTGTATGTTCCTATTGTGTTCTTAAAAAATAATATCTTAGCTTTTTAGAGCAGCGTTAGCTGTCATTTTAATTAAGGCTAATTTATAGGCTATTTGAACTGCAGCTATTTCATTGCATATGAAAACGGGAATAGCAAATAAAGAATATCTCTATTCTTGCGTTGTGGAGAGAAAGATTCTGTATCTGCTGAAGGCGAAAATATTTACACTTTCGCCCTGTATATTTACGGTCTCGTAGGTAGTCGTAGAATGGACGACTACGTAGCACAGTCTGAATGTTCTGCAGGCATTTGGGACTCTCTAGAGAGCTCTCTCTCTCTCCTCTCTCTCTCTCTCTCTCATCTCTCCCCTTTCCTCCAATATTGTTCTATCTCGCTCCATCCATCTTCCCCTCTCCCTCCCCCTCTCGCTCTCTCTATCCCTCTCTCCTTCTGCACTTGTCTTTTCCCATCGGGTTATCAATTCAGTTTCTCCCCCAGGATGACTCGATACCATGCATCTGCGATGATGGAGAGAGATGCGACAAAGTGCAGCCGCATTTCGCATGCAAAGTGGGAGAGAGGAGAGAAAACATAGTGAGACAGACAGACAGAGAGAGAGAGAGAGATGGTAGAGAGAAAGAGAGGACGGAATTGACGAGATACGAAAGTTTTGGCACATTCCGTAGCAAGACTAAAAGCATAGGGCTAGGAAGGGTCCCACGGGGGTAGTTATGCGTTACTCTACTGTTGATCAAGCCTCCCATGCCCCTTCGAAATCATATACACATATATCCAAATGATATAGCCATTTCGGTGTGATAACACTGATTTACTAAAGAGTGCAGCAAAGTATGCTTCATTCGTGATGATTCTTCGTACAATAATGTATGACCAAGGGGCTGGAACGAGAGCGAAAGGAAAAGAGAATGGATGTCCTACTCCACATCGTACTGCTCGAGTGCCTTGAGGGCCCTCGCCAGCTGAAAGCGAAGAGTGGCGAGTCCTTGCAGAGTCAACTCAACGGGCTTCCCCTCCCCTGCCAGTCGCAGCTCACTCAGGATGTGCAGAGACTTTCCCACACTCGCGTTCCCCACGATCACGTTAACCTCAAACACCAAATAATCGTCCCAATATTTTTAAGACCCCCGCAAACATGCCAAAGTCTAGTTTATTTACCAGCATCTCCTACACAAGATCTTTCTGAGAAGGGATGGGCTCAAAAGCTGGGGAAAATGGGGAATCTCCCTGGTATTCTTGGCTGTCACGCACCTTCCACGAAGGGATCTCTGCTACGCTCTTGGCACGAGCCGCCTCTGCATGCTCAATTAGCCGCTTCTTCAGCTCAAATCGACACATTTGGATCTCTCTTTATTCCTCTCTCTCTCTCTTTCTCTCTCTTTCTCTCTCTCCCTCCCTCTCTTTCTCTCTCTTCTCCTGCCTCTCCTCACACTCTCTTACACCCTTCTCAGCAATACTTGCTTACTTACTTCCTCGTCAGCACTGCGAGAGAGATGAGCAGAGGCGTCCTCAGGTGCTCGTAGTGCGTCCGTGAGTGAAGTGGCAAGTAGTGCGAATTGGGAAAGGGAGACATTGCAGGGAAGCCTCCTCAGTTGTTTTCCACTCACTGCGCGTTCCAAAAGCTCTTAAAAAGAACAAAGGATCGGATAGAACAGGGCCCCCTATTGCCCCAGAAAGTACACGACACCACCCTCTCACCCTTAACTAAGGAATTCTACCTTTCACTCCGGCCTTCTTTTCCTCGACCATCTCTTCGCCTGCAAATATTCCATGGAAATACTTGAGATGTCGATGGCGTGGCAGATACCAGAAAGGGCGTAGCTACGTGTTCATTTGGAATCAACATATCGAGTCTCTCTTTTATCATTTCAGCCACAGAAAAGAACAGATGCTATTTCTCATCGCTCTTCTTCTTCAATTCGCCATGGAATCCGTGTCGTCCTCTTCTTGCTCTTCTCTCGTTCTCTACACGAACTCAGCCCCTCTAAGCAAATTCCGGGATGCTACCGTACATGTTACAGTAGCTGGGAAGTTCAGTGTAACACTGGCACAGGACTGGGATTCTGCTGGAGTCAGCGGAGTGCTCTGGGATTCAGTGCGTGCATATTCTTCATCTCTTCAAATTAAGCAGAACAGAAAATTTTATATTACACAACATCATTAAGCAAGAGGGGATAAGCCAGTATTCATGCAAGTATGTTCTCACAGACTATTCTCAGGCCAAAGTGCTCTCGGAGTACATGGTGACAGTGCTGGAGGATGCGTTGTTGGGTGCGAGAGTGCTAGAGCTGGGAGCGGGTCTTGGGCTGCCTTCCATAGTCATGGCGCAGTCTGGTCTGCCCAGTCTAGTGGTCTCCTCTGACCAAGCCCCGGCCCTTCCTCTCCTCTCCCGCAACGTCAGAGCGAATCAACACGACCTGAAAGTGCAAGTTAGAGTACCACTTGATTAGTTTTCAATTCATTTATCCCATTCGCCAAAGTGCAAAGTTGCCTTTGCAAGATTTGCGAGTTGGATTGGGGAAAGCCGGAAGCGTCTCCGGCGAGTCGCCTCGGGCCCTTCGACTTTATCATCGGGGCCGATCTGGTGTATGCGGAAGTGGCCTTCTCCTCCCTCCGGAATTCTCTCCATCTCCTAGCTTCCAACTCTACCATTATCCTTCTTGCTGCACGCATCCGCTATCCCAAGGTTTCTAGTTGTTCCCCAACCCATTAATGGGTCCAACACTATCCAACAAGGTTTGAGGAACGAGCAAACTAAATGTCATTCTTTAAGGATCGTGGCTTTTTCCGCGATCTAGCAAAGGGAAACTTCGATGTGGAAAGAGTTCTTTATGTCCCCGAGACTGACATCCATCTCTACCGCATTCAAAAGGAAAAAACGAACCCGCAGGAGAAGGAGCAAATAAAAGAAGACCTTTGACCTCCTTGGGATTATAATATATAATATATTCTGTAAAATCGACCTCTCATATCCATTCCGCCACACTTTACCGGTTAGGTGAATTCCAGCTCATTGTTGCTGACCTTGTTGAATGCGCTTCCTTGTTCATATGATATGCACTGATAAAGCCGTAAAAACAGAGAAAGAGATATTCTGACCATTCGCGAGTAAGTGTTGAAGGGAAGATGCGACGGTCAACTCGTAGGAGGCGAGGAAGGAGAGACAGGCTGAACACGTGGAAGAGAGACAACTGCAGGGGAGCGGCCAGCAACTGCTCAACCCAACCATCACTCTCTCTTCCTACCAAGCAACACTCAGACAGGGAAACCTGCCAATGCGACAGCGAAAGATGTCTTCATGGAAGGGGCAGATTAGACAGTCCACGCCAGAAGAGAGTCGAGAATCAATGACAAGTTCGAGAAGGCGGGAGAGGTCAGCCATGTTCAGACGGGCATCTCCTTTCAGCATATTCTGAGAGATACAGAGGATATAGGAGATAGCGATGTGAGAGAAACAACTTCATAATTTTGATGCATTTCCTCCTCGCTGAATATCCCACTGAGATGTTCGATTTCCTTCTTAACATCATGCATCCTCGCATGAAGAAACCTGGTCACCAGTCGGATATTTGATGCATTCATTGAGTTGTGGTTGATGGATACAGTATCCTCCTGATGTTAAAGAGATCTTCTCGAACTTCTCACCACGGTATGGCAAGAGTTGCAAGTGAAAGATTTCCAGAATCCAACCACATTGTGAACTTGATGATGCCAGTTGGAAGGGACGAAGATTATTTGGCCAGCTTGTTGTTCGATAGAGAAGACGCCAGCCTCTTCCCATTCTTCACTTCGCTCTCGGATGTCCTCGAGCAGCTGACCTGCAATCTTCTTTTTTTTTCATTTGACGTCCTTTGCTTGAAGGAAGTTCTCACCATTTCTCATAAAGCGCTTTTCTTCCCCTGGCGGCACGAAATACCACAATTTGCAACCAGAGACATTCGCTGACCAGCTGTGGGATGATAGAACATCTGAGTGGAAACGAGTCCTATAATTAGAGACCGCAGAAAGGTTTTGTGGTCACATGTTTGACCGGGCGCACTACAGTATCCCACGCGAATTATGTCATATTTGAACTGAATTTAACCTAATTGTTTAAAGGTAGTTTACACATTCTGACTCGTTTATTTCTCGCTTATTTTCATGAATAACTATTTAAGGTAAAGAAATAGAGTCAGTGGGGTATGCGCATATGCTCATTTAGAGAGTAGAAACCAGATAATTTACTTGAGAGTTGACGTCGCGCCACTTATGAAATGAAAGTGCTATTAAAGAAACTGTTGAGCAGTGGCGGGACATTTTGCATGTTATTTTACTTAATAAGGCTTTCGTTAAGCCAATGGGGCATAGATTTTATCATTTGGGTAATGAGGATTTTAAATATTTGACTTGGAGTGTTCACTTCACACCGCTTATGAAAAGGAAGCGCCAACTAAATAAAGTGGATTTTTCGGGCAATTCTTATGTTTTATTACTTACTAAGGGTCAGTTGGGTATACACTTGATCATTTGGAAAGTGATAGCTGCAGCTATTGGGTATTGGCAGGATACGTTTTTTTTTGTCCAAACCAATTAAAAAAGTAGTTTATAAATCATAAATTATAGAAAATGAGCCATGAAAGTAAAGGATAGATCACTGATAATGAATCACCTAATCGCATGAAACGCATATGACACAGTCATCACATGCCACAGCGGACATCGGCTTACTGTAGCCTGCCCACATTGCTAATTAATTAAGTCTTAAAGCCCATTTTTATATGTAAATTCCTCAATATTATGTAATAATTTTTATATATTTGAATTTCTCGCACTCCAATACACCCAGAAGAAGTATTGAACTGAATTTTTAATCGGTTTGAAAAATTATCTGCGGTCTCTACCTATAATCAAAGAAATTCGAATGTTGATTAATAACATTAATACACTAACCAAGTTCCCTTAACTCCATAATACACGAATCGGTAGTCGCCATCGAATGGTGAGTTTGGCTTTGCGGTCCAGACTTCGTTGTTCACCCAATCCGATGCAAGAAATGCTGGAGGAGAATACATCGCCGTGCCAACCCTAGAAAAGATTCATTCCGATCCACTCAGGCAGAGGAAGAGAATGAGCAGAACTTCTGCTGGAAGTGCCAATCTTTCAGATAAAGAAGCCCGCTGCGCTCATTTGCTGGAATATTCACGTAATCCAGAAAAGTTGACAACTTCCAGAGAGACGATTCGCATTCACTGTCGCGTATAACCGGCGCATCCAAGTCACCGAAAAATAAAAGAAGTTAGAAACTAGAAAGATTCGTAGTAGACTCGATCGATGCTTACCATAATTGTGCCGGAGATAGTCGTTGTCTGGTCGACCATCCGAACGGAGCCAGCAGACACGAGACGGCCACTCCGCTGTCCACTCCTCGCTGAGAATGCAAGGTCGATTTGTAACAGCGAAATCGAAAAAGAGTTGGAGCCAAGCACTCGAAGACGGATTCGCGACAATCTCCATCTATCTACGCAGGCATTACATTACAACTCTTCAGAAAACGAAATTAAACCATTACATCACACCCCAGCGGTATAACCTGGAAAAAATAAGCATGCAAGGTTCTTTAACAATTCTTAAAAAAAGACCCTCATTGTGCATTTCGTTGGGTCAGATTTTCGGCCAAACATTTTCACTGATTTGTATAGTTACCGTATCCATGCTATAAATGTATGTATGCTTGTATGTACATAAACAGAAAAAAACCGGAATGAGCAGAATCTTATGCCCACGAGGACATTTATAATCCTCGAAGTGTAAACGATGGTGGATAATGAAAACTTTAGCTATGGCTGCTGGATGGACAACAACATGTAAAATATTCAAACCCATAAAATACAAATGGATATTTTGTGAGAACAAATAAAAGCTATTGTTTGAGCGAGTCACTCTACTTCTACCATATAACATTTCTAATCAATATTAACTTTCAGGACCGTCTATTATCTACATTTCATGCTTAACAAAAGGTGAAAGCAGTGAAACCATGGAAATATTCGACGTTTAATTGTGTACCAAAGATATCGTGAAGAGTTAGTACAGATGAAAAACCAGAATATAAAATACACAATCAAAAGGATGAGTATTTACAATTAAATAAGAACCAAAAGAAGGTAGTAATTATCTCTTTCGAGCCGTTTTTTCTGTCTCGGCAGAATCAGTTGTGGTCTTTGTGCTCGTGGAAGCACCCGCCGTTGATTCTGCCTTCTGCGGGTCATCAAACTAAAGTAAGGAGAGAGAGAGAGAGAGAGAGAGAGAGAGAGAGAGAGGGAGAGGGAGAGAGAGGGAGAGGGAGAGGGAGAAAGAGAGAGAGAGAGAACGAAGGAGAGAAAGAGGGATAGGGAGAAAGAGAAAGAGAAAGAACGAAGGAGAGAAAGAGGGAGAGGGAGAAAGAGAAAGAGAAAGAACGAAGGAGAGAAAGAGGGAGAGGGAGAAAGAGAAAGAGAGAGAGAGAGAGAAAGAACGAGGGAGTGAAAGAGGGAGAGAAAGAACGAGGGAGTGAAAGAGGGAGAGCAAATAAGAGAGAGAGAACGAGGGGAGAACGAGAGAGAGCGAGAGAGAGAGAGAGAGAGAGAGAGAGAGAGAGAACGAAGGAGAGAAAGAGGGAGAGCGAAAAAGAGAGAGAGAGAGAACGAGGGAGAGAGAGAGAGAGAGAGAGAGCGAGAGAGAGAACGAGGGAGAAAGAGAGAGAGAGAGAGAGAGAGAGCGCGAGAGAGAACGAGGGAGAAAGAGAGAGAGAGAGAGAGAGAGAGAGAGAGAGAGAGCGCGAGAGAACGAGGGAGAAAGAGAGAGAGAGAGAGAGAGAGAGAGAGAGAGCGAGAGAACGAGGGAGAAAGAGAGAGAGAGAGAGAGAGAGAGAGAGCGAGAGAGAGCGCGAGAGAACGAGGGAGAAAGAGAGAGAGAGAGAGAGAGAGAGAGAGAGAGAGAGAGAGAGAGAAGATATCATAGGAGAGTTCACCTCCTCAGCTGCGACGTAGACGTCTTCCTCTTCCTCCTCAAATTCCTCTTTGTCTTTCTGAGAAACCATAATACATGGCTTATGCGTTGTGTGCATCGAAACCGCGTCCTGCAACGATTCATGAGACATACGGTAGACTCGCGGGGTATACGGTATGAATGTGCTCACCCAGATCGTGTCAGGCAAGGGAAGATCAGAAGTCTCCGGAAGAAAGATGACACAAGCTCCGGCGAAGAGAGAGCAGAGAGAGAAGATCAACATGGGAGCAATCGGGAGAGTGACGTCCGAGAGGATGGCGATGTAGCCAGAACCACCGGAACCAAGGCGAGAGACCTCAACGGAAGGAGAGAAGGTCGGAGAAAGTGATGGAGTGAGGGAGAGAGAGAGAGAGACAGAGAGACAGAGAGAGAGGAGAGAGAAAGAATGAGAGAAAATATCAAAGATATACCACGGACGAAAGGGCGAGCGCTGAACTTCGCACCACGGTTGGATTGAGCTCGGAAGTGAAGATATAGAGAATATTGAAGGCACCCTGGATGAACGCCTTGCCCAGCAGCATGAGCACCAGAGACACCTCAACTCACCCTCTCGCTATCGCTCTCTTTCTCTCGCTCTCTCTCGCTCTCTCTATCTGTGCCGAAGGGAAGAGTTACGAGTTAGCATAAGCACTCATCAACGAACAATCGAATAGAAGAATAAGCAAAATTGGTCTGACTGTACTATATCGATTGAGAACTGCAAGGAGAGCGAGCACCAAAGTGATTCCAGCACCACAGAGAGTCACCATCTGAGAGCTGAAGGGGCAGGCGGGTAACAGGATCAAGCACGAACAACAAATGTAACATTAAAAAAGAAATAAAGGAAAAGAATAGGAAAGTGCCTCTTCCTCCCCGATTTGAGGAGAACAACGCAGACGAAGAGAGTCGGTAACTCAATGGCGCCAGCGATGGCATTGTTCAAGAAGAAGTTGCCGGCAAAGATGGAGCGACCCGGAGAGGACTGGTCGGAGAGAGCTGAAAGGGAGGAAGGAGGTAAGAGGGACAGATTGTCATTTGTCAAGAGAGAACCAATGACGAGTCCATAGTAGACGAGAGCAGTGGATCCCCAGATGATGAAGAGGATTCCATTGCGGCGGAAAAGAGTGCGGGAGCGGAAGAGATCCGTGAGCTTCGGCTTGTGCTCCCGACTCCACTTCTCCTTCTCCGTGTGCTTGATCTAATCAAGGGAGATGTTAACATCTTAATATATCCTCGTTCTAAAGCATGTAAAAAGAGAAAAAAGACTAGCCAATCCAAGATCGGAAGGGAGGCTCGTCTTGTTAAAGCGGCAGGCCCTTCGGATGATCGCCTCGGCATCGCTGATCCTGTCCGTGATGATCAGCCACCGTGGAGACTCTGGCACGAAGAACAGAGCCACGAGTGCCAAGCAGTGCAGGCCCACCGTCAGCTCCTGCAAGGCTTCATTCCTTGGCTTCTCTCGTAATCAAAGTAATGAAAAATATTACTTCATAATAAGGTAAAGAAAAAGAAAACGTGCATACATACATGAATTAGTGTCCACGACTTGCACAAGTAAGCAGTGAGTGCGAGGATGGAGTAGCCAAGGGCCCAGGGGGCATGCAGGGAGGAGCCAACCACAGACCTGTACTTCATCCCTGCAATATCATTACAATCTTGTTTCCCTTGCCCTCCTCTCTCTCTCTTTTATCTCTCCCAGCAAACAAAATTATCTCACCAGTGATCTCCATGCAAAGAACGTAAGCCGAGAGATCGGCAGCTTCATTCGAAGCAGCCAAGCAGAAGCGAATCACCAGGAAGACCTGACATTTATGATTATATGTATATCGTGAAAAGGATGAGGTGAGAACTTACGAAGAACTCCTTGATGAATGGCAAGACCATGGCGAATATGAGAGAGAGGATCCCGAAGGTGTACAGGGAAGCTTTGCGGCCGAAGCTGAGGAAAGAGAAAGAAGAATGGAGAAGAAGAGAAAGAAGAAGCAGAATCCGTACCGATCTGAGAAGTGACCGCCCATTGCACTGCCAACCAAGTAACCGAGAGAGTAACTCAGATGGACATGGGCACGAGACCAGTTGTCATCACACACGCGATTCCACTGAGTCACTACTGTTGAACTCATGATCTGAAGAGAGAGAGAGAGAAAGAGAGAAAAAGAGAGAGAAAGAGAGAAAGAAAGAGAGAGAGTGGGAGAGAGAGAGAAAGAGAGAGAGAGAAAAAGAGAAAGAGAAAGAGAGAAAAGATGTACTGATGTGTCATAGTCCCATGTGTGGCATCTCTTGAGAGCCGTGGTGGCCGGGAGATTCTGTAGTTCCTTCCAGGTCAGATTGACGAGAGAAGACCAGTCTCGGTCCACGTGCATGCACTGGTCGTGCCAGTCTGAGTTGCGCTGCTTGTTCGACACCTCAACATTTCTTCTGACTCTTTTTCTCATTCCTCCCCCAACTCTCTCTCTCTCTCTAGCTCCCTTTCACTCTCTCTCCCTCTCACTCTCTCTTATTCTCACTCACTCTCCCTCTATCTCCCTCTCCCTCTCTCTCTCCCTCTTACTCCATCCCCTTTATCCCCCTCTCCCTCTCACTCACTCTTCCTATCACTCCCTCTCCCTCTATCTCCCTCTCGCTCTCTATCTCTCTCTCTCCCTCTCTCTCTCTCACTCTCTCCCCTTTATCTCCCTCTCCCTCGCTCCCCTTTATCTCCCTCTCCCTCTCACTCACTCTTGCTAGAAAAAATAACCAAAAGTTTTCCTTCAAACTTTTTGAAATAACACTGTAGAGTTTAACAACTGTTGCCAAGTGTAATCTCGATTGCCAGAGATGACATCTCGCTCCGTGAATCCTGGGATCTTAATTAAACAAGATGCATTTGATTGAAAAAGCACTCTATTGGGTCTCATCGCGACAATCTTTAACAAATTGAAAGGTGAAAAAGCGAAGAAGTGAATTGGACCCTAGGAAGCTTACACGACACCAGTGGTCTGGCTGGTACATCATGTACACTGTGGAGAGGGCGAACATCGCATGGGGGATCTGCTGAAGTGCAATGATACAGTACACCAGCATCTGCCACGTCGAACAACCACCTATCAGGTTCAGAATACCTGCAGAGAGAAAGAGAGGGAGAGAGAGACAGGAAAAGAGAGAACGATAGAAAGAAATAGAGAAAGAGAGAGAGAGAGAGAGAGAGACTGAAAAAAGGAGAGGCAAAAGCATAATTGACCTTCGAAGTCGATACTAGTAAGATCTCCTTCCCTCTGCCTTCTGTACTGCTTCTGCTTCGCATAGTGATGTCGATTAATTTCAAGTTCACTGTTTAGCCGATTCCTTAAGTAGTCAAGACTGTTCCATTATACTAATATTATACTCGATCACCTTATCTCAAGCCGGTTTCTCTCTCTCTCTCTCTCTCTTTCTCTCTCATTTTCATTATTCCTCTCTCCAATTCCCAAATGATCCCCTAACCCCCGATGTGGCTCGTGGTCGTGTTCCTGACTGTTGTTGTGGAGAAGAGCTTCATACTCGGGAGAGATGTCTTCATGATGTGCTTCTTTCGGGGAAGGAAGTGGCTGGGATGTGGAGAGGAGTGCAGCTGCTCGAGTCCTCGATGTGAGTACGAGATCCGTGTCACTCTACACGGCACTCCATGCCTTTGCATCCGTTCATGAGTACATTCAGTTGTTGAAGCAACTAATTCTTTCATTTGAGAAAATAAAAGATTTTTTTATGACAAAAAAAGCGTAAAATAGCCTATGAAAAGAGAAGAGAGAAAGAACCTGAACATACGGAGGAGAAGAAGGAGGAGAGTCGAGCTGTTTCATTTCCATCCAAGAGAACCTCACTTTCTTCACGCTGTCATCTTTGCCATCGGTAATCACGTTTCTGAGATCAAGAACTTTATCAAAACTCGCCCATTCCACAATTATAGACCATTTTGTCTTGACCCGAGGTCGGACCCCACATTACTTTCAAGAGCTTTAATAAAATTATAAGACAAAGTCCGAAAGAGAAACAAAGAGATAGGAAGAGAGAGGTCGTGATAGGAAGAGACAGACAGAAAGAGAGAAATAGTGAGAGAGAGAGGAGCGAGAGACAGCAGAATATGAGATAGCAAAATGTGCCAACGGCGGGAAGGAAGTAGAAACAAGCGATTCTTGAGTTGCCTTGCCCTCTGGCTCAGCACTGATAGGAGTGGGCAGTTCACTGGCGGGGGATCGATTCACTCTCATCTCTTTCTTACCTAGCCATATGTCGTTGAATACTATCAAGCTATTTTTCTGTTCTTCCACTTGTTCCTCTCTCTCCCCCCCCCCCTCTCACTCTCCTCCTCTCTCCCCCCCCCCCCCCTCTCACTCTCCTCCTCTCTCTCCCCCCCCCCTCTCACTCTCCTCCTCTCTCTCCCTCCCTCTCTCCCACTCTCTCCCTCTCTCTCCATCTCCCTCTCTCAATCTGTCGCCCTCTCTCGCCTGTCTCTCGCTATCTCTCCATTCCTTCTCTTTCTCTCTCACTTTGTCTTTCATGGTCTCCAATTTCTCTCGTCAATCACCCACGAGTGTGAAGAGTTGCAAAGAATTGTCATTTCATATCAACACTGGCGGGATCACCTAACAATCAGACTCCCTTCCACTACACATTTCACCTTTCATCCACTCTGTTTCCATGTCTTCTCTCTCTCCCTCTCTCTCTCTCTCTCTCTCTCTCTCTCTCTCGCACTGTTTCCCTTCTGTCCAATTCATCATCTCATCCGGTGCTATAATGTTATTGGGGAATGTTAATAGCAGAGGCAGGAAGACGAAGGTTTTTGATAAGTAATGAAGCCATAAACTGAACAATTACAGCAGATTCGTTTCTAAAACTCATTTCATTGTATTGCAGAAACCACTGGCTTTAGATTAACAAGAATAGGACTGTGGAACTGCCGCATGCATCCGGTTTAGACGCTACTTATCACGCGAAACTACAATGTTCACATCTTAAGCAGTATTATCAGCTAAACACTCCTGCCACGGGCAAAGTAGCAGAGGTGGGAGAGAGACTGAGAGAGAAAGAGAGAGGAGAAAGAGAGGAGAGAGAGAAAGAGAGACGGCTACGTTGAGAACTGATAACTGGTGGGTAATGGAAATAGAAACAAAGTTAAGCATCGTGAGTAAAGATAACGGAAGCGCAGCTTGCTCTCCACCAATTCATTCGGGGACTGCACGCTCAACTAACTGGGAGACAAAAATTGACTGCAGCAGAGAAGGCGAGCTGCAGGGAGAACGGAAAATACTAGGGCTGTTCAAGACAGAACATGGAATTGTAGCGATGGTTGATTTCTATGCAATTAAGTAAAAACTACAAAAAGAGGGTCTAATTGTTAGAAAGAAAGAAAGAAAGAAAAAGAGAGAGAGAAAGAGAGAGAGAGAGAAAGAGAGAGAGAGAGAATGAGAAAGAAAAGGATAGCAGAGAGATAGAATTCTACGGAAGGATAGAATGTAGTGAGAGGGAGACACAACAGAGAGGAGAGGGAGAGCGGGAGAGAGAGATCGAAAAAAGAGTGCTCGAACGAATGAACATGAAATAGGCAATAATGAAGTAAAGGAAGATGTGTCCATCCATGGAACGGCATGGGATTCTTCGTTACAATTAGCGAGATTGAAACTACGAGGGCAGAAGGATAACAGAATGCGGGAAGGTTGTGTATAGACCAAGACGAGATTTGGAACGACCGAGAAGGCAATCCAGAAGAATGGTGGGGAGGAGAGATAGAGAGAGAGATGAGAGAGAGAGAGAGAGAGAGAGAGAGAGGGAGAGAGAGGGAGGGAGGGAGAGAAAGAGAGAGGAGAGAGAGAGGAGAGAGAGTAGAGAGAGTAGGAGAGAGAGAGAGAGAGAGAGAGAGAGAGAGAGAGAGAGAGAGAAGCAAAGCAGAAAATCTGGTGGATGGCAATGATATCACGACAGTTCACTATAAAATAAATGTTGAAGTCAGCTAACAAATCCCAACTATACCTGTCTTTTACATAACCAGTAGTTGCTTGTCTTGTAAAGGCCGAACATCTAATTAAACAGTTTATCGGTCGGATATACGACAGTAATCACATAATAAATATACCTCGCATATAGCAGAGTATCACAAAGTGTCAAATTAAGCAAAGCTCATGAGAACTAATAAATGAAAGTAGTAGCCTAGTAGTAGTTTCTTTTAATAACATCCTGTACATTCCAGAGGGAGTTAGCACGAAGGCGTTCCATGAGAAGAGCAGCCCGTGGCCTGAGGGAGGGAACAGCAGAGAGACGAGCAAGGAGATGAGCAAGTAGGCGATGGCCAGCTAAGGAATGGAGAGGAGATTGAAGAAGCCTGGGAGAAGAACAGAAATAGACCTTCAGATGGCTCGCAGGATCTCATGACTTGCTCAGCCAGGGGAAAGGCTGCTACTGGAGAGGAGAGAACAAGGGAGCGAGAGCGAGAAAGCAACCACTCGCTGCACGCGTCAAGTGAATCTCTTAAGGAATCTCAGCCTTTTTCATTTATTATCATCATTATTAATGTAGCCATCGCAATATACATATTAAAGGTAAAGGATACTAATAAAAGGACTCACTTGAAGGAAGAGTTGTTAGCATAGAGAACATCATTAGCAGTGGTCGATTCGAAGCGGATACGGTAGTCGCTTTGAGAAGCAGCACAGATGAAATGAAGACAGAGAGCGAGGCACTCGCCATGCACCTCCGCAGCCGGCCAGTCATGCCTGAAGAAGGGAGGGGGCAGGGTTACGATGCCTCTCTATTCTTCTCTTCATCTTCACAGGAACAGGGAAGGGATACGGTACTTCTCTCTATTCTCTTCATACCTTTCAATGACATTAAGCAGAGCATTGAACATGAAAAGCGGTTGCTTCTCGGGAGAGTCAGGCAAGAGAAGGAGAAGGGGGAGCAGAAGAAGAAGAGAATCTCTTACTTCTGATCCGTCCATCTCAGGCAGGCATTCAATGATAACTCGCATGAGGGCATCCGCCTAAAGAATTCATTCTTGTTCATCTCAATCACCCTACATGAGACATTAAAGGGCTGATAGAGAAGATAGAAAGCAGGGAAGGGAGAGAGAGAGAGAGAGAGAGAGAGGAGAGAGAGAGAGAGGGAGAGAGAGAGGGAGAGAGAGAGGGAGAGAGAGAGAGAGAACCTGAGGCAATGAATTAGCAGAGAGTGCAGCGTAAACAGCCCGGAGAGAGGAACGGAGACGTTGCTGAGGGAGGTCGATGGAAGGGAGAGTGATGTGGATGAAGGCGAGGGCTGCACGAATAAAGTGAACGCGCCCGCGAGGGGCCGTTCTTGGCATGGGGCCAGGAAAGCCAGGAGCCACCGCCGCCCCCAGGCAGGACAGGCGGAGGACTAGCGAAGACGCCAGTTCAAGGCAATGCTAAACCACCAATCGTTCATCAACCACCAATTACGGTAGGGATCACTGTAGATTACTGTAAGAGTTATGTTGAACCGTTACTGACAATAACGATGACGGGTCGCTGTGAAAAAGCAGCTCGAATAGCCAGGAGAAACTCGAGAGTCTTCTCTGCATCGGGAATGGCAACTCGATCGAGGGCAGCACATACAATAAGATCAGAAGAAGAGTCTGCGTCAGAGGGACGGCCTCCCTCTGTGTAGAGACGAGAACTCAGCGAGACTATCTGAAGGGAGGAGGATAGGAGACTGACAAGGGACTCCAACCTGAGTGGCCATCTCAGATAGGAGACTTGCAAGGGACTGCACTCACCTGAGTGGCCATCTCAGATAGGAGACTGGCAAGGGACTGCACTCACCTGAGTGGCCATCTCAGATAGGAGACTGGCAAGGGACTGCACTCACCTGAGTGGCCATCTCAGATAGGAGACTGGCAAGGGACTGCACTCACCTGAGTGGCCATCTCAGATAGGAGACTGGCAAGGGACTGCACTCACCTGAGTGGCCATCTCAGATAGGAGACTGGCAAGGGACTGCACTCGCCTGAGTGGCCATCTCAGATAGGAGACTGGCAAGGGACTGCACTCGCCTGAGTGGCCATCTCAGATAGGAGACTGGCAAGGGACTGCACTCGCCTGAGTGGCCATCTCAGATAGGAGACTGGCAAGGGACTGCACTCACCTGAGTGGCCATCTCAGATAGGAGACTGGCAAGGGACTGCACTCACCTGAGTGGCCATCTCAGATAGGAGACTGGCAAGGGACTGCACTCACCTGAGTGGCCATCTCAGATAGGAGACTGGCAAGGGACTGCACTCACCTGAGTGGCCATCTCAGATAGGAGACAGGCAAGGGACTGCACTCACCTGAGTGGCCATCTCAGATAGGAGACAGGCAAGGGACTGCACTCACCTGAGTGGCCATCTCAGATAGGAGACTGGCAAGGGACTGCACTCACCTGAGTGGCCATCTCAGATAGGAGACTGGCAAGGGACTGCACTCACCTGAGTGGCCATCTCAGATAGGAGACTGGCAAGGGACTGCACTCACCTGAGTGGCCATCTCAGATAGGAGACTGGCAAGGGACTGCACTCGCCTGAGTGGCCATCTCAGATAGGAGACTGGCAAGGGACTGCACTCACCTGAGTGGCCATCTCAGATAGGAGACTGGCAAGGGACTGCACTCACCTGAGTGGCCATCTCAGATAGGAGACTGGCAAGGGACTGCACTCACCTGAGTGGCCATCTCAGATAGGAGACTGGCAAGGGACTGCACTCACCTGAGTGGCCATCTCAGATAGGAGACTGGCAAGGGACTGCACTCACCTGAGTGGCCATCTCAGATAGGAGACTGGCAAGGGACTGCACTCACCTGAGTGGCCATCTCAGATAGGAGACTGGCAAGGGACTGCACTCACCTGAGTGGCCATCTCAGATAGGAGACTGGCAAGGGACTGCACTCGCCTGAGTGGCCATCTCAGATAGGAGACTGGCAAGGGACTGTACTCGCCTGAGTGGCCATCTCAGATAGGAGACTGGCAAGGGACTGCACTCACCTGAGTGGCCATCTCAGATAGGAGACTGGCAAGGGACTGCACTCACCTGAGTAGCCATCTCATAGTCATGGAGAGAAGCCAAGGGGAAAGTGGCAGAGATCAACTTCAGCAGGGCAGACGACAGACGATGAGAGTGGGGCGGCCCCTCCAGGAGAGCCAGAAGATGATGAAGACTGTCTAAAGCCAGAAGAGCAGGCAGAGACGCAGGCCGCAGCTCAGCCATCTCACGAAGCATTTCTGAAAGTCTTTATTGGAAGAACATTCAACCACCACAATTACAAAGTGACAAAATAGAAAAGAAGCAATGACTGACCCACCTTCTAATTCATTCTCAAAACCTCCCGTCTCATTGTCTTGAGTAAGTCGCCCAAGGACTGCGGAACAAATGACTTCTACCTAAACATTTCAATTCCGCCGTAAATAAAATACACATATCTCACATAATTTCAAACCCTTCTTCCTTTCTTCATTCTTGCCCGTACAACTGATCTGGGATTATTAAATGATTCGAATAAAAGAAGTTGTGCTGAAACCTCGTGCATAGAAAAGTGAGCAAAGGCGACGGAAGCCCAGGCAGAAGCAGCTTCCATGAACTCGCGAGTGGAGGGAAGGGCGCAGACCGCACGCCACGCCCATCGCAGCACTCGCGCACGGCTTGCCGCGTCACACGCGCACAGCAGAAGAGGACGGGCCAAGGCACGCAACTCAGCACCCGAGGCAGGTACTCCCGGGGTAGACACTACCTGAGAGAGTGAGAGAGATTGAGAGAGAGAGAAAGAGAGAGAAAGATAGAGAGAAAGAGAGAGGGAGAGAGAGAGAGAGAGAGACGAACCAGCTGTGCAGCTTCTTGGATGTGCTCGGCAAGGAAGGCCGGAGGGGCGGAGCGGAGGAAAGCGAGGAGCACGAGAGGCCGCTTGTCCTTCTGGGCCGAGTACTCCCAGAGGGGAGCCAAGTCCGCTCTGTTCAGGGCTGCGAACGTGACACATTGTAGAATCCACTCAAGGGCAGGACGGACGAGTTCAGTCTACAAGGGAAAGATGACAGAGGAAGGAAGGGAGGAGAGACTCACCGGCAGAGGAGAGTACTTCTGCATCCAGTCATTCAGGGCCTTCCAGTGGGGGGCGCGGTCGGAGGGGTCCGAGTGCATGCACTGCTTGCAGGCGTAGGCACGGGCATACGCGGCAGTCAGGGGGATGCCGAGGTGCACGGGAAGGGAACACAATCTAGAGAAGAGAGGGTGGAGAAAGGAGAGCAGGACAGGGAGAACGAGAACCTCAGAGCACTCGCTCGCATTCCACTCGAATCCACAAAGCGAAGGCACGGCAACAGTGACAACTCAACTGAAAACACAAATCTACTAATTACTAACTTGAAAAACGAACAACAAAGTTTAAAAAAATTTAGTCGAGAAGAACCGTAGAGTCGTGGGAAGAGTTCCTTGATATCTGCCACCTTGACGAACCAATTCTTAGCAGTTGTAGCAGCGCCTTCTGGCACTTGATCAGAAGAGAAAGAAGCTGACAACTTTGACTCCCCTCTCGCACGTCGCTCCTGCTCAGGCAAGAAATCTACGGCGATTTCTCTCTCTCTCTCTCTCTCTCTCTCTCTCTCTTCTTCTGACCCTCTCTCTCTCTCTCACTCACTTCACTCTCTCAACTGACTTCGTTAGCCTTCGACAAGAGTCTCTCGTAGACAAGTCGGCCAAAGAGATCGAGTATCTCCGTGACGAGCAACCACTGGACGGGATAGAAGGAGGCCACGCCCACTGAGCTCAGCCAACGGCACAACTCAGTCACCAGCTGAGACAGATTCATTACTAGCCAAAGCAGTCAATGGAGAAGGCAAGACTTCCAATGGAAAATGAAGGATCACTTACATTGACAGCCTCGATTCTTCTGTTGTTCTTCCATGCAAACACGAGTGTTTCCCTGAGCTCTGCGACTTGTGTTAAATACTCGGATTGCGAGATTTCGCTCAGCTTTCGTAGACCGCTCAAGTCTTCGAGAAGTTCAAGTCTACAAAAACGGTTCCCTTGTGTGTCATCCAAAGAGCCAAACAACTGAACCTGTGGGCGGCTCTCTGCCCCACGAGAAGATTTCCAGCCGCGGCCCGTGCAGCTTTGGCTTCTCTCAGGGTTGGCGGTTTCTTCTGAGTGGAAGATGAGGAAAACAGAGCCAAGACTCGTGTCTTCAGTTCACTCCACGGCTAAGGAAATACATTTCATTCCAATTTTAACGATAACGGTTGTTCTTAAAACATATTTTTTAACAGTTCTTATAATCATTCGCTCACACTTATGTAACAAATAGATAAATGAACGATACAGTACCTTAAATCCAGGAATAACAGGGTCGTCAGGGGGAGGGAGAGCTTCTCTCTCCAGAGTGTTTCTTAGAACTGGCCCATTTCTTCCAGCACCACTATTTCCATTCTCAGGCAGTAACAGAAACGCTTCGCTGTTTGCGGCCGAGTTTCCAATAGCTCCTGAAACACACAACAGGAATATTCTGTCATAATGGGTTAGAAGCAAAGGAAAATAGAGGTTGCATTAGAGAAATAGATATTAGCAGTAAGATATGGGAAACGCAGAGACCAAGCGGGTCGGAGAAGTCGGGAGCAGGAGCCTGTGGCTGCGAGGATGCTAACTGGGGCACCGCAGGCAGATGTTGCCTCCCACTCTTGGGTTGGAGTGGATGCGAGAGCACTGCAGACACGGGCAGGTCCACGGGGGGCCTTGGTTGGACCCGCGCGCACCAGGCTGACACCCACTCTGACTCCTCCATCTCCCCACCCCTGCACACACAACGATACTTACACCCTCCCTCGTACAAGTACTTCTCCTGCGATCGAAGCAAACAATTAAGTTCTTGTTAAATTCTTTGACCAAGTTCATGATTTATAAATCAACCGTTATTAAAGAAGAAGACATGAGAAATGACAAGGACAACCAGAGAAATTCTCACGGTTAAATAAATGGCAACAAAGCAAAAACAGAAATGTGAACTAGAAAACAAGAAGACGGTCCATGAGAAGAACGGAAGAAAAGATCACCGGAGGTAGCTGAACTGCGATGACTGCTGGGGAGTGTTGAATAATCCAGCCTGAAAGAATGATTTGACTGCTAAATAAAACAAAGAAAGGGAGAAAGAGACAAAGAGGAGAGAGAGGAGAGAGAGAGATAGAGATAGAGAAGGAAACAAACCCCAGCAGACTGCCTGGCCATGGCCCGGGAAGGGGCGAATCCGAGAAGCTTCTGGAGATTCGTTCGGATTGTCATGGTGCAGAGAATGTAGAGGAAGATGAACGAGCAGTCCGTCAGGTCATCGCCGACCTCAACATATTTTATTTTCTCATCAGCATTTACCTGCGTATGAAAAAAAAACCATTCTAAAATACGGCAAGCCGATTTTCCTTGAAAATTCCGCCTTATTTTAGAAAAAATAACTTTTTTGACAGTACGATGTTCAGTCTTTCCAATAGTAAAAAGGACTTGCCAGATTACGGTGGGAGAGACTCTGGAGAAGAGAAAAAGGGATGAAGGGCAGCTTGGCCACGATTTTGCCTTCGAAGATTGAAGAGAAAGTGGAGAGAAGAGCAGTGAAAGCCAAGCCAATGGCAAACATTGACTTCATTTGAACATGGACAGATCTCGGTTGGTCGCCTGAAGAAAGCCAAGAGTGGAATTGATCAGAAGACAGAACGAAAAGAAGTAAATTGACCTTAAGCCGTTCTTCTTCCCTGTCCAGCTTCTTCTTCGACGTTCGATTATCGTCGAGAGTCTCTCGTTTCTTTTCTAGCTTCTTAGTCTTCCGTTCCATATCATTCTGCAGATGGCATTACCAAAGTTACCAAGGACAAGAAAACAAAAGATACACATTTTCACAAGTGAAGTGCACAAAGTGTTCTAATGATATCCTCTGTCAAATCAGTGTAAAACAGGGGAAGCAAATACCTTGAGCCTTTGATACTCGGGTGAGCGGTAGACGAGAAGATAAGTAAGGCCTTCTCCAGCAGCAGCAGTGCAGATCGCAATCGCAATGATGAGTAAACAGTCCGAGTACATCTGATAAGCAATGAGACTCTCACCCGAACAACCTCCAATTCAGATATTCCATGGGAAGTAAACCCATTCGTATTCACAGTACTGGACTGAGTAACCAACAACAGTACTTTATCCACTCTCCATCACAGTAAGGAAGGATAAAAAGGAATTGATAGCCAACCGGGGAACTAAAACGAGAAAAGGAACGGAACAATGGGAAAACAGGGGATGGGAAATGGAGAAAGCCTAGACAAATGGATCAATGTTGATCTCGATGGCGCAAGCTGGGAGGGAAAGGCCGAAAGAAGTGATGACATCCGGGGAGAGCACTCCGAGGTGGCCGATGCGACGACCGAGGGCGTACACGGCAGCACAGCGACCAGCCAGGAAGGCACTCTCTTAACAGGAAGGACAGTCATCTCAGACAAGAAGTAAGAACTCACCATCTTCAGGCTCGATGTGATATCCCTCGTCGTTCATGGAAGGGGGGATATCCAGCAGTCGCATCACTCGGTCTAGCACTCCGTGCACCACTTCGAAGCCAGCTTGCTTGGCATACACTACTACAGCCAGGCGACGCTCATTACGGGCTCCCACTTCTGGAATTAGAAGAGAGAGAGAGAGAGAGAGAGAGAGAGAGAGAGAAAGATAGAGAGAGAGAGAAAGAGAGAAAGATAGAGAGAGAGAGAAAGAGAGAGAGAGAGAGAGTGAGAGAGAAAGAGAGAGAGAGAGAGAGAAAGAGAGAGTGAGAGAGAAAGAGAGAGAGAGAGAGAAAGAGAGAGAGAGAGAGAGAGAAGACCCATACCATGAGAAGGATCAGCGAGAATAACATCCTGCAGCTCGAAGAGTTTGAGTGGCAGTGGCATATGGCTGTTGGCTTGGATGGTTCTGAGTATGCCGGGCAGGAGACTCGTACGGGCAATCTCGAAGGAGTCTGGTCTTCTTGGAGAGTCTCTTTTCAATGGCCAACCTGGAACTCGAGGGTCTTGGGATTCGCGATGTGGACAGCATTGACGAGCGGCCTCTTCAATCGTACACTCGCGTCCTCCCTCATAGGATGAGTCATATTTGAAAGATTCATTAAACTCATCATTCCTGAGTCACCCAAGGGACTACCGTATGCAAGCTAAAGGAAGAATCGTACAGTAATATTTCTTATTACAAAGATAATTTAGCAAGTACTTATTATTTCTTAAGAAAAGGTCAGGAATGGATCACACTACTGGCCAGTAGTAATTATTAGGTGTGTTTTCCCTTCAAGACCCAGTTGTGAACATCATGGCCATTATATGTTGGATATATTAATATAAAGCGAAGGATGACGATTTATATGACATTCCGGCTACATTACAAATTCAACGATTTTACAGAACACCTTTTTCCGCCATTGACACAACTGTGGAAATCAACGCGATTGCAATATTCAAGGGAACAAAAAGGAAAATTAGAATTATCTCAAAACTCAAGAAAACCTGCTGCAGAGAGCAAAGTTGAGTGCTTCGGTGAGGCCCGCGGCAGCCAAATGCAGACGAAGAGCCTCTGACAATGCATTGAGAGGGAAGACTTCCGCTACCGTATGAGCCTGATCAAGTCATTCCGTTCAAGATACTCTCATTTTGATACATCTCCATGATCATGACAAAAATTTTTCCAGCCCACATAATATTCCAAGTTCTCGCTTTAGGAAACAGCGAATGCTCCTATGAATACCTGAGGGAGTTTCAGTTGGAGATTGTTAAATCCAAAGGCAACGCCGACATCCTCAGCAATGTCACATTCGTGGAGAATGTCATGTCGAATCGGTGGAATACGAACCTACAAAGAAAATATCCGCGATTTAAAGTAACTTTGAATAGAATAAGCCGTGACCTTAAGAGTATTCTCGTCAATAACTTGAGCCCCGAGGGACATCTTGGCAAGGAGAGCCGCCATCTCCTTGGCCGTGAGCTGGAAACCCATCTTCGTGTTCACCTCAGCCGCTCTCACCGTCTGCTCGCGATAGGCCAGCTTCTGTAAAAGGCAACCCCTCCTTTCTATTTGCAAACTCAGAAGATATATCCAGAACAATTGCGAAAGAAAATGTATTGCAATAAAAAGTGGATAAATATTAGTGGAATCATAAAGAAATAGTGCAAAATACCGGATACAGTTCGATACGACCGTCTTCCTCGTATTCCACTTCCACCGGTTCAACCCTGAAATCGGAAACCTTGTGAACAATCTTCATGGTTATTAAACCATCATATCTAAGGCCAATTTAAAAGCTTTCTATTTAAAAAGAAAACTTGTAATTAAGAAGGACTGACGTGAAAGGTTTCTCGGCATACTGGCTGAAGATAGAGACGAGAGTGTCGAGGACAACAATCGCTTTCTGCAAGTCGGTTGCAGTGCACTCGATGAAGATGTTACGCGTGTCCAAAGTGATCTTCGAGTGGTCTCCTGCAAAACAAAAGAATAAGTGAATTAAGATCACATATTTAAAAAAAAACCGCCGCCAATCCACGAAGTCCTCAACGGCGTTGGCGAGTATTAAGAAGTCTTTTTTTTAACAGGAAGGAAAGAAACCGTTGATGATGGGCGGCATGGAGCAAACGCGTCCTTCTCCATCTCGGATAACGGGGAAGAGGGGCTGTCCGGTCAGAATGGGCAGATATGGTTTCAGGTGGCTCTCACCCTTAAAAGAAACCATCTTTTCAGTATAAATGAAATAACAAACAATTTTTAATGTCAAGTATTTGAAAGAACCGAATAATGCTGCATGAGCTCCTCGGCAAGGAATTCTTTCTTCTCGTTTAGAGGCACAAACTTTAGCTCGCGAGGCTTCTCTGCAGAGTACACGAACGGACCTGAAAGTATCACAAGAGATCAAATAAGCAGGGACGAAATGACATTAACAGAAACAATTTACAACTTAAAAATGAACCTTTAATAGAATCCAAATCATGAGTTCCGATAGCGACCAGAGTCCGCTTTCTGCAGATGTTCTGATGAAGTTTGTCTTGCAAATCAATGAGCGAAGCATATCGCCGTTCG
The DNA here is from genome assembly GCA_945643635.1 of Allodiplogaster sudhausi. NCBI lineage: Eukaryota > Metazoa > Nematoda > Chromadorea > Rhabditida > Diplogasteridae > Allodiplogaster > Allodiplogaster sudhausi. The sequence continues at coordinate 7,286,709 of CALZFC010000005.1, forward strand.
TCAAGGGAAACTCCACGCAGAATAGCCCCCACAACAAAAGGACGAACACCGGCAGTCTTAACAATAAACCATTCTGTTTCTTCGGTTATTCTTGTTCATTAATTCGAATACCTCCTTCTTCACAAAAATCCGCTGCCGATTTCCCGATGGCTCAACGCATTTGTAGTCGGGTGGATTCAACCTGCAGCATATATATTCAACTACGTTAATATATTTAAAAACGTAATAAAGTATGAAATCTGCCCTAAATGGTAAAACGGTAGCAAGGAAATCCTAACCTTCCTTGGAAGATCTTAATAGCCCGTGAGAGTCCTTCGACACACAGAAGATCATAGCGGTTAGCGGGGATATCCACCTTGTACACTTCGACCTCGCTGAGCTTCTCATTGACTGCCGAACCACCCTTCTCCTTCTCCGTTGCTAACTTCTCCGATGTCTTCAAATTAAACTTTGTTGGATGAAGACATGAAAACAAATGAGCCGACAATATAAACACTAGAATTACATAAAATAAGCTTGGCGAAAGATGATTTCAGAAAGAAAAAAACTGACAACATCGTCGAGCTCCAATCCATAGTCAAAACATACTTCTTCGAATTCTTGCTGAGCTAAACAAGGCAGTGAACAACACAGCAATACGAATGAAAGGAAATGAAAAGAACCAACTGTAAGTCTTCTCCAAGTGTTTGTCCAAATCAGTTTTCTGAATACCCACAGTCGGCATCCTGCAAAAACTCTGCTTAACAGATAATTTCAGATTTTTGCATTTATAACGTAAGAATCACGAAACAAGGCCTGGATTCGCGAAGCAATTATACCGTATTACCGAATGTCTCCGCTTGTTTCTTCAATGGGTCAAACTGCTGACCTTTTTTAGCTAGATCACAATCAGTCCGGTGACTGTTTATTGTTCTGGGAGGTATGAATCAAGTTGTGAAGAAGTACAACCCAAGTCCTGGCCATCTCTGATTTGCAACGTTGTAGTTTTTTTCCTTATTTCGCATATGAGGTTATCCTATGTCAAAATGCATGTCTTCATACGAGTAAGGATAGTTTTACGTATTTTACAGATCGCACTTGTTCTTCACTCTTGAAAATTCTTCATTGTAAATTCACAGTGAGAAGAAACCAACGACAGCGAGGAATCTTTGTTGTCGTGGATACAGAGGAAGATGCCGAAAAGAATTGCAGCATGCGAGAATTAACCCATACGGGGAAGAGAGAGAGAGATTGAGAGGGAGAGAGAAAGAGAGAGAGAGACAGAGAGAGAAGCGAGAGTAGGATAACAATGAGAGAGAATAGAGGACGAGAGAAAAATGAAGAGAGAGAGAGAGAGGGAGGAAGAGAAAGAAACAACGTCTTGGTGGTGGAAGAGGCTCGCCATGCATTGAAGATGTCCTTCGGCAGGAATGCCCTTGCCGTACTTCTCATCACTTCTCTCGCTTCGCTAGTCGCCAAACTATTGTACGATGAGCAAACAATTCTTTCCTTGGATCATTTCGATTTCATTCATTGTGATCTATCAATTGTACAAAAGCTGTTAACATGTGCAGACTTTTCTTCGGCTCGAACCACCGCGTGTACAACTTCGTGCCGGGAGAATGTTCTCATGTCACTCTGAGCGACGATGACCCTGGCGCGGTCGACTTCGCCACTCTCAACGACACTGTCGTCTTCGCAGTGGTCAGAAATTGTATATCAAATGATCAATAAAATGAGTTGGAATAGGTGGCAAAAGGCACGCTTGCTATATACTGCAGGAAACGGCTAGCAAGAAGGGCAGTCTCTTCAAATACGACGCGCGTAATCGGTCGGCCCACCAGTTCGCTCTGCTGGGGAAGAAGAACAGTCTGGACGAGTTCCACCCGGGGGCCTCTCTCTCTTCCGCAATCGCATCTTCATCATTAATCATCGACGAGATGGGGATGTCGTGGAACTCATTGACATGGATCTGGACAAGGGAAGAGCCACGCATAAAGCCACGATTCGCTCCAAGAAGTTCCAAGGGTTGGTTCAGAGACGCGTATCAAATTCTGTAGAGCATGGGAATGTTGTCTCTTAAGACTTCGTGACGTGGCTGCGATAAGTGGAAAGAAGTTCTTCGCTTCAATCTGGCAGCCCGAGGAGAATGAATTCTTCCGTTTCACCCGCGAATTCACTGGAAGAGACATCGGTGCACTTGTCTTTTTCGATGGGAAGTACACTAAATACGTTGAGAGGAACATTCGGTCTCCAGCTGGAATGATCTACGAGACAATCAACGAGTCAGTCTCTTTTTTTGGAATCGGTGGAACACTTCGAAGCATAAAAGACTGAGGAGTGTTCACTTGAAAATTTTCAGGCGTCTTTACGTCGCATCCGAAGGAGCACTCAGCATTCTTGTCTACAGCGTCTCGTCGACTTCTTCTATTAGAATGATCAAGGCGGGAGAATAGAAGAGAGAGAGAGAGTAGAGAGAGAGAGTAGAGAGAGAGAGAGGGAGAGTAGAGAGTGAATGAGAGAAAAGAGAGAGAAAAAAGAAAAGAAAGGGATAGAGGCAGAGTAGGGAAATGGATAAAAAAAGAAAAAGGAGAAAGACAGAATTGAAAACCCTCTGGAGAGAGAGAGTGACTATAAGAATGTATAACAGGAGATCCCTCTGCTGAGCGCGCCCTCTCTGATGTGGCTAGGGTCGGATCGCTCTTTGATCGTGGCAGCTCAACCAATCCGAGTCCGCTCTCTCCTCCACCGAATCAACACCACCACCAACTACACTCCCTCCCAAATCCTTCGTGTTCACACCATCGGGAACATCTCTGAGGAACAGTATGATTTCTTCTATTCATTTCTTTAGAAACGGAAAAGAAAAAGACTTGGATTAAGGAGGATTGACGAGCTTTACGTGAACGACGGAGCAACAGTCTCGGGTGCGACTGCAGTGGTTGTTTCTGGCGGATCACTCATCCTTGGCTCGCCAGGCCAGCCTATTCTCTCTTGCCATCTTCCTCCCTGGCTTTCTTTTCAGCTTTGATAGATCAAATATATTTGATATTTCTCGCATTCTTTTAAGATTCGCTTGTTCCATTCATTCCCAATAATTTATCTTACATTTCTTGTTTATTCTTATGTGATTTACCATATATTCACAAAGAGATTTCCTAGGAATTTTGAAAACTTTCATTTAGTGAACTCAATGTCAGCTATGTTATTTTGTCTACTTCATATGACCAAAACAAATACTTGTGTTAGTGAAATAGATAATCAGAACTCACAAGATTTGAAATAAAGGGCGAGTGTCACTTCAGAACGAGGGGAAACTATGGTGGAGAGCGATGGAACTGATAAGAATACGTGTGCGAATTGAGCAGAAACTAGACGAAATACACGAGAAATTGAGAGGTAGAGAGATGCAAGTGGAAGAGTAATCGTAAGAGAGAAGAGATACATGAGACAGGCAGAGATTCGAAAGAGAGAGAGAGGGAGAGAGAGAGAGAGAGAAAGAGAGAGAAAGAGAGAGAAAGATGAAAGGCACGATTGAGGGTGCGAAGCATCTGGTGGTTGAGGGCGTAGATGGAGAAGAAGCACCATCGTCGCATCTCTTCCCACTGGAAGCCGCCTTCCGTGCCAATCTCTCATCATCTTTCATTCCACTCTTTCAACTCTTCAACGTGCGTTCTATATTTGCTTTCCAAGAAATTCTCGTCATAAAAATAAATAACTTCTTTTCTTTGTCAATATTTTTCTCACAAATTAGACTGTACTTGCTATCAGCGAAAGAGAAGTTCGCCCAAATGTCCGCGAGAGATGCCAGAGGTACAATTTGGCCAACTTTCGCAAGTATCGCGGCAACGAAATCTGCACAGCGAAGTACAATGTTGTGACTTTCATCCCAAAGAATCTCTACGAACAATTCCATCGCTTTGCCAACATCTACTTCCTCATCATTGTTGGCCAGTTCTCGATTACTTTTCCATTACAATTTGTCGTGAAAATTACTTAATTTTTAGTCTGTACTTCCAGAAAAAAAACTATTAGCGTACGTGTCACTTTCGATGACTAATAGGATTTTTTTTAAAGCTCTTCTTAACTTTTTTTATAGCTCATCTGATATACAAAATATATATACGAAACGATTAGGCTGTTGAAGGCAAGGCAGAAACGGATTTTACTCGAGGGAGTGACTCACCTCAGTCTCTTTTCTCTGCCATCTCTGGCTGCCACGTTATTTCAATTCTCGCCGCATCCCTAACTCTTTGTACTCTTTTTCTAGGGAGTGCAAACAAGAAGATGTTCGGTTCCATTATCAGTGCGAGTAGAAAGATGACTGAGAAGGGAACTCTGAAGTATGTAGAATGAAATGGAATGGATGTAGATGTTTCAGGATTGGAATGGATTCCCATCTTCAGTGCGTACGATCCAATGATCTCCACGCTCCCTCCTGTCATTATTCTCACTCTCACTGCTATTAAGGTCGCTCTTAGTTCAACTAATCTTTTCCTTAAGTATTAAGTAAATACACACAGGATCTAATAGAAGATCTGCGCCGGAGGAAACTGGACAGTCAAGTGAACAACACTTCCTGCCACGTTTACGATGGGTTGGAAATACGAGGGCATTATGAAATATACTTTAGATAGGCGAATCAGCAATTAAAATAAGAAGAATGAAATGTTCTGCAGAGAAGCGGGTCGCTTCCGGCGCATGCTGTGGCAGCACGTGCTGGTGGGAGACATCGTGCACATCTCGAACGAGGAGTTCGTGCCGGCAGACCTCCTCCTCCTCCGCTCTTCCGATGAGAGTGGCAACGCCTTCATGGAGACTGCCACTCTGGATGGAGAGAGCAACCTCAAGCATCGTCTTGTATCTCCTTCGTTCCTCCTTTTCTGCGGGGTTCGACAGCATTTAAAGGACTTTCGCAATTCTTTAAGGTTTAATATATTCATAGATTTAGAATAGTAAAGAATCTTAATTATTTTCTTCTACATAATTTGGCAGGAACATTCCGTGAAGTACGACAGCGAGGGAATTCCTCATATATTTGAGACGAAGATTGAATGCGAGGCGCCTTCCAAGGATGTAGCAAAGGTTGAGGAAGGGGAATTCATTTTGTAGATCCCAGAATTCGTCTCAGATGAACGGTTACATAGAATGGAATGGAACTCGAGAGGCCTTCTCTTCCTCCAATACCCTACTACGAGGATGTCGGCTGCGCAACACCACATTTGTCGAAGGAATCGTCCTCTACGCAGGTACATATATTATTTTTTAGGTTCTCCTATATAAATTATTAATAACCCTCTCTCTCTCTCTGGTGTTCATAATCCCCATATCGCTGTCTCACTCACTATCACTCTTTCTTTCCCTCTCTCTCATGTTACGATTTGCACCGTAAATTGTCTATGAACCTTTACAGGCATGTTGATCCTGCACCCCCTCTAATATAGACGCCTTCCAGGAAGCAGTTAAATGGGGAATACACGGGATCTTGATGTAAGATACGACTTAAGGTGCGGATACGAAGTTGATGCTGAACAACGGCCGCGCTCCGTACAAGAGATCATCGTTGGAGAGACGGACGAACCTTTTCGTGCTGCTCTGCTCGCTCTGCCTTCTTCTCATTGTCGGCATCTCTGTTCTTCTCCATTCCTTCTTCATCAATTCCGTCCAAGAATCCGCTCCTTTCATCGTGGAATTCGAGTCGGGCGAAGTCGCGGCTTCCGTTGCTACATTTCTCATTCAGTATCAGGTTAATTGGTTGGGAAATATCAACAGGATAATCATCTGATACTCTAGATGATGATTCCATTGCCACTCTACATTACCGTCGAAATAATCAAAATGGGACATGCCTATCTCATGACTCAAGACATGGAAATGTTTTGTGAGGTTAAGGTATGTATTTGTGAGTATTTTCTGAGAATGAGATGGAAAGAGAGGCGTGAGCATATTGGAGGAAGAAGGAGCGGTGTGTCGTTCTCTGACGATCGGAGAAGAACTCGGCCAACTTACGCATCTCCTGTCGGACAAGACAGGGACATTGACAGAGAATAGCATGCTCTTCCGTGTCTGCTCCACTCTTCGTACCAACTTCTCCACCGAGGTCTCTGACCTTCCTTCGAGAACTGTTTGAATCTGCTGTTTCATCTAGATCGACAACTTTTCTTGTCCAACTTCTGATCCTGACTGGGAGGCTCTGCTGCTCAACATGGCAGCCTGCAATTCTGTCTTCGTTCACTCTCAACGATGTGATGCTATTGAGGTTCGTAAAAACAAGATGTAATATGACAATATTCCTCCTCTGCAGATAGGCGATATTCAAAATGGAGTGTTTACCATTGGAAACTCATTCTTCTTTGACTACACCGAAGAAGACTACGAAAGACTGGCGATAGAACACGAGAAGAAAGCTGAAAAGTTAGAGAAAGGAATTGAGGATCTGAAATGATGAAAAAGAATGAAAACTTGCAGTGCGGAGAGAATCCTCGAGGGAGAGAGCCCGGATGAACTGGCTCTTGTGAGAGGAGCCGGATTGTTGGGCATTCAACTCATCTCGAGAGGAAGCAATTCGCTGCAGTTCAGAATGCCAGACGGAACCATTAGAATGTAGGGAGTGAGAGGGAGACAGACTGCTTGGAAGTAATGGAGAATTATTACAAGGTGAAAGAGAGAGAGAGAGAGAGAGAGAGAGAGAGAGAGGGTGAGAACATGACCAGAAAGTGTTGTTCCAGGCTAAAAGTGGTGTGCGCACTTCCGTTTGATTCGACTCGAAAGAGGATGTCGGTTGTGATAGAAGAAGAGAACGAAGAAGGAGAAGAAGAACGGGTGATCATCTTCACGAAGGGGGCAGACTCCGCTATGTTCCATGGAGATGCTCACACTCCAGTCTCCGAAGGAAGACTTGGAGTCATCGATGAGGCCAATCGTTTTCCCTGTTTCTTCCATCTCTCTCTCTCTCTCTCTCTCTCTCTCTCTCTCTCTTGTCTCTCTTGTCTCTCTCTCTCTCTTGTCTCTATCATTCTCTCTCTGTCTCTCTCTCTCTCTCTCTATAGGTGGAGGAGGAGTGTGAGAGTGTGAATGAAGATGAGCTGCGTAGCCGCGTGGATTCCTTTGCCCGTCTGGGTCTCCGCACACTCGTCCACGGAGTCTTTTCTATGCCAAGAGAAGAGTTCGATGAGTGGAGAGAACGATACAAATTCGTCAGTCGTCCTCTACATATATTGGACGAAGAGCTAGAAATTAGTTGACATTAGGTTGAGACTGTTTCGAAGTCGGAACGAGGGTCTCTTCTCGCGGACATTTGCACTGAATTGGAAAGAAAGACACGTGTGATTGGAGTAACCGCGGTGGAGGATAAGCTGCAGGTTTGATGAGAAAGAGAAGGACGGAGAGAGTGAGAGGGAGAGAGAGAGAGAGTGAGAGAAAGAGAGAGATGGAATATCCAGGAAGGCGTTGCATCCACTCTTTCTCTGCTCCGCTCGGCCGGCATCTCTGTTTGGGTGCTGACTGGTGACAAGAGAGAGACGGCCGAAGGAGTCGCCCGCAGCTGCGGTCTCTTCCATCCTCTTCAACTTCCCAGTCGAATCGACCGACCAGAACAGATCCCTGCGGACGACATCGGAGCATTTCATGGGTTGGAGAATGAGAGAGAGAAAGAGAGTACGAGAGTAAGAGAGTGAAAGAAAGAGAGTGAGAAAAAGAGAGTAAGAGAGAGGCTAATAAGGATCCAGACAACCTAGATTTCCTATTTAGCAAAGATGTCGTTGTTTCTCCCGAAGTTGTCTCCGCTCTCACTGAGCCTCATAATCAACATATCATCGCAGCACTGAAATGGTATTTCCTTACCATTAGCAGTGACGTGCCATGAACAGCATTCCTTGCTTTGAGCTGCCGCTCCGTCCTCTGCTACCGAATGACTCCCTCGCAGAAGGCGGAAATCGTTCGTTCACTCAAGCATTCTTCCACTCGATCCAATCCGATTCGTGTCGCCGCAGTCGGAGACGGGGCCAACGACGTTCCCATGATTCAGGCAGCCAATGTCGGCATTGGAATCACAGGAAAAGAGGGGACACAGGCAAGCAGAAACGCAGAGAGAGAGAGAGAGATAGAGAGAGAGAGAGAGAGATTGAGAGAGAGAATACTGGCAAGCAGAGACGGAGAGAGAGAGAGAGAGAGAGAGAGAGAGAGAGAGTGAGATAGAGAATACAGGCAAGCAGAGACGGAGAGAGAGAGAGAGAGATTGAGAGATGGAGAACACAGGCAAGCAGAGACGGAGAGAGAGAGAGACGGAGAGAGAGAGAATACAGGCAAGCAGAGACGTAGAGAACGAGTGGAGGGAGATGGAGACAAAGAGATGATTGCAGGCCGCAGTGGCGGCAGACTACGTGCTGGCTCGCTTCAGCTTCGTCTCTCGGCTGATTGTATTGCATGGCCATTGGAACTATGCAAGACTCTCTTCCTCTCTTCTCTACTTCTTCATGAAAAACTCCGTTTGTCATCTTCACCTTTTTGGTGTCGCTATTTTTTATCAATAATATTTATTTGTTGATGTATTCATTCAGTACATTAAGAATAATGTGACGACACGTTCTTGGTTATCTTCTCGCTACGAGAAATGAGAAGAAGGAATATATTCATGTGGCGAAACTAAAGTAGAAGCATACATATATGTATGTATCTAGAGAGAGAGGGAAAAATTTTGGGATTATGGAAACGATAAAAGAATAGTTTAAAATTCTGGGAAGGGGTCGGATAACCGCTCAAAGGCCCCATTGGAAGGGGAAGATAGGGTGGGCAAGATCCCAGTGTGATAAGGGGTGATAGAAGGAAAGATGTACATCGTTCAGATGAGCGTGTTCATTACGGCACTCGCCCAGATCAGCAACGGATTCACTGCCGAGTACCCGATTGATCCGATCTACTCCATGCTTTATCCCGTCATTTTCACCAGGTTCCCTTTCTTTTTCGTCCTCTCAACTTCCTCTCTCTCTCTCTCTCTCTCTCTCTCTCTCTCTCTCTCTTCTCTCCCTCTCCCTCTCTCTCTCTCTCTCTCTCTCTCTCTCTCTCTCTCTCTTCAGTCTACAGCCACTGCTCTTCGGTATGCTTGACCAGGATGTGAGTGAAGCTGAGCTCCTCTCCTCTCCTCATCTCTACCAGTCTGGCGCGACCTCCAGTCTCTACACGCTCTCTCACTTTGCACTCAATATGCTCGATGCTTTCTGGCAGGCTGCTACCGTATACTTCGTATGCCAAGGGGTCTGAAATCGCTTTGCTCTCTTTCTTTTCTCTCTTTCTTTTCTCTCTTTCTTTTCTCTCTTTCTTTCTATCTCTCTCATTATCTCATTTCCAATCATTCCCACCTTAATAAAAGCAGGTATTTGACGATTCTCCTGACAGCCGTGTCTACTTTGGTCTTTGTCTCGCTACGGGAATGTTCTTGACGAATAATGTTCACCTCGCTTTGGAGACCAAATGCTGGGTCTGTTCATTTTCGTTATAGTTCTCTCTCTTCTCTCTTGCCCCCGTTCTTTCCAGACCACTCACTCCTCTCTCTCTCTCTCTCTCTCTCTCTCTCTCTCTCTCTCTTCTGTCTCTTTCTTTCTGATCTCTTTCTCTCCTACTCTCTTGCAGACATGGTTCTTAGTGGCTACGCATGGCCTGTGTCTGGCCGTTCACTTCGTGTACTTCTGCCTCGTCTCCCATTTCGTGCAGCCTTCCTGGACCTTCATCAAAGTGCCCCTGATCTGCATAATAGATGGAGCAAGCTAATGAAACCTCTGATTCCTTAAGGATCCCCCGGTGGGAGTTGCTGAGGATTCCTTCGAAGATCCAACGTTCTGGTTGATTATGTCTTTGATAGTGGTCATCGCAATATTCCCAAGGTTTTTCCACTTGCTTTCTGTTGATGCAACTTCTTTAATGGGAGCAAATGTAAGTCTAATTTGTCTGAGTTAAGACTTTGTTGTTTAGGTTTGCTGTACGGGTCCTGACTTCTCGGCAGACAGAGAGACGGAGATTGCATTCAATAGTCGAGACGCAGGTTCAGAACCAGAAAGCCAAGACCTCCTCAGCCTCTTTTTGCGTTGACCGTCCAGGTAATGGACATGAGTACTTGAGAAGGCTACTCTTTAGTGTTCTTGCAGTGACGGCAACTCACGACTCTCCCCTTTTCAATGATAACAACAACCTTTATACTGCCGTGCCATTCTAAAAATGGTCAGGCTTTGGTTGCTCTTCCTTTCTTCCTGAAGAGAAAAGGGAATTGTGTGTGCAAATATTGTTAGTAGTTGAATTCATCTTTTAGCGATATCATGTACTCATTTTACGGTTGATTTCATGAGATTCGATGTGATTGTCATGAAAAAGTTCAAGTTATGTCTTTATCTATCAGAAGATGCGCAATATTTCGCGTTTACAGATATAACTCTACGGGAATGAGATGGGAATGATTATTAAGGCTGAAATCCAATCAAAGTAAATCATTGTGTTACTCAGAGACACAAAGAGCGGAAGACTGATATGCTTGAGATTATGCATGCACGTTATATTCTAGAAACACCAGAGGAATCAACTTCTGGCGAGTTACTAAAACGTTGGAGTGATCACAGGAGTATGTGATATAAAACATAAATTACTGTTGCAACAGAATGAATCAAATCTTTTTCTTAAAAATAAATTAATATAAATAAATATTGCCTAGACTGTGCGCAACGAAAAGAAGCAAACATCTTAGTCATTCCCGTCATAGAGAGCATTTGCAGGCAGGAGAATGCAGACAAGGCAAGATATGAGAGAGGGAGAGAGAGGGAGAGAGATACACGACAAGTGAAAGCAAAGAAGGCAAAACATGAGAGAGGGGGAGAGAGAGAGAAAGGGGGGGGGAAGAGATACTCGGCAAGTGAAAGCTCTTCTGATCAAAGAGGAAATTAGATTTCAATATTCAGTAACTAACATAGCCTTAGGTAATAATCAAGTTTCAACAACGAACCTTTGTGGGATCAAAACAACCCTTAATCGAATACTGACAAGGAATATAGAGAAAGAGAAACAGAGGATTAGATGAACCAGTTAAGAGAAAGAGAAGGAAGAAATAAAAGGGAGGCAGAATCAGAACTGGACGAAGCCTTGCTTGGCGTGTCCCTTGCAAACCGCGACGAGTACAAAGGAGAGGGAGAGGAGGACGAGGCCCACGAGCAGCCAGAATGCAGTCATGGGCACGCAGATTCCGTCCGAGACAAGCGGCGCGTTGCCGCGTCCGCTTTCCGCTTCAGACGCGGTAGACAACGCGGCCGCCGCCGACGACGCATCGTCAACGCCTCCTACAATTTTGCTTTTCAAATAGTTGGTATAAACTAAAGAAATCAGGGAAAAAGTGTACAGACATTCATAAATACATATGCATATATATGTTTTATGTTACATGTAGCATAAAAGGAAGTGTTATACATACATACATATGTAGGATAAATCCACTTTACTCTAGCCATTCATTAATTACACAGAAATAAAGCTATTGCTTACCCAATTCCTTGTCGAGAATGGTGAGTTCTGGTGAGGAAATATCGATGTCAACAGTGTCAGTATCTCTGCAAGAAGGAAGAGAGATGGGGAGTTGTAGAAGAGGAGAACTAAGCGGACCTTCTCCGGATGTCTCTGATCTTCTCTCTCTCGTCGAACTCTTCTTCTAAGCCGGAGCCTTCTACCGATCCGCTGTACTTCTCTCGAATGAATTCGCGAATGCCCTTGGGCGTTGGGAAGGGCTTCGTTGAGTTGACTGTAGCGGCTGAAAACTATCGAACGGTATTCCTTTGAGGACAATCACCGAAGCGAAGGTTTCCAAATATGACATGAGGCTGTGTTTTTCTTGTCGTTTCGAGTACTCCGATTTTCATTTCGAACATTAAAACACTTTTTTAATCTTCACGCGCAGATGAAAAGTGTCTTCCGTATTCTACCCTAAAGTGTATGTACATACTTCAGTGCAATGGTACTGTACATAAGTGAACTATCGTGTATTTTCCTGAACTATTGCGTGGTTGACATAATCATATCCTCGGTGATTGCTCTTTTTTAATAAATTAGCTAACCTTGAGAAGCGGTGGATGTGGAGGGAGCTGCAGAAGTGGAAGTTGCATGGGAAGAGCCAGCCGTGGTCCTTGCCGACTCAAGCCAGACTGTAGTTCCATCGGAAGAGAAGGACGTGGAGGGCGCAGAGGAGGAGGCCTTTTCCACACCCTCTGTTCTGCTCTTCGTCAAATCATCGTGGACAGCACCAAAGACCGGATCAGATGCTGTCTCGGGTCCTTCGGTGAGCAACTGTTCTTTGTCAAACTCTGATGGACCAAGTGAAGACTGAGATCCGCAGCGAGGAGGCTGTAAATATACTCTCGTCCGATCTCTTTCTCTCTCTCTCTCTCTCTCTCTCTCTCTCTCTCTCTTACTATATGCCTCTCTCTCTATCTCTCCTTGTTTTCTCTCCCTTTCTATTTCTCTCTCTCTCTCTCTCTCTTCCTCCATCCCTCTCTCTCCTGGTCTCTTCTACAACCTTATCTCATCCCGCTATCTCTCAACCTACCGTAATCCCATCGCAAGTGCCAGTTCCCTTCATGCACATCTTGATCTGGCAGCTGAACTGAACGGAAGCGTCATCAGGGAAGTTGAAAGCATTCGACTCCTGAAAAGAAAAAAAAATTATTTGAAGGATGTGGAGATGGAAACTGACAGTGAAAGTACGAGTGAGATCCGAGGAATACACGAGATCTTTGATGAGGTAGGGATCCAGTGAGCATCTACAAGCAAACACAGCCATCAGAACACAGAGGAAAACACGGGAGAAGAAAAAGTGAAGGGGAGAGAGGGAGGGAGAAGGAGACCGAAATGGAAAAGTAAACGAGAGACCTCGAACGAGCTTTGTGAGGGCTAAAATAAGAATGAAAAAGTTCATAGACGGAGTGCATAGCGAACCCGTCTTCGTCGACAACTTGATGTTCGTGTCCCTGTCCGTCCTGGACGATGCAAGAGTGCACGAGCATTCCATACACGTCAGAAGCACACTCCCACACGTGGTACACCACGTCTCCCACCTGACATTTCAATTATTATGATCAAGGAATGAACATTGGGCTTCAAAAACTGTAGAGATCGGGATGCTTACATGAGCATATTTGAGCAGCGGCCCGTTGGGGGATTCTCGATGAAGAGTGTAGAGGCACTGGGGCTGCTCGTAGTCCTCAGCCAGAACGGCCGTCGTCAACTCACTGCACATTCATACGCACACTTACTTCTTTGTTACCATTCTCTTTGGTTTCAACACTTTTCATTTCCTCTCCGAGCAGTTTCTAAGACAGAAAGTGAGCGAAGGATAAACGTTGTTTTCTTCCTTCTCTTCAGACTGTGCTAGGCCTTGATTTCTCTCGCAAAACAAGCGTGTAAGTGGAGGGAATGCCTCTGGCTGTCTGGATGATCGCCTGAGGGTCTTGAGAAGAGGAAAGGGGGCTATTGCATAAGTTGGGTCAAGGTGTCGCGAAGCGGAGTGTGAGCTAGTAGAAGAGGGAGAGAGAGTGAAGAGAGATAGAGAATGAAAGGGAAGTAGGAGAGAGTAAGAGGCACAGAGAGAAGAGGAAGGAGTTAGAAGAATAGAGAACGAGAGGGGAGAGAGAGTAAGAGAGGCAGGGAGTGAAACAGTTAGACGGAAAATGCGGGTCGACCATTGGGAAAGGGCATCTCGTTGACCTGCATTGGACTCAGCGAAGACTGCGCAGGCCAAGAAAGAAGAGAAGGAAGCAGAGATGACAGCAACCACTTTCTCTTTACTCTTCATGTTCTTTCATAAGAGCTAAGCGTTTCGTTACACATTTTTCTATCATGCTCCATCTCCTTCTCTCCCTTTCTCTCCTTCTCTCGCTCTCTCCCTCCGCTCTCCTCTCTCTCCTTCTCTCTCTCTTCCTCTCTCTCCTGCTCTCCCTCCCTCTCTCTCCATCTCTCTCTCCTTCTCTCTTCCCTTTCGCACTTTCTCTCCCTCGCGTACAATCCCGTTCAAGAACTACTTATTGGGCGAGTTAAAAAAGTGAGTGCGATGAAATCACTCATCAAAGTGTCCTTTTTGTGCCTACAGTCATGAATTTCGGGACTTTTTTCATTTTCGGTTCACACCCCCCTCTTCCTCTCACCTACTGAAGAACCCCTTCTCACTCAGGGGTCATCATGAGCCTCATTGTTCTGCATGGACCTAGGCGCATCACTGCAAGGGGAATTCAAGAAGTGCCACATCTATAAAAGTGCAGCATTTCCGATCCCTCGATCCCTCCCTCCCTCTCTCTCTATGTCTCAATGTCTCTCTCTCTCCTTCTCTCTCTATTTCTCTCTCTCGCTCTCTCTCCTTCTCGTTCTATTTTTCAGTATCCTCCACCCTCTCCCTCTCTCCCTCTCTCCCTCTCTTTCTCTCACCCCGTCCACTGACCCTCATGCTGGCTCCTTCTCGATGAACAAAGAAGAGATGTCTAATCATGGAGATTCGTACAAGGCAACATTTCCCTCCTTCGCGCACCACCGGATACGGTGACGGCGGAGAAAGAAGAAAGGTCAAAAGAGGACATCGAGAGAGAGAGAGAGAGAGAGAGAGAGAGAGAGGATGTGAGAGAGAGAGAAAGGGGGAGGGAGCAATCAACCTGGGGGTCAGCCTGGCACCAAGCAATCCAAACTCCTTCATCAGACAATAACCATTTTCTTTTTTGACAAGTTTGAGAGTAAAGGCTGTGAATGACCGACAGCAATATAGTTCTCTCTCTCACTCTATCGTTCTCTCTATATCGTTCTCTATCTCTCTCTCATTCTCTCTCTCTCTCTCTCTCTCTCTCTCTCTTCCCCTGATCTCCAATGATCCTTCTTGACTTGCCTGACTCCAAGAGCAGCGCCGACACTTTTCTCAGCTTCCATATAGAAGCATCTAACGGCGTATGCCCTGTCGACCTTGGTGATGAAGAGCGGGTGGAGCTGCACAACGACTGTCATCGTGTACGCCATCCCTCGAGGATTCACCTCAAGATCTCCGCGTTCAGAGTTAGCTGAGGAAGATTTGGCTCGTGAATCGAATGGCAAACAAATAAAGCGTGAAGATTGAAATGACATTGTCAAAAGATTTGTTCACAGATAGCAGCGGTATATGGTGAAGAGATGGAAAATGAATAGATCGAACCTCTCGCTTCCTCCGAATGTTGCATTTCTCAAAGTCGAAAGTGACATGAGTTTCATTGCGGAAAGAGCAGCCGTCCTTGCCGAAGTGCCCCTTGGCGAAGACGACGGAGGGGGCGCCGTGCTCTGCTTGGATACTCAACGAGATCGATCCTCGGTTGCATGACACCTCGGGGGAACCTGTAAAGTTCCACCTTCAGCTCATTCCTTCACTTTTTTTATCCGATAGGAAATGGGCATTTTTCGTTCTGAAACATAGTGAAAAAACATGAAGTCTGACCTCTCAGCGTATTGTCAAATTCCTTTTGTTCGTTGGAAGCTCGTACGGGAAGAGCAAGAACGAGGAAGAGAGCAGGCAGGAAGTGTTGCATCCAAGAGGGCCTCATTCTGAAGAAGGCAGAGATGGATCGAGGAATCTCACTCAGATTGACCTTCCATCTTTCTAATCAAAGGCTCCATGCGGACGCGAAAGAAACAGAAAGAGAGAGAAAAAATGTGAAGGAGGAGAGTGAAAGGAGTTCTTTCTTGCAGTTCAGAACGAGAGAATAAAGAGCAGCTGCCAGGCAAGAACAATGAAAAGAAAAGAACTTGGACTCCTGCCATAATTACAGATGCTCAGGATTACCAGCGACGGTCAAATGCCATCGGTGAATGGGGAAAACAGAGAGAGAGAGAGAGAGAGAGAGAGAAAGAGAGAGAGAGAGAGAGAGAGAAGAGAGGGAGAGAGAGGGAGAGAAGGTGAGAGAGGGGGAAGAGGGGAAGAAGGAGAGGGAAAGAGAATGCCGACCGGAGACCAGGTGCTTTTGTCGCTTGTGTGGGACAGGCACAAAAAGGGAGTAAGTACTATGGGAGGGCATCGGAAGGCTGCTACAGGAGAGATTCGCAGACACTTGAGCGGAAGGGAGGGAGAAGAGGTCGAGAGACGGGCAGAGAGACAGAGAAAGAGAGAGAAGGAAGGATGGAGAGAGAGAGAAGGAAGGATGGAGAGAGAGAGAAGGAAGGATGGAGAGGGAGAGAAGGCAGAAGACGGAGAGAGAGAGAGAAATCGGAATGAATACTCGGGGAGAAACATAGGTCAGCAACATCCGAACGCTTACAGGTGGGTAGTAGGAAGGGAAGTAGGCGGGGCTGTGAAATGTAGAGAAATAGTGAGAAGAATTCAGAGAGAAAGAGAGAGAAAAAGGTGGTAGAGGAAGAAGTAGGAAAGGAGGAGGGGGAATAATGGAGTGGAGTGAAAATGAGGGGAGGGGGAGATCCCAGGGAAAATATGGATTCTGGATGCTGTAGGCGACTGGTCAAGATTAGAGAGAGATTCGTAGCATCTTCATTTTTTAAATTCTCTTTTTCCACCGCATGCGTTCTACTATTAATAGTGGAAAAATGATTATTAATTAAATGAAGAAATATAATTGAGAAAGGAAGCCGTGACAGCGACAAAAAGACTCCTTCCTTATTAAAGAAAATGGAAGCCGACCAGGTATGTATGTATGTACATATGTACATTTGTACGAGACTTATACCTCTGCTTTTTACAATTTGGTACCTAATTTGTTGTCATCTCAACTGAAGAGATAACAAATAAGCTATTCCACTCTGGAATGAAAGAAGGAATGCCCCTTTGTGGAAATAGACCTCATTCTCTAAGATGCGAAGAAAGATGTGAATCGCTTTCGATTACTAATATTTACGAGGACACACAAAAGACGCTTCTCTTCAAGGTGGGAATGGGCCGCATTGTCAAGGAAGGTGTCGTTCTTTCTCTTCCTCTCATATCAAAACGCGGACACGGGACAGAATCTGGAGAAAGCATGAAAGATGGGAGAGAGAGATAGAAAGAGATAGAGAGAGGATGTGAGGGAGAAGAAGACAGAGAAAAGGAGAGATGCAGAGTCATTCACAAAGGAGGGAAGGAGCAGGAAATAGAGAAGAATCAAGAGGTGAGAAGAAAAAAAAAGAAGAAGTGGACAGTGAGGTCAAAAGGGCCTCGAATGGAAATCAGGGAGAGGAGCCGCACGAGTTGCAGTGACTCGGCTGAGTGGATCGAGGATATGCAAGGGAAGGGGCGGGATTCTCACGAGGAAGAACGGGGCGGGAAGAGACGAACGGGGCGGGTGCTACCGGAATCTCTTTGGTTCTTCCGTAAAAAGATATTACTCAACATTCATCTACATTATATGACAATTGGACGAAATAAGAAAATTTTTTATCTATCATTATATCTTTCACATCTTCTTTCCTATATCAACATCTTTCCTAACTTTTTATGTCACACAGAGAAAACCGCTCAAAGTGAGAAGAGTGCAGCAATGAAAGAAGTAAATTTAAAGAATGTTGAGATGGGAGAGGGCAATAAGAATTCACATTTCCATGCAAGGTAAGGAAGAGTCTCTTTACAAATGCGCATCACTTTCATGGAGGACTTGAAAGATTTCAGTCTGTCAATCTCCATTTTGTCTCATTTCTTGCTTCCCTGCGTCTATCTCTCTATCTCTTTCTCTCTTTTTCCTCTACTCGTCCGGATGCTGCAGCTTCTTCATGAGCTTCTTCAGTGCCCACCACCGTTCACTCTCCAACTTCCCCGTTGCATTTTCTCTCTGCAACCCTCTCCTCTTCTCGTGCTATTTCTCTTCTTGCTCTTGCTTTCTCTTTCAATTGCATGTTTCTATTCATATCTTCACAGGCTTGTTTCAGAGTTCTAGAGCTGGCAAACATTCCTTTAGGATGAACACTCTTCTTATGAAACTCACACAAGTAAACAGACAGATTTACTGGAGAAGATAGAGAGTAGGGTGAAGATTCCCGGTAAAGAGAGTGAGAGAGATAGCGAGCGAGAGTGAGAGAGACAGGTTGAGAGAGACAACGAGAGAGAGGGACAAAGAGAGACAGAGAGAAAGAAGCTGAGAACGAGCTAGGCCTCTCCTTTCTTGGCGACAGCGGCGACCAATGGCGATCCGGTATTCTTCTCCATTTCAGACAACAATGCGAGAATCCCTGGTTTTTCCATTGCAAGAAGTTTTATTCGATTAGAGGTTCTGGGAAGCGTGATAGGTTCATGTAGAGATGAATGAAAGAATGTCCATAGAATGTAGTGGATGACCACGTCTATCTGCTCACGTCTTCGTCACTTCTCCGCTGTTATCATCGGAGACAACCCGATAGAGAGCTCGGCGGGGGCACGGACAGTATCCACGGTCTCGGCCTGGAGGGCCACTCTCACCGTCTACGCCAGGAACACCTCAATGGATGACTTGGAAGCCAGGAAATGTCAGACAGAGTGGGAGAGTAAAAGCGAGAGAGAGAGAGAGATAGAAAGAAATAAGAGTAAGAGAGAAATAGAGAACGAGAGAAAGAGAGAAAGAGAGAAAGAGAGAAAGAAGAGTAAGAGAGAGAGAGAGAGAGAGAGAGAGAGAGAGAGAGGACAGAGAGGGAGAGATAACAGAGAGAGAGTAACAGGGGGAGATGGGCTAATATGCAAATGTGAATGTATGGAAATATCAATTGCAGACATGTGAAAGAATACGATGGATGGCGAGGGGGACAAACACAGTTTATGGCTCGTCTGATCACTACAGTAAGAAAGGCACTCATTCATCAACCCGAGTCTTGCTGATTGAAAGAAAGCAAAGGGCGAGGAGTTTAAACAAGGAAATTAAAGTGAACGAAGAAATGGAGGGTACACGAGGGTACAGAGACAAAGAGACAGAGAGAGAGAGAGAGAGAGAGAGAGAGAGAGAGGAAGAGGGAGAGAGGGAGAGGAAGAGGGAGGGCTGAGACAGACAGACAGAGAGAGAGAGAGAGAGAGAGAGAGAGAGAGAGAGAGAGAGGAAGACGGAGAGGGAGAGCTGAGCAGAGAGAGAGAGAGAGAGAGAGAGAGAGAGAGAGACAAATAGACAGAGAGGGAGAGGAAGAGACAGAGAGGGAGAGGAAGATGAAGAGAGGGAGAGGAAGAGAGAGAGCTGAGACAGAGAGAGAGAGA
Organism: Allodiplogaster sudhausi; assembly: GCA_945643635.1. Lineage (NCBI taxonomy): Eukaryota > Metazoa > Nematoda > Chromadorea > Rhabditida > Diplogasteridae > Allodiplogaster > Allodiplogaster sudhausi. The sequence goes on from CALZFC010000005.1 coordinate 7,305,850, forward strand.
GAGAGAGAATTAGAGAGAGAGAGAGAACACTATGAGGATGAGTAGGATAAGTGTACTACGTCTTGCCTTTCTCGCACGGGAGGCAGGAAACTGTGCCGCGGGCTTTTTGTCTCTTACATCAGAAAAGGGTGAGGGTCAAAAGGACATTCCCGAGAAGGATGAGTGGCGACGAGATCGAGTGTACAAAGAAAAGCGAATGGTTGATAAATGAGAGAGTGTGAGAGAGAACGCAAGACAGAGAGAGAGAGAGTGAGAGAGAACGCAATACAGAGATAGAGAGAGAGAGAATGTGTAAGTGAAAGAGAAGAATGACTTTGGTTACGCATGCCCATTAGAGAGTGATGAAGTGGGGATGCGCGATGCTCTTGAACCTCCTGAAGAGCGGGCACAGCCCCACTGCCCCCTATACATTGCCCTTACCTTGCACTCCCTCGATCCCAGGTGCTCCAGGAGATCCAGCGGGACCAGCCAAGCCAGCACGGCCATCCTTGCCGGGTATTCCTGGCGACCCACACTCGCCCGGTTCTCCCGGCTCACCCCTGAGTCCTGTGAGTCCAGGCAGTCCGGCCATTCCTTCTATTCCATCTTCACCCGGCTTACCCGGCAAGCCTAAAGAGGAGGAAAGATAATGAAAAAGTGAAGAAACGCTAGTGTGGCATGGAAGAGAGCCATGCGCTGACCGGGAAGTCCATCCCTTCCAGCCGCCCCCTTGTCGCCGTCTGCTCCGCATGTCCCTCTCACTCCCGGAATCCCCGGAACCCCCGATGGCCAGGAAGCCCCGGTGCTCCCTAAATACAAGAAAAGGTCAAAACCACACGTATGTAATTCGGATAAGTATGCTCTACATCTTTCTTTGTAATCTCAAGCGAAGTCATCCACTTTTGTCTTTTGTGCTGATGACATTTCCTTGTTCTTCCTGTTTCTTATGTGTCCTCATTTCCTGCATGCACACAGAAGGAAGCGAGATTAATCGTAGTCCTCGTGAATTTGTCTCTCTCTCTATTTCTCAATCTCTCTCCTTTCTTCATCTCTTACTCTCTTTCTTTTCACTCTCCATTCACAACATTCAGCTGCCACCTGCATAAAACTCTGAGCACGATAGAATGGAGGAAGGAAAGGGAAAGAAGGAAGAATGACCGGGAGTCCTTGCGGGCCAGCCTCGCCTGGCTTTCCCTTCTTTCCGTAGGGGCAGACCCGGCAGCCGGCCACCGTAGTCACCAACTCAGCTGACAACTCCCCTGCTTCTCCCATCGGCCCTTCCACCCCTCGCTCTCCCGCTCTCCCATCCTCTCCTGGCTTGCCTGAAGCGTCAATTTGGCATTTTCACAGGAACTCAACACTAATCATAGGCGCAATAGCTCTTGTTTAATATTTTTTCCGTTCTTCCATCGATCTGACCTGCCTGGCCAGCCTTTCCAGAGGGACAGATAATGTAAGAAGAGAGGTGGCAGGAGCAGCCTCCCACTCGGTACGAGTCAGCTTCTCCTTCTCCTTCTGCCAGATCTCGTCGACTTCTTCTCGGAAGAGAGCGGAGAGCAGAAGAGGCTTGCTCTTCCAGGAACCCGAACACTCTCATCTCATCTTCCAGCAGAGACAGCATCGCTTTCCCACGCTCAGACACCTCCCACGCATAACTGCAAGAGTGATCAGAGAGAGAGAGAGAGAGAGAGAGAGAGAGTGCGAGGGAGAGACAGAGAGAGAGAGAGAGAGAGAGAAAGAAAGAGAGAGAGAGAAAGATAGGGAGAGAGGAGAGAAAGTGCTTTTATGGTCAACACGTCGCAACCGCTTATCTGGCTCCACTGTTTCCGGGCGAAGAAAAATTTGTTATCATATTCAAAAATGATGACATCTCTGGTCCAATAGCAGCCAAGCAGGCAACAGCGGATTCCTTACCATGTAACACGTTGGCACATGTATGTTTGTTGTGTGCTTAACATTGAAAAACAGAAAATAGAAAGAAATTAGAAGAATAACCTCGTTAAGAAGAATAGAACGAGCACTGAAGCCAGAATCAAGAAGCACGGAGAAAGAAGAGAAGAGAAGAAGCGACCGCCGCACGCAGCCATTCAAACGTCGCTCTGACTTCTCTTTCTTTCTGCCAGGGGCGATTCGAGGATCATCCCAGAAAATGATGCCAGCACTTCTGGCAACACAGCAAGCCTAATCCCTCAACCATGCTTCTCTGCATCTTATTTCTCTCTCTCATCCCTCTCTTCTCATCTCTCTTTCTCTTTCACTCCATCTCTCTCACTTCCCTCTCTCTCTCTCATCTCTCTTTCTCCTTCACTCCATCTCTCTCACTTCCCTCTCTCTCTCTCATCTCTCTTTCTCTTTCACTCCATCTCTCTCACTTCCCAATCCCTCTCATCCGACTGTTTATCCGACTAAGTTGTAAGTGTGGCTCACCATCTCAAGGCCGAACTAGTGGATCTGAGCGGGGATCCGAATATGTTAGTTCCCATTCGTCATCTGTATTTGTCTTTTTTCCATGCGTACCCTTGCCAAAAGGAAGTCCCTGTTTCTTCAACTTCTACTGCTCTCATTCTCTCTTCTCTTTTTATCTCTCTTTCTCACTCCTTCTCTCTCTTCGCCATTCACTCTTTCCTCGCCCACTCTCTTTTCAAGAACTCTTCAATTGACTGGAAGACTGGGCAATGATAAGGAGAAGCTGGAGTGATAAAAGGCGGGAGCGAAGAGGCGAAGTAAACGATCTGAATCTGGGATGCTCGCTCTCGCCTTCTCTCTCCTCGCCCTTTGCGCTCTTCCAGCGGTTTCTTTCCAATTATAACAATAATAAAAAGAAAAAATAATTAATATTGTTTTCCAAATGTATATGAACAGTTATGTATTTCATAAATTTGTTGGAAGAGATAAGTGGATTGTAGCAAGCGGGCTACAGCTACGCAGTGGATCTCTCTCTGCCAGGCACCCAGCTGGCATTCAACAACCTCCGCGCCAACGGATATTCTGTCGCCTTTGTCCGGGCATACGCTCCCGATGGCGGAGGCCGTGTTGATTACAACGCTGCCACCAATGTCAAGCTGGCATACGCTGGTTAGTCATCTCTCTCTCCCTCTCTCTCTCTCCCTCTCCCTCCCTCTCTCTCTCTCACTCATTCTCTATCTCGCTCTCCTCTCTCTCTCGCTCTCCTCTCTCTCTCTCTCTCTCTCTCTCTCTCTCGCTCTCCTCTCTCTCTCTCTCTCTCTCTCTCTCTCTCTCTCTCGCTCTCCTCTCTCTCTCTCCAGCTGGCCTTGGCATCGAAGTCTACGGTACCTTGAGCCCGACTTCATCGAAGGCAGGCTACATGCAGATTGATGAGGCCCTAAACGCTCTCCAGTCAGCCGGCATCACCGTCCGCTCGTTCTGGATCCAGGTACTCTCGCCCTCTTTCTATCCGTTCCTTCCTTGCAAGTGATCTGTCTGTGTTGAGGTGACGTCTCCAGTCAACTGGTCGTCCAACCAGAACCAGAATGTCAACTTCATCCAGAGTGCCATCCAGCGCATCCGCGTTAGCAATTTGCCCATTTCATGTGTGATCTGCGTCTGGATTATCTAATCGATACTTTTTAAGGCCCGTGGCGTCCGCCCCGGCGTGTACACTTCTGCCTATGACTGGAACCAGATCACAAACAACTTCAGCGGACTCGGCAGCGATGTCATGCTCTGGTACTTTATTTCAACTCTCTTACAGTTTATCTCTCTTATCTCTCTCTCTCTTTCCTATCTCTCCCTCGTGGTACTCTTTCTTGCCTCCACCCTCTCTCTCTCTCTCTCTCTCTCTCTCTCTCTCCAGGTACTGGCACGTGTATGGCGCGGGCCCATCTGGGGAGTCTCCGGCGGACTTCAATGACTTCCGTGCCTTCGGGCAGTGGACATCCCCGATGGTGAAGCAGTTCGCTCAGTCGGAGTCCCTCTACGGATTCTCCTCAGTGAACCGCGACGTCTTCGCATCCAACTCGGTCTCGGAGACCTCAGCCGCCGCTGTTATCGCCGCTCGTCTCCAGAACAAGATCACTGTTGGACTTATCGGACTCTAAGCGGACGATTTCGGTGGCGATTCAATAAATACGAATAGATTTAAGTGGTTTTAATTCTGCTAACAATACACACAAAGAATACGATTATTGGTAATGTGGAATACTACTTCTGAAATACGAATACTTTGTAAACCCCCATTGTTAGTTCCGCTTAAAAGGTTGAAACACTAAATATTCGTTTGTCAGAAGCAAGATCCAAGCGAAGTGCTCTTTTGCACCACAGCCATTAATGGCTCCGGTGAAAAAGAGCACTCCGCTTCAGGCGCGTTGTCCTTCACAAGAGTCCAACACTCCACTCAATGATCATTGTGAGAAACAGCCTACCGTACTTCTCTTAATTAAATTCCCTTTCTGTATTATTTCATCTTCTGAAGAAGAAAACAAAAATATTTGATTTGTTTTATCAGATACTTCAAAGACGTTACCGCCTTCTCAAAATAATAACTCACCTTCTGCCTGTGCGAGACAAAAGGGAAGTCTATGTGTTCTGGTAGGAATGGATGGACATCAGCTACAGTAGTTTACTGGTTGAAGGAACTGGAATTCTCAACGAAATGCATGTTCTTGCGTCAACGCGATTAATCATTTCAAATCTTACAAATAAATGAAGCTCCAAAAAAATTAAGAGATTTTTCCACAAAATTTTCCGGTTCCATCAAACAGCAAAACGTCATTTGAGTGACCCGGAGAGTGACTAAGGTATTTTAATCATTATATATAAACAGACAATAGGGAAGAATTACTGATCCAATCAAGACTTTACTAATAGATACTAGACGAATAGAAGCAAATCCATATTTGACAAAGTGACAATGGCGCGATTGTGCGTTTAGAGATACGGATTCGAGATAGAAGGAGGGATAAAACAGTCTGTTACTGACAATAGCCATACCTTTGAACCAATATCTCATATTTAGCATGAAAAATGCTGCCTGGGGAAGCAATGGCTCTGATTAACACTAAGATAAGGTTTCTTTTCTACTATGGAAGCAGAGATAGACGCATCGCAATAATATCAGACATTCTGTGGAGATGCAGCAAGCAACATTTACTGAGAGGAATAGGAAGGAAGAAAGGAGAGGGAAGAGATCCATCAAGAGTCCTCCTCGGGGCCCTTCTCGCACATCTTCAGCTTCTCCAGCATCTTCTCCGTCCCTTTCACCTGTAATTGAAATTTAAATTCAATACAATTATCATAAAGATCGAAAAGAGAGGGAAGAAAGATAAAGAGAGAGAGAGAGAGAAGGGAGAGAGAGAGAAATAGTGGTTGGACCTGCTGCTTGCGATCTTCCTGGTGGATGAAGTTCTCCATCTCAGCGAACATCTGATCGTCCTCGTCCTGGTCGATGATTCCTCCGAATGCCTCCTCCAGGAAGTGTTTCTCTTCTTCAGAGAGAGAAAGGGGACGGCCATCCACTCCAATGATCTGTCCTGGAAACACAATTGGAATATCAATCGATTCGCTATAAATTAATACGTAAGAAGAGAGCGAGACTGAATAAATACGGTCGACTGGAAAAAAGAACACACCGGCAACAACCGAAGAATTCGAAGAGGAAGACGAAGCTCCATTCTGCAATGAAAACCAGTCACATAACTCACAGAACATATAACATTCATTAAAGTAGTGCGACCACTGGATATTATTTATGAATTCTTTAATTCCATATGAGAAGCAGAGGTGGGAATGGGCCGGCCCGGCCCGGCCCTCAGGGCGGGCCGGCCAATTTCCCAAGGCACGGGCCGGCCCGGGCCAGGCAGGGAAATTTAAAGCCAGGCCGAGACTTTGGGCCCGAAGGGTCGGGCTGGCCCAAAAATTTTGGGCCCATTCCCACCTCTGATGACAAGTCAACCAGAGAGCGTGAAATAATGGATGATGATAATAAGAGAAAGAGAGAAGACGGACCCGCTGTCCCCAGCCAGCCTCGCGCTGCTCCACGACGTGGCATATCTGGGTTTTGATGCTTTCACTCAACTGCGGGTGGCCACGTCCGAAGGCGCTCAGTCTAAACACCACAGTTCCTAATCAATATTCTCATAACACTAATGACCTGGTGAGGAGGTCGTCATTCGCAGCCCGAGTAACCGCTGATTTGTCAAGACTTGGCCCAGCCAGCTAAAACAAAGATATTTTAGCTGCCGTTGTCAAACTGATCACCATTTTGAAAACCCAACGAGTCATTCAGACAGGTAAAAATTGATTCCGTGAGCTCAAAATCTGGCGAAATAACCTTGACGGCCTGGATTATCTTCTTCATTCGCTGATCGTTCATTTCAGCTGGCTTAAGCAATTCGGTTGCCTGGAAAGAAAGAAGGAAATGATGAGTGCTTGCATAAGAATGAGACCTGTTCACAGAAAGCTTCTCCGAGCTTCTCAATCTTCGTTCCAGTCGCAGTCTCCACTCGATCGTAGACTTCAGCGAAGAACATGAGAAGGAGAAGTCGCTGCTGGCTGTCCAGCTCAGCTCGGCCAGCGTGCTGAGCCTGCAGGGCCGGCATCACCGACTGCGGCAGCAGCACACGGATCTGAACTTCCACGCACCATTCAAGGACAGTTCCCAGATTACAGGGGATGAGACTGTTTCACTAATGGTACGGCCTCCTTCACCCCATTCTATTCTCTGCCATCCGTCTCAAGCAGAGCGTTCGGCAGCAGGAATTCGGAATTAATATCCCTGTGATAGTAGAAGAGAATGACTAGCCTCCCTGGCGAGATACTTGATGAGTCTGGCGATGCTGGCCTGGGGATCAGAAGGCGTGGCAGGCATTGAGAGGGGCAACTGCTCCGAGGCAGACAGCGCCTTCAATACAAAATGGCTTGCGTCCCCTTCCATTCAACAATTTCTTTGAAGCACTTTAAATGTCAAAACTTTGACCCTTTTAAAGAAAATAATGATTTTGCTCGTATTATAATGAGCCATAATGGTGAAAACGAAAAATAACCTTACCATTTCGATCATGATAGCAATTGCAATGTTTCTCTGCTCATCGTTCATGGCACCCTCTGCCATGCGCTCCTTGATGGCGCCAGAGAAAGAGTCCAGCTCGTCAGAATCTGCCAGAATCTGCTCCAGACCAACCAGGATCTGCAGGTTCAATGGTTATCAATTCATTTTGTCAAATGAAATGAGAAGAAAATAATAGATATTTACCTCCTGGAGTTGCACAACGACTGTAGAAGACGTTATACGCTGGAAGAGTTCCTGGCTGGGCATGAACTGCCTCGCCTCAACCACAACAAAACCACTCTCTTCCATCAGAATAGGTGGCAATAACACCAAAACCCCCCTATTTAATCGCTTGTTTTCAATAGACCAGGTACAAAATCAGTGTTTAATTTTATGCTAAAAGATAACTAATTACACTTTTGAACAACAATAATAATGATTTTCCTTTCTTATAATTAACGAGTCGGTGAAAATGGCTTGGTGCAAAATTTTTGGCGCCGACAGACCAAGAATTGTAAGAACCATAAGCGGTATGGGTTGGTTGTATGGAAAACGCTGATTGCACCACCCTTTTCAGCACTCACAAAAGGGAAAGAGAAATACCGGAGGCGGAGCAGTGGAGTACATGTTCTCGTAGGCAGCAGCCTCCGCGTCTCCATCCAGAAAGTGATGCAGCTGCTGCGGCAGAATCTGCAACAGCATAAGTTTATTCATCATCAGCGAAGCTTCTTTTATGATGTCATTCAACTCTCATGCCTCTTCGTCTCATCTTCACAATGCAAGGTGTGTCCAAATAACCCTGACCTCAGTCCCCTTCCAGTCTACCCCAGCTTTAGCGATCCCCAAAATGTTAGTCGACAGCTACTAGTTGAAAGGAATAAAAAAAAGGCTTGACGAACTTCGGCAATCTTCCCTATTTTGTGGGCGCTGAATTACCCACTCTACTTTTGTGCACGTGCCATATGAAATGCAGGAAAGAAAAATTGCATGAAGGATGGAATGGTATGAAGAAAGAAAGGAAGGGATGAAATGGAAAACAGAATATTCACTGAAGCTTTCAAAAGTGACATTTTGCTAGACAATAGTTGTTGGAGTAAAATAGCTATTATATGTCATTGTGAATGACAGTCAAGTGATTTTGTTGACGTGGTTTCTTGTGTGATCAGGCCGACCATGTCTACAAAGCCATTTGATGGTTATGAACAATGGAATACGATGAAAATGAAAGCATGGGTCGAAAGCATTCATATATATCAAAAACGCCAGGCCATGTAACATCCTCAATATAACATTTTACAAACTATCAAACAATTAAATGTTTTATGACTTGTATGTATAATAAAACATTCAGGGACCTAGTTAGAGAAAATAGGATCTTCAACTGATCTTGTGCTAGGTGCATTTGAAAAAATAGTTATAAAAAGTTCGTCTGGGTTTACCTCCCCTGTGATCATACTTCCCGGCTTCATATCAGTCATACAATATACCAGCTAGTAGAGATAGCTCAGCAATGAAGATAGTCAATTTCTCGCACAAAAGAAAACAAAAACAAAGATCGACTAGAGTGACACGTCAACAGCAATCGATTTCGTGCAGCTATTTTGGAGGAGAAGGAAAAAAAGAATAAATAGAAATAAAGGATACTGACTTCTTCCATTACTTGCATTGACAGGGCAGCGTAATGGCCAGCACTGGAAGGGGAGACCTATTCGGGGTGGGAAGAAGGGCAAGGACGGTTGAGCAGCTGTGATCGAGAGGAATTAGACTAGCCATGATGCAAGAGAGCACTGAGGGGTAGAGAGTGGAGAGAGAAGCAGACAAATTGAAATGAAGCGAAGGGGTGCGAGAATGAAAGAGAAAACAGACGAGAACAGAAGCGGTCCTCATCTCACTGGCCGCTAGGACCGCCCCTCACAAACACAGGGTGGAAAAAGAGAACTGAAAGCGGTGCGAGCACACGATGTAAATTGAGAGAGAGAGAGAGAGAGAGAGAAGAAACGGAGAAAGAAGAGAGAGCTGGGAAGAACGAAAGAAAAACGGAGAGAAATGCGAGAGCTCTGTGAGACGATGTCAGCGCGTTGGAAATAAAGCAGGAGCAGAGAACAAAAGGCGACAGAAAACACGTTAGTGATCGCAAAAATCCTCTGCGACTGAGTCGAGCGATTTTTGAGGGTCTTCTTTCAGAATGGCCGCTTTAACTCTCTCTTCCTACCAGCACAAGAAGAAAGAGAAGAGACTGACATGTTGATTGTAGAAGTTGTTGGACTCGCGGAAGCCAGAGTTGTCTGCGTACATCGGAGCATTTGCATAGGCCGGAGGAGCCAGCATGTCCGTCTTCAACAAACGTTACTCTTTCTGCTTGTCAGAAATGATACCTCCGTCCTTCCATTTACCATACTCCAATTCTATTAATTAATAAACAGAAGGACTACACAGATTGCCATCTTGTTTTAAGGAGTTCAAAAAAGCTCGCGATAGATTCTATGAAAGTAGGAATAAGTGCGTAATGCATTGCCTTCTACCTATAGAAAAATATATGAGACATAGGGTCCCTTTCAAGCTTCTATCCACTTCATAACCCAAAACACGATCGTTCCAGACAAGAACAGACAAGAATAGCCCCCCCCCCCTACCATGTGAAACGAGTCCTCGGTAGTAAAAAAACATCAGTCTGCTGGTTATACTAGACAGCAATATAGGGAAGAAGGAATGGGCGACTGAGTGAGAGAGAGACGTAGAACAGAGAGAGAGAGAGAGAGAGAGAGAGAGAGGAGAGAGAGAGAGGAGAGAGAGAGAGAGAGGAGAGAGAGAGAATAATAAGGACGAAAGGAGAAACCCAGAGACCTTGGTCAAGAGACTAGGCCAACATGCTGGCCGTGGATGGCTTCTGCGACATGGAGAAGTGATGAGAGTATTCCCCGTGCGGGGACAGAACTCGACATGGCAGCCTCCCCTGGCCTTCTCAATGGCCCACTTGTACATCTCCCAGATGATCACTCTGGCAGACGCGGCTGGCTCCACTATCTCTGAAGTTCCAATCACTACATGAGTCCTGGCGCCTGCCTCGCGCTGGGCAGCCACAAGGGAAGCGGAAGCAGAGGCCATGCTAGTGAGAGAAGTGGAATGAGACCCGTGAAAAAACCGCGTGGCCTGGCTGGCCAGCCACGGCCACCCGTTGGGAGAAGCTGCAAGGGGCCGGTTGAGAGGAGAGCACGAACACGCGAGATTAGAAGGAACCATGGCAAAGGAAAAAATGACGAGGCAAGACGATAATCAAGTGAAAGATGGCCAAGAGGACTGACCAGTGCTGAAATAGTGCCTACCTCTCGACATGGGTTGGGGGTTACAAACGGCCAAATGGTCTGTCTGGGGGTTACAAAGAGAAGGAAGTTTTAGAAAGACAGGATTACAGACCTTCGGCCCGGGGGTTACAACGCTGTCATGGGTCAGACCTATTTCAGCACTGTGAATGACAGTCCGAGAAAGAAAGAGCGATGCCAGAAAGCAAAGGAAACATCTCCCATCCACTCTCGAAAACAGCGGGTGCCTACTCTGCCTCATTCACTGTCCTCTGCCCTCCCGCTCACATCCATTCCAAGAATAGCAGCATTCTAGCTAAACATCTCAACAACAACATAAATAGACGAATGGCCGCAGCAGAAGGGTTGGAAATGTAGACGACATTGAACTGGCCCCCTCTTCCATTGGCTGGCGGCTCTCAGCTGGTCAGGAGTCTGATCAGACAGCAAAGACAACCAGCACACCTCTCTCTCTCTTTCCCTCTCCCTGTCTGCCACTATCTCCCTCTCCTCGTATCTCTCCCTTTCTTTTCGATCTTTATGATACACTCCGTGCCTGCCTCGGAGACCCGTAAACTCGTGCAATCTTGTTCACCTTTGTTCCCTCCCCTCCACTCTTCCTCACCATCTCTCTCAATTCCACATCTCGATTCTTTCTCTGAGCGCACCCTCGTGACTCGTCCTACCACGAAAACTTCGCTTTTCTTAACTTTCCAAACTTCTTTGTTTCTCTCCATATCCAGTGTGGAAAAAACTCCTCCTGTCTGGCAGAATGTGTTTGTATGCGCTGAACACAAAGGCAAAATTACTACATATTAAGACTGAGAGACATATGTAGTGAGAAGCCCTCATTTACGAGAACTATAATTAAACACAGTTTGTTTACGTGAAACTTATTCGTCATAATTTGTTTTCAAGATGCCGAACCGAAGCGGGAGTTCGCCATCTTGAAATTTTATATCATAATCATTCGCTTAAGAAGGATCAATTCTCTATTTTTGCGTACCAGAAAACTAAAATATTCGACTACCTCGTGTAGCCAAATAATCTAAACACAAAGAAGTACGAGGATACGAAAGGACTGACTTCGTTGAAGCCAGAAGAAGCGAATGAAGTGGGTGGCCCACTCATGGAAGAAGGGACAAAAGCGGGGGCATGCGGATTGAAACGAGTTTCCGTGGGCACTCGTCTGGAGGACGGGGTCTGCTGAAAATAATAATCTAATAAAATGAAAAAAAAAAAGATTTTCATAAACTAAAACATGCTGCATGTTCGTAATGCGCCATAACCGGCTGACAGAATGTATATATCGACTATAAGATGAAAAGGAGACAATTGGGAAGAGTGGCGGGCCCGCCTGAACATGGCGAGCGTAGAGAGGAAGTTGATGTTGACTGTTGGAAGGGAAGCTTGGTTGTCCTTGTCCTCGCCGGTCCACTCCCATCGATCTCCCCATCTTGCTGTTATCCATCATCGCATAAGGCATTCCACCCGACCGCATTCCTTCAAAAAACTCTTTCTTCATACCAGACCCGCAAACCCAATCAAAACAGGTCTAACCGTATTCCCATTGTTGTCCATCAGGTTGAACTTGACCATTGAACATCGGACCGTTATAATGGCCTTAAAACGGAATAAAATGGAATGATAAATAGACAATAACAGAACTGTAAGAACCCTGTGTATCGGGAGCGTAGTACGGAGCCCTCGAACCCCGCATCTGAGGTATTTGAGAAAATGGAGGAATCGATGAGCCGGAATGGCCCCCAGTTGGATCCATCATGTAGCCTGAACCAAATATACGTATATGGTAATTAAAAAAGAGTAACCTTTACAACACAGTCATAATCGTTCCAGTAAATACCCAATATCATACCGCCGAAGCTCTTTGTAGAAAGCAACATATTTTAATAACGAAACCGCCTGATATCAAGTTGCCTAACCGCTAGGATGCCCAGGAGGTCCAGATCTATTTCCATAAATATTATCACCCATCGTAGATGACAAGGCTCGTACAATCTGAAAAAAAGCGTATGAATGGAAGTTATATAGCGCATCGTACTGACGATGTGGAAATGAATTATAACAAAATGAACCGAAAGCTAATCGTTTTATAAATAGCTCAAGAAATACAGATAAAAGGTATAAAAATATGAACTGCTGCGAGAACAACGTCTATTAAGAAGTGTCATGAACAATGGAGGATGCTAAGATTGCAATTTAAGGAATTCGAAAAGTCATCGACTTTTGCAAAAAATTCAGAGTGTTCTGGGATTTTCACTAACCTGAATTTCTTTGTTAAGATTCGGTGTGCTGTAGTGGGCGCAATTAGAGTGGTTTAGTAAACATCTTCCATACTACCGTGTTTTTGAATCTTATTCATTACACTAAATTATCTTATGTATAGGTTGTTGTGTTTTTTCCTTTCACTCATTTAAATAAAGTTGCAGGTCGCTTTATCTCGTATCACAGGAATGGCGTGCAAAGCCTCGGAAGGCAAGGTAAATGTTGTATGCTTCCGGTTCCATAATAAATATTATAATTTTAGTTTGACATAAGAGAAGATGAGGAGCAGTACGAAAGGCTCCAAGATAGTGTGGATTTGCTCGTTGCTGCCGGTTACTTCCGGGCTAGGATCAAAGGACTCCCTGCTTTCGACAAGGTTCGGACTCGCATCATTCTCTGTGTATCCTTGGCTTGCTCAGATTGTCGGTGGCATGGTGTGGTGTATCTCCACTTGCAACTACACTGTAGATGTGGATCTCCTCTACGCAGAAAATTCAACGATCGGGCAGAAGATGTAAGTCGTCCAGTCCAATCTGTACTTCTCCTCAAACCTTCTGTATTCAGAGCATTGACTGAAAAGATCGTGGAAGTGCTGCCACAGCTGCAATGCCCCCATTCTCTGGAGCCACATCAAATCCAAGGTCTCGACTTCATTCACATCTTCCCCGTTATTCAGGTGTGTTATGCCATCGATTTGAAGTTATAATTGATAGGCGAATTATGTAGGGCCTTCTTAAATGTTGAAATAGTCCGTGCTACTAACATCGTTAATTCCCAACCAAATTCCCATTTTCAAACACAGCAATAGGAAATTTAGAAAAACACCATCCCGGGGGATTACTAGAACCATTTTAGGACAGAGATGCTGATGACAGAGAAGCTATTGTGTGGCTTATATTCTTGGTTTGTGTTTATGCCATATGGAATTCATGCAATTTTAGTGGCTGGTGAAGAAAGCAATCGAGGCTCGCCAGGAGCACGGAGACCAGCAACAAGCTTTTCTTCATTCTCTTCACAGTCAGAAGTCAAAGGCAGGTTTATCCAGTTTGTACTTAATTTTCTAGTTTTAACTTTGGAAAGGCAATGAATGTGATTGTAGGAAGTAGACTTGTCGTGTCCTCTTAGCGGGCGCATCGAAGATCTTTCATGCGAGGCTGGCATTCCCAACCGCCTCTTCAGGCGGGGTCCAACTGTGCAGATCTCTTCCCTCGTTGAAGACCTTCGATATACTTTGGCTGAATACGCTCATGGGAGGTAAGCAGCTACTTTTCTCTTTATCTCTGGTCAATTTTAAGTATGTATTTTTAGCACTGTTGTAAAGAGTGGAGAGCAGATTTCGTCGAATATCGAGGTGCGCTCAGTTTTCTTTGCATTATTTTATTTCGAGTTGAATTTCGCCTTATAATTCATGCAAAGAATTCTACCGTGACCGGAATGGAGCCATCAGTGGCAACTCGAACACGCGCTTCGGGACGCGCTCTGAAGCAACTCGTAGACAGCGAGGCCATCACTGATCTCGCCTCCGCTCTCTCGGTTCTTGCACTCTCAATCTACTTTTCATCACCTTAATCATACCTGTTTCAGGGTGGAGTCGCTGCTCCGGAAAATGTTCAGATTGAAGATATTGAACAGCAGATTTTACAGGTTATCTTCAAATACTATCTTAAAATAAATATATAATAAAATTTTTAAGCTAACTGAAGAGTATAACCGTCTGGGCACAGAAGTCCGAGAGACAGAAGAAGAGATCACCAGAAAGGAATCTGAGCTTGCTGTCCAAGAGGAGACTCTCGAACACTTTCTTGCACTCGACTCGAAATACTCTTCCGAGTTTGTTGCTTTACTATATTTATAATAATATTATGTATTTTTCATGTTCTGCCGAAAAGTTATGTTTAATAATTGTTCTAGGGAGAAGAATGAGATGAGGAAGATCTTGGAGGAATTCTCAGAAGTTGCCTCGACTGAAGCAGAATTCAAGGCGGCCGCCAACTCTGAAATGGAAAGGATTTCACAAGAAATTGAACTGATGCAAGAAAGACTTAGTGAAGCAGATACTTCGAGTGGAACTCACGAGGTAGCGAAGCTTGAGAGAAGTAGACTACTTGGAAGTATGATTGTAGTGCCTTGCCAATGAGAAGAAGAGTGTTGATTGAAGGAAGCCACGTTGCGTAAGGAGGAGTTGAGTTGTGCGAGGGAGCGGACGGCTGCTGCTTCTCAGGCAGTTTCTCGTCTGCAAAGGGCTCTCGACTCCATTCCCTCCCAGGTCGAACTCGCCCAATATCAGAAGAGATTCATCGAACTCGGACATCAAAGTTTCTTTTTCTTTCCTTTTATACCTGTCCATTTTTATTTGAGCATTTTTCATTGTATCATAGACACCATTTACAAATCTATACCAAGTGAATCAGAGCTCTGAGAAACGGAAAAAAATTGTATTGTCTATTTTGCATACCCACCCAGATTTTATTCCCCTTGGTTGAATTTACCCGTTCTTTATTTGAAGGAACAATCTAGCAGTAATACCGTTGTAGACATCCCATTTTGTCTTTAGGAAACTACTCCCTCGTTCCAACTCTTTTTGCCAGGCTTTTATTACCTTCTCTTTTGCATTTCCGGACAGTGGATATAGCTCAACTCTTCCCCTTCGACGAACAAATAGCAAGATATGGAATGAGTAACCTGATAAGGAATGGTAAGGGTGAGGAGCGGGTAATGTATTGTCCGATTTCTACTTTAATTCTTTCTTAAGACCGCGTTTGGTGCCCTGAAATGACAAGCAGAAACGCCTTGACCATCTACTCTAGGCTCTCTTAACCGTACACACTCCATCTCACCATCAAAGATTAAATCTCCGGGAATATGTACATATCAATGGCAATAGACCAAGAAATGAAGAAAAGATGTTGATTTAGAGATGAATCGTATGCATGAGATAGACAAGAAGTGAGTTATCTTAAGCTGTGAGCGAGCACCGCCGGACTCGTCAAGCATTCACTGACCACAACACGATGCTGGATGTTCGCAACTATCTCAGGAAGGAGTTGGAGCTGCTCAATGGAATTGAGGATATCGTCACTAAGTTAACAATTTTCATTCTCTCCGGTAATTTTTGTTTACCCATCGTTTCTTATTGTTGCTCCAGAGTTTGTCGCGTGGTTTGCAGTCTTTGTATTTCCATGAGAGAGTGAGAGAGAGAGAGAGTATTTGTATTTCCATGAGAGAGTGAGAGAGAGAGAGAGTCTTTGTATTTCCATGAGAGAGTGAGAGAGAGAGAGATTCATTCCCTAGAGGACGAGAGGACTACCGCGACTCGCTCAACGAGAAACTTCATACTCTTCTCAAGGGAATAGAAGCAGCTCTCGACAAGGTTTCATATTTAAATTATCGCAGTAAGAATGCTGTAAAGGAGATCTTCAAGTTCTGCGATTCGAGCATGTCTGTGATTTCTAACACAGAATTACTCTTATTTTCTCAATCTTTATTTTAATTTTTTTTTCTATTTGCCATCTCATTTTCCATCTCCCTCTACTCCTCTTTCCCTCGCTTTCCCTCTCTCCCTCTGCTCCTCTTTCCCTCTCTTCCTCTGCTCCTCTTTCCCTCTCCATCCCTTTCCCTCTCCGTCTCCTCCCTTTCCCTCTCTTTCGCTGCTCCTCTTTCCCTCTCCGTCCCTCCCTTTCTCTGCTCCTCTTTCCCTCTCCATCCCTTTCCCTCTCCGTCTCCTCCCTTTCCCTCTCTTTCTCTGCTCCTCTTTCCCTCTCCGTCCCTCCCTTTCTCTGCTCCTCTTTCCCTCTCCATCCCTTTCCCTCTCCGTCTCCTCCCTTTCCCTCTCTTTCTCTGCTTCTCTTTCCCTCTCCATCCCATTCCCCCTCCGTCCCTCCCTTTCTCTGCTCCTCTCCATCCCTTTCCCTCTCCGTCTCCTCCCTTTCCCTCTCTTTCTCTGCTCCTCTTTCCCTCTCCATCCCTTTCCCTCTCCGTCCATCCCTTTCCCTCTCTTCCACTGCTCCTCTTTCCCTCTCCATCCCTTTCCCTCTCCGTCTCTTCCCTTTCCCTCTCTTCCTCTTCATTCAGTCTGTGACACAAGAGAAGGAATTGGAATGTCGTCGTGAACAACTTTCACAAGACATCGCGTGTCTGAATGAGAAGCAGCGTTTCTACAATAAGAATCTCTCGAATGTTCAGAAGGTAGTCCTGTTTAATTCCCCCGCTTATACAATGTGAATTGCGTGTAGGAATGTCTGATGATCGAGGAGTTGGCAGAGATCTTCCGAGTCAATGGATTGGAATACAAACCGAAGCTTCGACAACCATTGGAGCAGAATTCATGAGTGTGTTTATCATCGTGGATTGTACTTCTTCTCGGAAGCACAGCCTAGAAACACTTTGAATGGAACATTACTGAAGAATTGCTTGACGTAAATGGGTACTTTCGTATTGTGCTAACATAGTTATGTCGGCGTGTTATAGACATTCCGCTGCAATCTGGAAGCTCTTGCATCTTACTTTCTTGTAAAAATGTAATTGTGATATTCTGAATGCGAGGTTTTATACGTTTTTATTATACTTGTGAAAAAGTGAACATTTAGCCTCACTTTAAGGTAAAGAAAATTAACATAATTTGTCGTCACACTTAAATTATGCAACTACACTTTAGAGTCTGATTTGATTGATTTATTTACGTGCTGCTGCCACGTGTTAATGAATGAAGGTATGTGTATGAGTGATAAAGCAATGCATGATATGGTATACATACAGTACAGTATATATGAGCATCATACAGTATATATGGGCTGTTGTAATGGGGTCGCAGATGGGGAGGAGAGGGAGGAGGGAGATGAGTGCTTGGCCAAGCTGTTGAATGCTTTCGCGGATCTGATGAAAAACGAATGGTTACGAACGGAGGAGCGAGTGGACGGTTAGCAAGGAGGGAGGAAAGGCCGCGAGTACGTGAGTTACGAAAATGGAAATAATGGGGAACGCGATCAGAGATGCGCCTGTGGCCAAATACAAGACGACGCGCAAGTGTAAAATCAGATTGTTGTCTACGAGATAAGAGAGAGGGGAGGGAGAGAGCCTTGTTACGGGTAGCAGGGTTAGGAATATCAGCGCGATTGCTGTAACCAAAACAACGGCGGTAAATAAAACGGGTAAAATAGTTCTGGATGCGTTCTAGACGAAGGATATCTTTCTTGAGCCGAGGAGAAAAGACAATGGAGGAGGATTCGAGCAAAGGGCGAATATACAGGGTATAAGCGGAAACAAGGGCGTCCTTGTTTTTGGAACGGAGGGAGCGGATGATGGGGTGACATTTGCTTATAGCCTTGTTAGCAAGATGCGAGCAGTGGGATGAAAAGGAAAGAGAAGAGTCAATAATAATGCCGAGATCTCGGATGCTGTCTACTGGGGTAAGGGGAGCGCCGTTAAGGTGGTAAGGTAGCTTGGGGTTGGATTTGCCTAAATGGAGGACGGAACACTTGAGGGGGGCGAGGGGGAGTTGCCATTTGTTGGCCCAGGATGCAACTTCGTCAATGGCCGCCTGAAGGGGAGCATGAGAAGAAGACTTAGTAAATGAGCGAAAAATCTTGTGAAGAGATAAGAGAGGGAAGGTCGCTAGTAAATAGGATAAAAAGGAGAGGACCAAGAACTGTACCTTGCGGGATTCCGCTAGTGACAGGAAGAGGGGGCCTCTGGTTTTTCACAATGAGCCTTATTAGGCTGGAGTCGAAACTCAAGCCTAATTTCAAGCATTTGATACCTAATTTAGGTTGTTTTTAGCCTAACCATTTTTGGTGCCATAGACTGCAGCTCTTAGTGAGGCATTCTCCGCCATTCAACATGAAATGGCGGAGGACGCCACACCAAAACAATAATCTGGAGTTTGTCTCTGTTGTTTTTCACAACTTGTCGTTTTCCAGTTATTGTTGTTTACGTAATGATATTTTGTGATAGTTTTCATTATATCAGATTGAGCGTCGTTTTAGTTGCGGGAATCATCACCCGCTCGTACGATGCTCAAGTTTGTTTAAATATAACGTTCTTAACTTTTTAGCTTTCAGCATTCTTAGCTTCAATTGGGCCAAGTGCTAGTTGTTGGGCCAAGTGCCAGTTGTTGGGCCAAGTGCCAGTTATTGGACCAAGTGTCAGTTGGGCCAAGTGCCAGTTGGACCAAGTGTCAGTTGGGCCAAGTGCCAGTTGGACCAAGTGTCAGTTGGGCCAAGTGCCAGTTGGACCAAGTGTCAGATGGACCAAGTGTCAGATGGACCAAGTGTCAAATCGTCCATCGCTTACGTAAGTTCTCCTTCTATTACTTTTTATCTCTCCCTACTAAACTCCCTACTAATGAAGTAGAAATATCTTCGGTGCTATCCTAGTTGGGGGGGTCAAAAAAAATTTTTTTTTAATCGACCCAAAATCGTGCACAGAGGAGTTTTAGGCCATGGGGAACACTAATATAATGTTCGTTTTGTGTTATTTTGTCATTTAACAAAGTTATAGCACTTCCGCTTAACACCAGTTTTACTCGTTTTCAGCTAAAATGCTCCTCTAAGGGGTTTTCAGAGCTGCTAAATTCGAATATTACGTTCTTTTCGCAACATCTATATTCACTAATGCTGAATTGACACTATATTGGTGTTTGGCAGCTCTGACAACTCCTTAGTCCAGCAGTTTAGATGAAAAGTAGGAAAATAATGTGAAGTACTATAACTTTGTTAAATGAAAAAATATGCAAATTGAACATTATATTCGTGTTCCCCATAGCCTAGAACCGTATATACGTGTTCCCCATGGCGTAAAACCCTTCTGTGCACGATTTGGAGTACATTGAAAAATGACAATATTTTGACCCCCCCCCAACTAGGATAGCACCATATCTTCTTGTAGCCCACCGTCAAAGTGTGTTCGACTTATTCGCCTGTCCCCATCGCAGCCCCTCCGGCTTCCTCATGTTCAGCCGCTCCCTCCTCGACCTTCAGCTGCTCCATCTCCTTCTCTATTATCTGCTAAGAGTCGTCTAAGTAAGCTTAACTTACTCGCTTTACCTAGTATTGTAAGTGTATCTGGTATTTGATATCTATTCTCTATCCCCTAATTTTTCTCCCCATGGCTACACCGTCTTCGCTCTGCCCATGCACTCTCACCTCAAGTGTATGTATAAATCAGTCTGCTCCAACTGATTCCGTCTTTGCTGGCAAGACGAGGCCAGGGCTTGGCACCCCCTGGAGTGGAGTGTTGGCGGTGGTAGTCATCCCTTCCCCCCTCCCCTTCCCCCCAACTGCTTTAATCTCGATTCACAGTAGTGTTGCTCTCTGCACAATTCTTTCTCTGAACTTACAAGGATTTTTTTTCTAATGGTTTCGCGGTTGTAAATATCACGTGTGGTCGCATCATATATTCAATGGTGTAATAAATTATTATTATCTGTCGTCAGCGTTTATGACTTTTTTGTACATATAGTGTAGTCAAAACAATTTTTTTGCTATGCCATTTATTATGTCTAGTATAGTCACCATTCATGCTTGTAAATGTGTTGTTTACTGCTTAAGTTCATTTTGCAGTCTACAGATAAAGTTTGCGACGTGTGCATAATTAGGCTCAAAATGAGCCCTAATTATGAGAATTCCGAGCCTAATTATAAGATTGTCCAACCTAATTTGTGATCATTAGGTTCTAAGATCACTGAGATTAGGTTCGACTCCAACCTAATAAGGGTCATTGTGAAAAACCAGAGGCGAGAGGGAGGAGGCGACACGGACAGAAAAGGTGCGATTGCTAAGGAAGGAGGCGATCCAAGATATACACTTAGGCGGGAGAGAAAGAAGACCAAGCTTATGGATGAGCTTGGGGTGAGAAACACGATCAAAAGCACGGGCGTGATCAAAGTAAATTACATCAGTGAACTGAGAGTTGGCCATTGCGGAGGTCCATAATTCGAGACAACTTAACATTTGGAAATCGATGGAGCGTTTTGGCCTAAAGCCATATTGTTGATCAGGAATAATATGTGCATCGTTGCAAAAAGAATAGAGTTTCCTACAAAGCATTCTTTCAAAAAGGCGTGAAAATAGGGAGGTTATAGAAATGGGGCGATAGTTGGAAGGGTCAGAGTAAGGTTGCTTCTTCTTAATGGGGATAACTATTGACGATTTCCATGCTGAAGGGACAGAGGAAGTGGCATAGGAGTAATCAAAGATATATTCAAGGGCTTCAGAGATGGGGATAGCTAAGTTCATGATAAAAAGCAAATTAAAATTGTCTGGGGTTTTACACGATGAGTTCTTCCAAGATTGAATGAGACTACAGATTTCATGACGAGGGAAATTTATAGAAAAATCAGAAGGAGGACGGAAACGATGATTGGGTGGCAACGAAGGGAGGGAGCCATGGTCAATGGTATAGGCAGAAGCGAAGGTGTCGGCAAGAAGTTGGGCCTTATCCTTATCCGTGAAACAAGAGGAGCCTGAGGGGGAAGTGAGGGAGTCGACTCCTCGAGGCTTGGATGATATACGGTTACGCATGAATCGGAAGAAAAGGGACTTGTTATTGGATTTAATGACATGTTTCTCTACGTTCCTAGAATACTTATCCATAGCTCTACAATAAAGGGCATTGGCTGATGCATAAGCTGAGCGGGATGAGTCAGAGTCAAGAGCTAACATATTGAGCCAAGATTGATAGCGCTTACGTTTGAGGCGGATGATGTGGTTGGGAAGACGGACACCTTGGGAAGAAACTTTCTTAAAGGGAACAAAAAGATCTTCTACAACACGGAGAGCAGAAGTGAAAGTTTCATACATCATGTTGACATCGGTAAGTCTATGGAAAGGAGCGGGAAAAGAATAATAATCTAAGAGAAATTGACAAGCAGCATGGTAATCAACTTTAGCGTAGTCTCTGACATAGGTGAAGGAGGGTTTGGAATGAGACAGAGAGAGGGTGGCTTCGATTGCCGAATGATCAGAGTTGAAGAAGGGGGAGAGAGAGTGACGTTTGTAATAAGGGAGGGAGTATTGGATAGGACTAGGTCAAGGAAGTGGTTGTTGCAAGTAGGGGAAGGAGCGAGTTGGGCAAGCTGACACGAGGAAGTAAAATCATGGAAGAGTCTGGATGAATGGGAGAGTGAAGAAATGGTGGCCGGTGGGGAAGAGTTCCATAGAATGTCCGGGTAGTTAAAGTCGCCAAGAAGAATGGTAGGATGAGGAGCAGAGGAGAGATCTGTGAGAAGCTTGACAACGTTAGTGTTATCATCAGATGGGCAAGCGGGAGCGCGATAAACTAAGATGATGCGGATGGGGTCGCTACTGTGTCATGTAAATTCCCTTTTCTCATCCTATCCTTTGCCCTATGCACTATTCTGATATTCTCAAGTGCATTCGTATTATGCAATCGCGTAATTAACGTGATCATTTTCCTGACTAGAAGAGTCAGTCTGCTTGGTCGCGCTCCTTGGGAGCGGTTCCTTCCCCCTTCCCTCGTATTATTTCTTTGGTGCCGTCGGGCAGTTGTTGATAAAAAGCGTCGTTGCGCCAGTTCCCTCGTCCTCTTCACACTCAAACGACAGAGAAGAAGCCAGTGAGCTTCATTACATGGGGGCCGAACCGATCGAATTCGACGAGATCTCTTGCTGAGGAAGAGAAGAATCGCTGGAAAGGAGGTTGAGTTTGAGTTTTGCAGAGTCGCAGAGCTTGGCAGTTGTGAGGAGTATTCCTTCCTTGGTTGATGAGCGTTCCAACCAAGTGAAGAAGAGAAGGACGTCTGAGAAGAGGACGCCAAGGATAGAATTTTTACTCGGTTGAAGTTGCGTTCCAACCGAATAAAGGAGATATTTTGCTGGTTGAAGAAGAAAGAGGAATTTGCGAGCAGTCCGGAGGAGCAAGGAGATAAATCCCACTTGGTTTGACTCCAAGCGAAGTTTCGAGCAGTTGATTCGGTTGAAGTTGCGTTCCAACCGAATCAAAGGGAAATCCCGTCTGTACGAAGAGAGAATTCCGGACAGACGAAGATCAAGTGCAAAGTAGACTGCGTGCCAAATTGAAAGTCGACCGAGTGCTAAGGATAAAGAAAGACAAAATGACCGAGTCAAGCAAAGAAGTGTCAGAAAGTGAAAGTGATTCACTGTTGGGCAGAAAGCGGGTGAAGAGACGAAAGGAAGTGAAGAACAGGAAGGAGGCGCAGATGGAGAAAGCAGTGGTCGAGGCCAGGAACCGAGTGATCGAGAAGAAAGAAGAGCTCGAGCAGCTGAATGGAGAAATTCAGGTGGACAAAGAATTGGCAGAGTTCTTCAAGAAAGGAAGGTTGAGGTACTCGAAGGAATCAAAGCAGAATCTATGCGACAGAGCTTTGGAAATGATGGAGGATCATAAGAATGAAATGAACAGATATTGCAAGTTGGCAATTGATGCATGCATGGAAATGGAGAAATCGATGAACGAATTGGTACAGAAGTTGGCAGAGGCGAGCACGCCAAGCCAAGAAGTGAACGAAGAAGTGACAGCCCAAGGAAGTGAGAATTCGCTGGCGTCCAGGAATGAACAAAACGCTGAGAACGGAATGCAAAATGTCATTTTGCAAGAATTGCGAAGGATGGGCAGGGAGATGGCAGAAATCAGAGAAAAAGTTGTAATGAAGGACACAGAGCAGGCGATCAGACAATCACTGCAAGAAGCGAATCAGAATACAGTGAGACGAATTGACGAGGGGTGGAGTCCGAGTGACAACAGAGAAGGCCAGTCGAAGAGACGGACCGATGGCAGAATCAGTCGCCGCAGACTTCCCAGGAGAATAGGCAGAATCATTACCAGTGGCACGAGAACGCGAATCGCGGCAGTTCTCCTTGTAGCAGTTTGGTGGTTGGATCGGAGGCGTTGTCTGCAGAGGACAGAAACGCAAATGCGATGATCTCGATGGCGATGCCGCCAGTGGGAAAGTACAAAGGAGATGGCGGAATGGGAAAGTTTGAAGAATTCCTGGAGAGTTTGGAGATGAAGTACATTCTAGTCTCAGATGATAAGAGGATGTACGGTCTTCTGAAGAGTCACT
This sequence comes from Allodiplogaster sudhausi, assembly GCA_945643635.1. Classification (NCBI taxonomy): domain Eukaryota; kingdom Metazoa; phylum Nematoda; class Chromadorea; order Rhabditida; family Diplogasteridae; genus Allodiplogaster; species Allodiplogaster sudhausi. The sequence continues at coordinate 7,329,457 of CALZFC010000005.1, forward strand.
TAGAAGGAGAAGCACGCGCCATCTTTGACTCATTCGCAAGCAAAGTCGTGGGGTACCGCTTGATGAAACAAAAGATGATCGAGAAGTTGCGAGGAGACGAAACGATGAAAGAGTACGATGCCACGAAGAAATGGGAAGAAATAAGAGTGCGAGAAGGAGAGAGCGTCAGTTCTCTGTGCATGCGATTAGAGAGATTGGCGAACAGTGCATTCCCGAGATGGACAGAGGAACATCGCTCTCCTATGTTGGCAAAGAAACTTTTGATGCAATTGAGCGGATGGAATCACTATCGCGAGTTGATTGAAGTGATGGAAAGGGCTCATCCACTGGAGAAATACGAAGAAGTGAAGAGTCACGCCATCCGAATTGAGACGATTGAAATGAGAGCAAGAAGGCTGGATGTCGGTGTCAGGATGCAGCCAATGCAAACGCCAATTCCGAGACACGATCAGAAGCATGGCATGAGACAAGGGACAGAGTATGACCGCCCTCTGGAGTACCATTCAAATAGAACAGGAAGAAGCAGGCAAGAATACAGGGAGCCAACGAATTATAATACCCGGCCATATCAGAACCCTCACCATGCCGCGTCCGTGAACAATCAGAATCAGTCACAGAGGCAAAATCAGCAACAGATACAGAAGACTCCGAGTGGACAAAATTTCGGCTTGAATCAGGAAGTAAGGCCGGTGTCGCAAGGAATGAATGGCAGAGGAAGGCCAAGTGATGGTGGCGAAGGAAGGGCGAATTTGCCGGAGTGTTACAAGTGTGGAGGAAGAGGACATTTCGCAAGGAATTGTACTTCGCCGAACCCGGTTCCGAGAACGAACAATGTAATGCGTGAGTGGGAGTCGCAGAATAATGGAATTATGCCAATATTGAAGAAAACAGGAAAGGAGGGGGAAGAAGAGAAAGAAGAAGGAATCTTCTGGAGACCTCTGAAAAGGATCGAGGTGGACATTCACGGAATTGTTGAGAAGGCTATCTTGGATACCGGCTCAGAAGTTACGACTATTCCGGAAGCAGTGATGAGGAAAGTAGAAGCCACTGGAGCACAAGTGGAATGGAAGAAGCAGTGCGAAGACTTGCTCGATGCGGCGGCAAGCAAACTTCGTGTTTCGGGGAAGGCGGTAGTGAATATGAAAGTGAACGGAAACGAGAAGATGGTTGGCGTTTACGTTGTAGAGAATGGAAAAGACATTCTTTTGGGACAAAATACGGTGGAAATGTGGGACGATGGTTGGTGGAGTGAGAAGGAAGAAAAAGGCGAGCCAGCAGTTCTCGCAGAAAGAGTTTATCTCGGGCCGCTGATGTGCAAGGAGGTGGAACTGAAAGCTCCTGAGAACAGTGAGCGGAGATTTCTTTCCAGTGACATCGGTGGACTGAGTGAAGGAATTGTCGAGAAGACAAAAGGGAACAGAAAAGTTCAAATCTGGAATTTACAGCAATCTCCTCTGGTACTGAACAAGAATGAAAAAGTGGGTGAATGGAAAAGGGCGGAGTATGTCTTGGTAGGAGAAAGTGCGAAGAAAGTGGACGAAGAGAATGGTGAAAGAGCACCTGGGAATAGAAAGGAAGAAGTGCTGAGACTCATCGAGAAACAGGGTGCCATCCCTAGCGAGAAATGCAAGGAAGTTGTAAAGAAACATGCAGATGCATTCGCGATTTCGGAGGAAGAAATGGGCAGATCGAAGCTTGTGAAGCATATTATCGACACGGGAGAAGCGAGGCCGATTAAGCAGAAGGGTCGACCGGTGCCTTTAGGAGTGCAAGCAAAGGTAAAAGAGATGCTTGGAGACATGAAGCGACGAGGAATCATCCGGAATAGCAATTCGCCGTGGGCATCGCCGCTGGTGATTGCGCAGAAGAAGGATGGAAGTTTGAGGTTGTGTGTGGACTACCGGAAGCTGAACGCAGTAATGAAGGAAGACGCATATCCTTTGCCAAGAATCGATCTGACGATACAACAGTTAAAGGAAAGAAGTGGTTTTCCACTCTGGACTTGATCGCGGGATATTGGCAAGTTGAGATGGAGGAAGGGTCGAAGGAGAAGACCGCTTTCTGCACCATGGGAGGACTATACGAATTCAATGTGTTGCCATTTGGACTGAGTACCTCGCCAGCGACATTCCAGAGGTTGATGGAAAGAATTCTGGAGAAACTGCTGGGAGACAAAGTGGCAGTGTACATCGATGACGTTTTAGTCGCGACGGAGACAGAAGAAGAGCATGCAGAGACGCTTGGGAAAGTGTTTGAAGCTTTCCAGATGCACGGTTTGAGACTGAAGGCGCAGAAGTGCAAGATCGCACAAGAAGAAGTCGAATATCTGGGACACTTAGTAACTCGTACAGGAGTGAAAATGGACGCGGGGAAAGTGCAGAAGATCATTGAATTGAAGGCACCGAGTGATACAAAAGAATTGAAACGTTTCCTCGGAATGGCATCTTTCTACCGGAAGTTTGTCCATGGATTTGCGGAGAAGGCGTGCAAGTTGACAAGACTAACGGGTGAGAAAATTGAGTGGAAATGGGGAGAAGAGGAACAGAGTGCATTCGAAGAATTGAAAAATGCTCTGATTTCGGCTCCTGTTCTGGCTCAGCCGGATGTTAAGGCAGCATTGGACGGCGAGAGACCGTTTGTCATTTACTGCGATGCGAGTCAGAAAGCAGTTGGAGCGGTGTTGACCCAGGAAGGCGAAGACGGCTGTTTTCATCCATTGTATTTCGCTTCCAAGCGGTGCACTCCAGCGGAGAGAAACTACCATGTGACGGACAGTGAAGCATTGGCGGTGATGTTTGCACTGCGGAAATTCAAACCGATCTATTTCGGCACGAAAGTAGTAATTCGGACGGACCATATGCCATTGAGAGCATTGTTTAGCGACAGAACAACTTCGGCAAGAATCATGAGATGGGCGTTGGAGATTCAGTCTTGCGACGTGACTATTGAGTATGTCAAAGGGAAGACGAACAAAGTGGCGGATGCACTGAGCAGAGGAGAGTTGGTGACTGGATCTGAGACAAGTGAAACTGCACAGGAGGAGAAAGCAGAATTTGAACGGGTGGTTAACAACGTTTCGCTCAGTGGAACAAGGGACAGATGGAAGGAGAAGACCATAAATGACGCAGTCGGATGTGAAATGATCGAAAAGCTGACAGGAGTTGCCGATAAGATGGTACGCGAGAAAGGATTACGATGGTCAGAAGAAGACGGGTTGTTGATGGTGGAAGGAGCACGCGGCGGTCGCAGATTTTATGTACCAGAATCTCTCAGAGAGGAAGTTTTGAAGCAATTTCATGATGGAAAGTTGGGAGGTCACTGGGGTGTCAGTAAGACAGTTAAGAAGTTGAAAGAATACTTCTGGCCAGCAATGTACCAAGACGTGAAAGAATATGTCGGGAAGTGCCCGGAATGCACTCTTTTCAATGTGAAGGAAGCTTTGGTGCCTCCTTTGAAGCCTTTGCTGGTCGGCGAACCATTCGAAACGGTTGCGATTGATGTAATGGAGATTGGCACATCTCTGTCTGGAAATCGTTATATTCTGACAGTTGTGGACGGCTTTTCGAAGCTTGGAGCGGCGTTTCCAATGCAGACAAAGGGAGCACGTGAAGTAGCTGAGAAATTCTGCTCAGGTTGGATTGCAGAAGGACGCTTGCCAAGGAATCTGGTGTCGGATCGTGGTGGAGAATTTGTGAATCGGGTGTTGAGTTTCATTCTGAAGATTTTGGAGATCAACCACATTTTGACGAAAGGTTACGTTCCACGAGAGAACGGAATGTGTGAACGATTTAACGGCACTCTGATTCGGTTGTTACAGAAAAAAGTCAAAGAGAAGGAGAAATGGGATGAAATCCTTCCATTCTGCGTGTATACATATAACGCAGCTCCACATTCGACAACGGGAAAGAGTCCTTTCAGTTTGGTGTACGGTAAAGAGCCGAGACCTCTTGGTGAAAGATTGGAAACGTTGGGAGATGTCCAGGTGGACGTAGACGACTATGCCAGGGAGCTAATGGTAAGAATGCGGATTGCGAGAATGGAAGCAAAAGAACGAGCCACAAAAGAAATTGAGAAAATGAAATGCAATTATGAGAGAAAGAACCGAGTTGAAGAGAAAGACTTTCCAAAGAAAGGAGATAAAGTGTTGGTGAGAGTCCCGGTAGGATGAGGGGATACGATCCCAAAGTTAACAGCAGAATGGAGTGGACCATACCGAGTTATTGATGTGACTGAGAATTCAGCGAGAGTGAAGAAAGAAGGAGACAAGGAGGAACTTGTCATTCCTTTCGATCAGTTGAGGAAGATGGCAGAAGAGTGCCAAATTAGAGATTTGAATAAGAAGAGAATCCAGAGAAGGATTAATTTCTTGTCCAGAGAGGACGAGAGAAGTGCGGAGAATGAAGAATTGCTGCTGGAGTTGATCCGGTGGACAACGAGCGACGACGACGGGCAGAACCACGAGTCGACTACGAAGGGCCGAATCTCAAGCGACTACATCTCAAGCGTTCTGGTGGCAGAGAGCAGCGGCATCTCAAGCGTGAACGACGGCAGATCATACAAATCGGGCGACGTCCGACAGCACTTCAATTTCTATCATCACTCGAGGGACGACACGATCAGGAACGGCGGTCGAGGGCGCCCGCATTGACAGGAGGGGGATGTCATGTAAATTCCCCTTTCTCATCCTATCCTTTGCCCTATGCACTATTCTGATATTCTCAAGTGCATTCGTATTATGCAATCACGTAATTAACGTGATCATTTTCCTGACTAGAAGAGTCAGTCTGCTTGGTCGCGCTCCTTGGGAGCGGTTCCTTCCCCCTTCCCTCGTATTATTTCTTTGGTGCCGTCGGGCAGTTGTTGATAAAAAGCGTCGTTGCGCCAGTTCCCTCGTCCTCTTCACACTCAAACGACAGAGAAGAAGCCAGTGAGCTTCATTACACTGAAGCTAGCGTCAACTGCGAGCAATTCGAAAGCGTGGGGGCGAGAAAGTGACAATAAGGTGGTGGTGGAGATGGAAGAGCGGAAGATGAGGGCAACACCGCCGCCTTTGCGTCTGGTGCGGTCTTGGCGGATAATAGAGTAATCGGGAGAACCGTTAAGTAGAAAGTTGTCAGGCAAGGAAGAGGTAAGCCATGTCTCGACAATAGCAATGATTGCAAACGAACGGGAGAAAAGGGATGATAATTCGTGGGTCTTGTTAACAATCGAGCGGGCATTAAAAGAGTATATTGAGGAATTGGTTTGCCTGCGAGTGGCAGTAGTTAAAAATGGGGGAGAGGATGGTAGTAGTGGAAGGGGGGAGTGGGATTGAGAGAGGCGAGAGGGGCGAAGCGGTTGTTAGTGGTGAAGTCGGGGTTAGGGGAGTGGCAGTTAGGCGGTGTAGATGGGAGGAGAGGAGACAAAGTGAGAGAGCGGTTGCGGCGGCTGGAAGTGATTGGGAGAGAGAGTAGGAGGTGGGAGAGAGGGGAGATAAGACGCGCGATGAGGTGGCTGGGATGGAGGGGGAGTGGGAATGCGGCCCACAGCGGCGGCATAAGAGGGGTTAGAGAAGAGGGGAGTGGGGTTGGTGTTAGTGTGGGAAGGCCGACGGGAGGCCACGCGAGATTGAGGGGGGCGAGAGGTGGGGGCCGTGCGATGGCCGGGGGGTTTGGCGAAGAAACGCGAGTAGTCGGGGAGCTTCGGGGGGGGGGGGGGGGGGGGGGGATAATGCCACGCTCTGCGAACGTGCGCGAGGGGAGGATATAACAGTTGGAATAGGAAGAGGAGTGGCGGAGCTTGTGGGATCTGGCGATTGCGAGCGCCTGGAACTTGGATGTGGGGAGGATACCTTTCAAAGGGTTAGAAGCATTGGGGCGGGGGTGATCTACCACCGGGTAGACAGCAATGGGGAGACATGGGACACCAAGGGTGTCCAGGAGACCAACGACAGAGTTAAAGTATGAGTAAGCAGTGTGAGTGGAGGTGTTTCCGTGTTGGACTGGGAGGCCATAGACAACAAGAGCCCGGCGACGCTCGTGTCTGTCTCTAACCTCATCGCCCGTCTCCCGGGAATAGTCCCAGGGAGGGGGGGAGGACGAAGAGGTGGAGGGGGGGGGGGGATTTCATCAGAAGGAGTCATAACAACATAATCATGGGCAAGAGCAACATTAGAGGAGGCATTAGTGGCAGCAGGAATAGGCTTTGGGGGCACGACAGTAAGTGGTGAGTTATATGAATCGACTTTGTCCGTGAGGACAAGAATGGAAGCAAAAAGATCGCTGATTGTCAGATCCTTGATGGCTGCGTTGGACTCGAGAGTGGAGACGGAGGAGGAGAGAGAGGCGATGGTGGACTTGAGCGCGGACAGTTCTTCTACGAGGAAGTCGAGGACGTCGTCCACTTCCAAGGTGGCGGAGGGGGTGCCGCCGTCATCCGCTGCGGCGCGCTTCCTTCTCTGCCTTCTGCTCTGGAGAAAGGAGGAGACAGAAGAGAGATCAAGGGGTTCAGTCATGAATGATGACTTAACCAAGAAGGGGCCAGTAGATCAAATTCGGTATTGCCCTTGGCCCAAGGGGAAGAGCTATGGCCGGGCAGGAAAAAGATGTCTGCGGAAGATGGAGGTGAACCTGTTTTTGTGCCTGTTGAAGTGGGTTCTGTTTAAAGTTGAGCGTCGTCAAGTGTTAACACCTGTCTGTAGAGCTGACTTAAGACCCGAATTCTCCTCCTGGCTACAGATGATGCCAATGTTCCCATTAAAACCTTGAGAACATACCATCTGCTAGCCCGACTTGCTTTCTAATTATCATACCCTATATCCGCTCTTTTCTGTGACTGACTATCACTCTTTCTCACTCTCCTTCTCTTTCCCTACCTTTCCCTCTCATTCTCCCCTTTCGTCATCTCCCAACATCTCACACTCTTCTGGCGTCATATTCTATGAATGGTCGTTCCATTCCTTCCTTGATAGTCAACCTGAGAGAGATGATCACTGCACACTCTCCTTCTAAACACTGGCGGAGTCCTTTCCACCTGGCCGAACCTTCCCGAGTTGCCCTTCACGACAGTTCATTTTCCGGCGCGAGATTCTCACGAAGACGCCTTTCGGAATGCAATTTACCAATTCTCTTATTAGAAAGAGGTGTTTCAAAACGAAATGGCAGTATTTATAGTCTAGACAAAAGCAATGCAACAATACATAAGATTCGTGAAATTCGTCCTATTATATTATTTGTGATAAATTGTGTATTCCGTTCAATCCTCCCTCTCTGCTGTGTCGACTCTTTTGTTGCAAGATCGTCCATGTCAATGGCACTTCCTCTCTGTTCTGCTCCCATTGTTCCGAAATGAAACTTGCATGTCTCGGATGTCTTTCTCCAATTAACCGTGGCGTCGCTTCCTTCTGCTTCGACTCTCGACTCCGAGACAGTACCGAGAAGAGTCATCCGCAGCAGTCATCGACTCTCTCCCATCCAGGAACAACCAAATGGCTCCAATCAACCCTCTTCAGATGTCAGCCTAATCAAATTGTCTTGATAGTTGTCAATCTTATCCTTGAGTACACTTGTTTCGGACATATGTATGAATGTATGTACCTACATATATAAAAGATACTGGTGATTTATTCGGCCATGTAGGTGGAAGAACTAATGGGATTGATATTTACACTAGTACAAAGAGAGTACATCCATCTGCGGACACATTCTTAACCCCCTCCCTGTTTATCCGGATTCGAAGTAATGGACAGCGATGAGTGCCGGCGCCCTATTTCCCTTTGACTTATTCCCTTTGTCTGATCCACTATTTATGCCGTCTACAGTGGAATCTTCTGATGACTTGGCCAGATTGTACCCTGTCATTCGAACTATTCAGCTTCTCTTCCTCGGCCACCATAACAATCCTTTGTCACCTCTGCAAATGGTAGCGGAAAACATAGTCTGAGCATACTTCTTTGTCTTTCTCAAATGACTTATTTTTTAAGCTTGCGCCTTCAGAAGCGACAGGAGCAAATATTGTACAAGTCAGCAGTGGAATTCTCTGCTGTAGCAGCAGGGCTACGGTAAGAAGACAATTATTTCAACAATATTATTATTCTCTCTTTAAGACGATGCTTCTTACCCTGCACATTCATGTAGCATATTTAGTGAGAGTCCCAATCTCGGCAAGATGCAGTGAAGCACTCTGGAATAAAGGCATCTCCATCTCCAGGTCTCAACGGAGATGAACGTTCGTTTCGGTGGTCGAAGAGTAGTCGTCGACTCACAAGCATTCCAAAGACATCTGGCCATCGAGGCAGATCTGGAGAGAGAACGGGTCTCCACTAATACTTCTCTCAAGATTCTTCTTCTCGGTTTGTTCAATTCGAGATATACATACATATGTATCAGTCAACATAATTGCCCTTCAGGGGGTCCGGAATCTGGTAAAAGTACAATCTTCAAGCAGATGCGGTTAGTCTGCTTCCCCTGAATTTTGCAGAATAGTCCATTTTCATGTCCTTCCCTCTAGAATTCTACATATGTCGGGATTCTCGAAGATGGACATAATCAACTACCGCTATCTGATCTACGCAAATATCGTCGAAGTCACCCAGCAGATCATTGAAGGCGCCAGACATCTCCACATTCTGCCCGATCAAGACATCCGAGTTCCTTCTTCCTTCTAATTCTTCACTTTCTCACTTGACGCTCTCAATCGTAGGAGCCAATACATTTCTTCCAACAATTCGTCTCTCGAGTTCGGCCGGTAGATATTGATCTCTCATGCGAACTGCAAAGTGCAATTCATCAGATCTACCATTCAAAGATGACAGAGCAAGTCCTTTTAGCACGAGATGAAATTGCGCTTCTCGATTCAGCCGAATTGTCAGCTTGAATAAAAATTTTCATGTCAAGTCATTCTTGACATCTGATGTATGTATTTCAGCTTCTTGGATAGTCTTGCAAGAATTGGCGATGGAGCGTATTCACCAACAAACGAAGATATTCTACATTCTCGAGTCGCTACCTCAGGAATTATCGAAATAGAATTTCCTGTTCAAGACCGAATACTGCGGTTTGCCAGATTGAAGAACATCTGCCGACCAAGATCGATTGGGATTGCAGGATGATTGACGTTGGAGGACAGAGATCGGAGAGGAGGAAATGGATTCATTGCTTTGACAATGTCAATGGCATTCTCTTCATTGTCGACCTGAGTGGATACAACCAACGAATCGACCAGAATGAGTGAGAACTCTTCTTTCTTCTGCGTACAGTCAAAGATGATTGTCAGGGCCCTCTCACAAGACGGAGACAAGAAGAGTCGGAAGAATCGATTGAAGTACAGTATGGCAATCTTCCGAAACATCGTCAACAATCCTTGCTTCACAAAGCGAACTGCCATGACCGCCTTTCTCAACAAAGCAGATATTTTCAAACAGAAGATTACAAAGATTTCTCTCTCCGTCTGTTTTCGTGAATACAAAGGTCATCTCTTTTCTAGCTAATATCATTGTCAGTGTATTCTGGCGATGATGGTTCACGACTCATGAGTGAAAGAAGATCTCTCTTCCGTTTAGTGCAGGCCCACTGGAATATGAGTATGCCACTGAGTATATCGGAGAACGCTTCCGCCGTCTCGTCTCGAGTGAACACTCGGATGACCGCCGTCTCTACATCCACAACACTACGGCCACTGACACGGAGTGCGTGCGTCTGGTGAGGAGACCGCGACTCTTTCTAATTCCTTCTTCTGAAATAAATTCAAATCAGAATGTCCTATGAAAGGTGATTCTAAAGAACAATTTAATATGGTGCATTGTGCGAGTGCTCTACTCACAGACATAGCTTCTTTTTGAGGTGTTCGAGTCTTGCATTGATGTTGTATTCCGACATTGCCTGGAGAAGGTTGGCTTCACCTAACAACTCCATCTTTCATTTCTTTTCCACCTGTTGATTATATACATGAAAATCGAAGAAATCCTGCTCAGTTTTATCGATGCCAGGCTTATTCATATCAAGTTTTTTTCTTATCTGAACTCATCTTGACATCTGTATGGTTTCGTTTTGTTTTTGTCTGTGTGATAAAAGATCTTTCAGCGATCTTGAAGTACATGTCTCAGCAGCAAATTGATATTATGACGAAACAAACACAAACAAAGTGGGATCAGTAAGAAAGATCTATTGTCAATCAGCATACTCTGGTTTTTCACAATGACCCTTATTAGGTTGGAGTCGAACCTAATCTCAGTGATCTTAGAACCTAATGATCACAAATTAGGTTGGACAATCTTATAATTAGGCTCGGAATTCTCATAATTAGGGCTCATTTTGAGCCTAATTATGCACACGTCGCAAACTTTATCTGTAGACTGCAAAATGAACTTAAGCAGTAAACAACACATTTACAAGCATGAATGGTGACTATACTAGACATAATAAATGGCATAGCAAAAAATTGTTTTGACTACACTATATGTACAAAAAAGTCATAAACGCTGACGACAGATAATAATAATTTATTACACCATTGAATATATGATGCGACCACACGTGATATTTAAAACCGCGAAACCATTAGAAAAAAAAATCCTTGTAAGTTCAGAGAAAGAATTGTGCAGAGAGCAACACTACTGTGAATCGAGATTAAAGCAGTTGGGGGGAAGGGGAGGGGGGAAGGGATGACTACCACCGCCAACACTCCACTCCAGGGGGTGCCAAGCCCTGGCCTCGTCTTGCCAGCAAAGACGGAATCAGTTGGAGCAGACTGATTTATACATACACTTGAGGTGAGAGTGCATGGGCAGAGCGAAGACGGTGTAGCCATGGGGAGAAAAATTAGGGGATAGAGAATAGATATCAAATACCAGATACACTTACAATACTAGGTAAAGCGAGTAAGTTAAGCTTACTTAGACGACTCTTAGCAGATAATAGAGAAGGAGATGGAGCAGCTGAAGGTCGAGGAGGGAGCGGCTGAACATGAGGAAGCCGGAGGGGCTGCGATGGGGACAGGCGAATAAGTCGAACACACTTTGACGGTGGGCTACAAGAAGATATGGTGCTATCCTAGTTGGGGGGGGGTCAAAATATTGTCATTTTTCAATGTACTCCAAATCGTGCACAGAAGGGTTTTACGCCATGGGGAACACGTATATACGGTTCTAGGCTATGGGGAACACGAATATAATGTTCAATTTGCATATTTTTTCATTTAACAAAGTTATAGTACTTCACATTATTTTCCTACTTTTCATCTAAACTGCTGGACTAAGGAGTTGTCAGAGCTGCCAAACACCAATATAGTGTCAATTCAGCATTAGTGAATATAGATGTTGCGAAAAGAACGTAATATTCGAATTTAGCAGCTCTGAAAACCCCTTAGAGGAGCATTTTAGCTGAAAACGAGTAAAACTGGTGTTAAGCGGAAGTGCTATAACTTTGTTAAATGACAAAATAACACAAAACGAACATTATATTAGTGTTCCCCATGGCCTAAAACTCCTCTGTGCACGATTTTGGGTCGATTAATTTTTTGACCCCCCCAACTAGGATAGCACCGAAGATATTTCTACTTCATTAGTAGGGAGTTTAGTAGGGAGAGATAAAAAGTAATAGAAGGAGAACTTACGTAAGCGATGGACGATTTGACACTTGGTCCATCTGACACTTGGTCCATCTGACACTTGGTCCAACTGGCACTTGGCCCAACTGACACTTGGTCCAACTGGCACTTGGCCCAACTGACACTTGGTCCAACTGGCACTTGGCCCAACTGACACTTGGTCCAATAACTGGCACTTGGCCCAACAACTGGCACTTGGCCCAACAACTAGCACTTGGCCCAATTGAAGCTAAGAATGCTGAAAGCTAAAAAGTTAAGAACGTTATATTTAAACAAACTTGAGCATCGTACGAGCGGGTGATGATTCCCGCAACTAAAACGACGCTCAATCTGATATAATGAAAACTATCACAAAATATCATTACGTAAACAACAATAACTGGAAAACGACAAGTTGTGAAAAACAACAGAGACAAACTCCAGATTATTGTTTTGGTGTGGCGTCCTCCGCCATTTCATGTTGAATGGCGGAGAATGCCTCACTAAGAGCTGCAGTCTATGGCACCAAAAATGGTTAGGCTAAAAACAACCTAAATTAGGTATCAAATGCTTGAAATTAGGCTTGAGTTTCGACTCCAGCCTAATAAGGCTCATTGTGAAAAACCAGAGTAGGACAATTGAAAACTGAGATTAAATTTGGTGAAGGACTTATGAATACGGTAACCGAAGACAATAATTCTAATTAAAGGCCGCATTACTTCTTGTCGGATTTTGAATTTATTTGTCGAAAGTTGTGGTTGTATACATCCGAGCCGTCTCTCTCTTCCTTACCGATTGAGCTTAATGGTTAAGAGATGAAGCTGATTGATCTTCCGGTGGATGGGAGAATCACCGCAGCGTCGGCCTACCCTGATTGCTCGCTTCTTATTGCTGTCGGGAAGGAATTGCGACTTCTCTACCACTTTGTTCGCGTGGAAGGATGCGCAGAATACGCAAAAGAAGTGGTTAGCTGGTTCTTTTATGGATCCAGAAGACCTTTTAGGAGCAGTTTTGGATGGTATGTCACTTCCTTGGTGTTTTAGGAGTTGGTGCCCTCGTCGTCATTTAACGATGACATTATTTCGATTGTTGTGGATGGAATGGGCGGGCGGGTTGCTCTTCTCTCCCGTTCCAGCGTCCGAATCTTACTAATGCCGAATTCCTTGTGGATGAGCACAACTCCGCCCGAGCTCCTCAAATCCAAATATCACTGCCAGTGGGTGGAACGGCTCTCTTGAATATGCTGGATTCAGAGGAATTGAGATGTTTCTTGCTTAAGATGCGTTGCCATGCAAGAGAATGTCTACCTTAGCGATGTGATTCCTTGCCAAGCCGCCTGGACCAGGGCCGAGCCTTTCAATGGCCCAGTTCTCGCTGTTCTTGCTTCCGACTGTTCAATTCGGTAATTCTGTGATGTTCTCACCTTTTCATGCCCTCAAAAATTGGATAGCTGCAGATCTTTCTTCAGTTGCGCAGAGCAGTGAATTTCAGTTCTAAAAGTGATATCTGGGCGGACATCTTTATGACTGAAGTAGTTCTGAGAAAAAGCTCGTTTTTCAGTTTTTACAACGTGGATGCCGTGGATGGCTTGCAGTATCCCACAGCTAAACTAGAACTGATGCTTCTTTTGCCTTCAGTCAATCCTTCCAAGGGGAATGCATACGGTCTCTTCAAGACCATCGGTGAGAGATTGTTCTCCTCCCTCGTCACTCCCTATTCCCCCTTGAGTTTCCCTCTCTTCTAGTTGACTTCTGCATCTTGAGTGTAAGCCGTATTGGCTGGCATCTCCTGGTGGTAGACTCAGACGGGGACGCGTACGCCTGTTTCGCTTCGTCTTCCCTCCGAATTGCGGGATCGGCTGAGTACCTCCATCTTCCTCTTGACATCTTACACATGGAAATGGTGCAGACTCTTTATATTTCCCTACCTATTTTTTTTTCATCTTGCCCTTTTAATTAACCTTGCAGATTCCTCACGAGGCATCAACGGTATTCACCTCGTTGGCTGTGCTCTCTTCCCACGGCGTTCTCTCTCACTTGGTGGTGGTCCCTCCCGTGGATGACGAAGAGATTGATGGAGGAGTCAGCCAAGCAGCCTTCTCTGTGTCTGTGGAGGAGGCCGTTGAATTGGATGGTGGCTGCGGGTGTCTCTCCTCTCTCCGCTCTGCGTGTCTCGTCCAGTCTTCGCAGTCTCTCTTCTTTGTCGACTTCTCTTCCTCCATCGCCCATGTCTATGCCCAGTCCATCGATGAGGAGGCCCCGGAAGGTCAACTCAAGGCAGTGGAGTGTATTCGATCAGTGAAAGAGTTCCTGACTGGTCTGCCAATCGCTGTGGAATGCAAGGAAAACAGCACTGATAATCTCCTCCTCGCCTTTATCCTGCCTGGTTAGCTGTCTTATCTCGAACTTGACGAACTCTTGCTCTTTGAGAGAGTGGCCATCCCCACTCCGCCTTCATCTCTCGTCCCTCTCCTCAGCCAGCATCTTCTCTTGCCATGGATTCAACGATCTCCTCTCATGTCCCTCCACCCATTCCTACTCCCCAGGACATTATCATCCCCATTTTGGATGAGAGGAAGCTTCCTGTCAAAGTCGTGTAAGTTCTTTGTGTTCTTGATCAGAATTTCAATCCTTCTCTTAATAATGGAAGTGATTGTTGAAGTGGTCTGGAGACAGCAGCCGAGACTGAGTTGCTTTCCGCGGCTCAGACTGCTCTGTCCGTGTACGTGCAGAACGTGTCGACACTGCCGACGGCTGCTCTGTCCCTCTCTCGCTCCATGGCTGAGTTGTTGGGGAGGGCCGATGCAGTGGAGAGACAGCGGGACATGGCTGATGCTCGTCTCCTTCAACTCTTCCAACAAATCGTTGCTCTCCGCTCACGATTCGAGAACGCCAAGAAGGCACGAGAAGCCATCGCCAACCGACTCAGCACTGTTAGCAGCCCTTTACTTTAGCTCCCTATTTTGTGCAGAAGTACCTCTATTATTCTGCTTGTTCTCTCTGTTCTCTTGTAGATGGACCCCCCCCCTCATCTACAAGAGAAGGGGGTCCATTTGTAGTTTCATCGAGATCTGTACCCAACTTATCTAATATGCCCTCCCTCTGTATTGTGTTCCACTTTGCCTGCATACCTATCCTATTTGCCCAAGATTCTTTTAAACAATACCCTACACAACCAGGCCATAAGCATGGACGTAGTGTAGGAAGTAACTTTTTCTCAGCAAAGAGCTGTCGTTCGCTTTCCCTGCCGGTAACCATCTCCTCTTGAGATTTGGAATACTCTTGCGGGAAGGAGGCCCTTGACAGATGCGGAGAGGCAGATGCACTCGATGTTGGTTGGATATGAGAAGGAGCTGCGGCAGTTGCTGGTCAAGCTTCCTCAGGTCAGGCTCAATCCACCTCATGCTGCAACAATCTCAATTGCGCAGGAGTGCGTAACTCGGTAATTTTTTTTCCAGGATTCCCTCGTGGTTTCTCGTCACTTGGGAGAGCTGAATCGATCTCAACTGAACAGTTCCGTTGCCCGACGCAACATTCAAATTTCTACAATGTCGGATGCATTTCTTATTTTCTTGCTTTATTTATAATTTTAACGCAACTTTAAAAGGTCATGAGCATTCAAATTAATGAAAGATAACAAGTATTTCTTCTACTTGCAGGGCAGACGAAATCGCTGCTCTGAAGCAGCGAGTGGAGCGTGCAGAGGGACAAGTTGAAGAGCTCTCCGAATCCCATTGCTAGTCCTCTTCATCCATCTCTAACGTACTTTTACGGGAAGAAGTTTCCCCTCGTTCTTTCCTCTTCGCTATCCTCATCCTCCCCTTCGTGAAGAAAGAATCCTCCAGAATCTTCCTTCCGTGAGTTCTCCTCAAATGACTCTTCTGTATCTACGGGCTGCTATGTTAATCTCTTCCACTGTTATACTCATCTTGATACTGACAAAAATGTGGTACTTGCTGTGAAATTGAGAAATAAACCTGATGGTGTCGGGCAGCTTTCACTTTCGTCTTGGATTGAGCGTGCTGAATGTCCTCTGCTACTCCCCGCACGCCATGGGCCTTAGGAGCCTCTCTCGGCGGGTCGAACTCCTTCCGAAAGCTCTCTTCCGAGTCTATGGTCACCCTGCGTAATAAACCCGAGCTGAAAGGTGGAACAGTGATGCGATTTGAGACCTCGCTCGATGAGCATCGCCGGCGATTTGTTGCGAGGATGAATGGAAGGAAGTGGCAAGGACAAGGAGAAAGAGCGGAGCTAGATCCATGCCGAGGAGGTTGCCCGCCACCTTTGTTGAGCTCCTTTGCTTGTTCCCTTCCACAATTCCCCCCCCCCCCCTCTCTTCGTCAACCGGATCAAGTTCAACTCTTATTGTAACACCGCGTATTGCACAGATTTCCCATGATAATACAGAGCAAGCGAAGGATAAAACATCACAGCGATAAGGGTACTTTATTCATCGAGATCCTTTTGAAGACGGAGTGTGGCAAGAAATACAAAAGCGTCATATAAGTCGAACTGGTTGTTTCTGTCCAGGACAACGAATGAGCATGTAACCAGCGTCATCTCTCTTCACAGAATCCGGGTTCAGCACGGGGATGTCACTGCAACGGGATCATCGTAGAGCCTACCTCGATCTTCTTTAACTGCACCTCTGCGCATTGTCGATATATGCGCAAAATTACTGTTTATACAACTTTTTAACCAATTCTATACAATCTATCCATATATAAAAAATATTCCAACCCAAATTTGTAGTTTGGAGTGAACGAGCTCTTCGGGTAGAAGATCTTCTCCAGGTTACCGTCGTACCAGCCATACGTCTGCAAGTGCTTTCAAGATGCCAATTTGATCCGTTAAGAAAATGTGTAGCGATAACGGGAAAACGAAGACGAATGCACGGGCCTCCAGCCAGTGCAAAAACGCTCGATCATAACGCGACCCAACGACGTACCGTAACCCTCACGCGTTGCGGCTGTTTTGGGCTGCTACGCAGACCAGTTCGGAAGGTCAGCATGACCATGTTAGAGCAAAAATATGAATTTTCCGAACTCTCGAACGGAATAGCCTTAGAGAATTTAGTTTTTATACGGAAAAAAACCGCGAAACTACGGTACTTTTTACAGTATAATCGTTTATGTAGCCCGCGCTTTTAATGTTCAAATGAAAACTGCGTATCAGCGTTGCTGCCCAAATAAGCCCAAATGACCGCGCGGTTTGGAGGGCCGTGCGAATGAATCTGATGAACCTCTTCATCAACACCAATAACTTGACCGGCCGGGAGATTGGTGTAGTCAACGGAAGCGAGGCAACTCTTCCTCATACACTCAAGAAGGCGACGAGATGGGTTATCGTAGGAAGTGACCACTCGCAGTAGTCGGCCATTGCATACGGGACAGCACTGCGGCGTCTGCAATCAGCATCTACACACGCAATCACTAAAACTTGAAATATTTCTACATATTCAAATGAAAATCCCTATAAAATTAGCTTTTGCGATACTATCCGCATGTCTTCCCTGATCATCGAATTAACAGCACAGGCGACGGCACGCACTCATCGTTGGCATTTCAAATGAAGAGAGAACAAAGTAAAAAAAAACCAAACCGTAAGAACGCCTCGTGCGTCAATCGCAGAACGCCTAGCTCGATTCTGTCCAGAAGGGAAAGGCGAGCCGCGCAGAGGAAACATTTCATCTTTGCTATAAAAAAGGAATACTTTCTTTTATAATCTATGCCACACGAAACAAAGTAAATGAACTTGCTTACTTACCTCTTTCCGCTGCGAGCCATTGCCAGCTGGCTCTGTTTGATTTTCAAACGATTCTCCTTCGCATACTCGGCCAGCTTCCACACTTTGTTGTCAATGGAAAACCGAGCAACGAACAAATCATCAGGAACGACGCACCGAACCGCAAAATAGATCACATGGTAAGAAATTTCGATTAATGACTAGCTCAACGTGAGCAACGGAACACTCAATAAACAATAAAGACAAAAGACTAGCAGAAATGGACATGAATGAAGTAAAGAACGAACGGAAGTTGTGTCCCCTCGAAGCGGCCTCATCAATGCCGACGATGCGAGGTTCAACGTTCTCTCGCTTCCGAAGCGGCGAGCTGCTCGCTCTCTTCTCGGCTGACATCCTCAACACAACTCATTCCATGCTCGAGTACCATTGCATCTATCGACAGCACAAAACAAGAATCCAAAACCGAGTTTTCTTTATAATTGGCGACATTTCTACACTTTGCCAAAATGTAAACCTACAAGTACACAATTAAACATTTGTACCAAGCTCTCATTAATAGAAATTACAGTATGTGCATTTCTGCATTAATACCATCTTTAAAGAATCAAGTTCCTGCCAATTTTCCATTTTTTTAGCGGTTGTAAATCCTGTGAGATTCTTTTCCAGAGAAAAAAAAAGAAGATTTAAAAGAAACCGGAAGTGAGAGAGAAAGAAAGAGAGAGAGAGAGAGAGAGAGAGAGAGAGAGCGAGAGAGTGTAGTGGACAGTATTAAATGAGTAAGAAAGGGAAAGTGGTCGTGCCACATTGATATTACAATTTGTTCTGATGATCTTGGATGTGCCCCCGGGCTGTGGATATCTTGTAATTGTAAGCAGACGAGAATGAGAGAGCACTCGAGACAGAGAGAAATGAAATGATGAATAGGATAATACGGAGTGGAAGCATCGCAGGCTAACAACGACATTAGCTTTCTCTACTTCTGACCCTCTGTCTTCTCCCTCTTAGCTACTAGAACCTCTTGTACCTCTCGACTCGGTTCTGCTCTCTCTCTCTCTCTCTCTCCGTCTCTTTCTCTTTCTCTTTTTCTTTCTCTTTCTCCTTCTCTTTCTCTTTTTCTTTCTCTTTCTCTTTCTCTTTCTCTTTCTCTTTCTCTCTCTTTCTCTTTCTCTTTCTCTTTCTCTTTCTCTTTCTCTTTCTCTTTCTCTTTCTCTTTCTCTGTCTCTTTCTCTTTCTCTTTCTCTTTCTCTTTCTCCTTCCGTTTCTCTTTCTCTTTCCCCTTCTCTAACTATCGCATATTCTCCTCTTCCTCACCTTCACCTTCGTACTTCGTGCATATTCCCTCTTTGGCCACTTCTCTCTCTGACTCTCTGCCTCGTGGTTTGTTGTAATCCGCAAGCCGACATAAGCCACTCTTGACTTCGCTTCTCTCTCTCTCTCTCTCTCCTTCTCTCTCTCTCTCTCTTTCTCTTTCTCTCTCTCTCTCTCTCTCTCTCTCTCTCTCTCTCTCGGATAATGCATTGCAACGGCTCTTGATTTGCAATGGAGTCATGATGTCGTATGCATTCTCATTGGACGGCAGCAACTGCCTCAACAATCCACCTGGTTACTCGCTCTCCAAAACTTCCCGATACAGCAATGGATTTGTTATCAGTGAGGGTGGAGGGGGAGTTGATTATCTGTTCGGTGGTCTCCCTCTCTCTGACCTCTCTCTCTCTCTCTCTCTCTCTCTCTTTCCCTCTCTATAGCTGACCCTCTCTCCCCGTGCCAAGTAGCACCTTCACTCCTCTCTATCCAAACTCGCGCGCTGTTCTCTTGGTTTCATGCAGACTCTTTCTGTATCTTTAGCTGCGGCTGCCTTCCCTGCTGATAGCCCTAGCCATGCTGCCCCCTCCCACCCCCTTCCTAACAGCGAGAACACGTCTCTCACTCTCGGTTTTCTCTATCTCCGTCTCATTCTCTCTCTCCCTCCCTCTCTCTCTCTCTCTCTCTCTCTCTCTCTCTCTCTCTCTCTCTACTCTACTCTATTCCAAATCATATCAAAACAGCAGAGTGTGATCTGGTATGAACTTTTGTGATGAGGCAGATTCCTCAACGGCCGTTCCGTGTGACTACACAGTCCATATTCGTGTAAGTGGTTATAACATTGATCACTGCCTGCTCTTTAAGTTTATTTTCGTTATATTCTTTATTGTATGCCTTAGCAGATACATAATCTGCATCAGTTGCAAGGGAGAAAAACGAAAATTGAAACGAATGGCGGCAGACTGGCCATCTCATTCTATTCCTTGCTTATTCTCACTTCTTCTCCCATGCATATCTATCTCTCTTTCTCCTACTATCTCGATATTTTCTCCTTCTTTTTCTCCTATTTTCTCTCTCTCTCTCTCTCTTTATCCGCTCTGTGTCTTGTCCAGGGATGTCCAAAGCGGCCCGTTGCTAATTTGGCAGGCCCGGGCCGAGATTTGAAGGTGGGGCCCGGCCCGCGTGGCCGGCCCGTTGCTAATTTGGTGGGCCCGGGCCCGGCCCGTTGCTACTTTTTCAGGCCCGGGGCCCGGCCCGGGCCGAGATTTTGAAAATAGGGCCCGGCCCGGCCCGGGCTTGGTTTTGGACATCCCTGGTCTTGTCTCTATGTCTCTATGTCTCTGCTCTCTTCTTCTCCTCTCGCTCTTTATCCTTCTCTATCCATATCTCTGAGTCTATCTTCTCTCTATTCTCTCTATATATCCCTTTTCTCCATCCGACCTCTCATCGCTCTCGTTATCTTCTCTCTCTCTCTCTGTCTCTCTCTCTCTCTCTCTCTCTCTCGCTCACTTTAGCTCTCTTCTCATCCGCCTTGATGCCTGGTGGATGCCAGCTTCAACCATATAATAATTGTGAACAATAGTTGAGTGTCGTCTTCCGTTGCCAGATGTCTCTGCATTCCTGTGTCATTTCCACACTGTCACTCTCTCTTTCTATATATATTTATATCACCCTCTCAGTCTCTCTTCCATTATCCCTCTCTTTCTATCTCTGTCTTGCTCTTTTTCTCTCATTATTACTCTCTCTCTCTCTTTCTCTCTCTAGGCCATTCTCTCTCGCACCCTTCAGCAACTTTCCTAAGTCAGTCCTCAGAAGTATCGCAACTTCGATGAGGCCGAGGATCTTTAGACTCGTGCATTCACTCCCTCTCTTTTCCAGCTTCATTCCCGACTTTCTACTTTCCTCTCGCTCTCTCACTCTCTCTTTCTACCTCCCTCTCTCGTGTTCTCACTCCTATTCTCTACCTCCATCTCTCTTTCAGTTCAACCTTCCATCTTAATCTTGATCGTCTCTGTCTTCCTTCTGTTTCTCCCCTCCTGCCAACAGTTGTATGTGTAGGTACTTGCTAATTCCATTTCCTCATGAAATTTGTCGCTTTCCCTTTGGCTCATATTATGCTTTGCCTTCTTTGGTATGCGCTTGCTGCTGCTATGCCTTGCTTCTTTCGTCTCTCTCTCGCTCTCTGTCTCTCTCTCTCTCTTTCTCTCTTTCTCTGTCTGTCTGTCTGTCGCGCTCTCTCTTTCTCCCTACCGCTCTCTCGTATTCTATCTCTCGACCCCAAATGCACTCTCTCCTCTCTCTGCTCTCGCAATATCTCTCGGTTTCCACCCTTTTCCTGCCCCCCCCCTAGTTTCTAATTCGACCGTTGTCATTTCCTCTGCTCTTTCTGCCCTCCCTTCCAAATGCCCACCTGCATCCCCTTTAATAACTCTCTACTCATTCTTACCTCATTTTTCTTCCTATCATCGTGAGTAATTTCTCAGTTGAGAGTGACGTGAATTTTCCTGCGAGAATTCTTCCTTCACCACAATTCGTCTGTTATTCTCACACTGCTCACATTCAGTCTCGTTCTCAAATTCATTAGCCCCAGAGCAGTCAGATACTGTATCATTGTTCCCTTCCTCTGCCTGTTCTTGTGCATTGGTGGCTTAAACAGAATGTCTCTCCTTCTTTCTCAATCTTTCTTTCGTTCTCTTTATCTGATCTCTGAAGACCGCCCCCCTTCTTGACGTTGACGTAGTTGTGAATGCAGTTGCCATTCAAACTCACTCGGCCGACGAACCTACGAAACGAACCTAGGCATCATCCCTTCAGTCTCTTTTCATATCATTACCTTTCTCAATGTCCCTCATCTCTCACTTCTCTCCCTCCCCATCGCTCTCTCTCTCTCTCTCTCTCTCTCTCTCTCTCTTTCTCTCGCCCTCTCTCTGAGACTTCCTCTCATACTCTCTGGTTGGTGCCGACCTCGCTCTTCCGATTCCTCTCCTTTCCGCTCTCCTGCCTTTTCGGCCGCCCTATGGCTGAAAAGCAACTGGCGGCTATATGGCGACCGGTGACTTTATCTCACTGTCATTCTTCCCTCTGCTCTCTCTCTCTCTCTCTCTCTCTTTCTCTCTCTCTCTATTTTGTTCTTCCTCGTTCTTGCTTCTAGATCTACCTGCCCAGGTATAAGATCTCTACAAAATAATGCGAAAAGCCATGAAAGAAATGAGAAAGAGTATTTTTTTATTTGTCAACAGGAATCAGTCGCAGAGTCGCTGCCAAAGTATGCATATGGTTAACGTTAAATGAATTCCTAGTATTGTATGTATTACGGACTAAAGCGCGAATCGGTTCTAGTACCGAATATTTGCATTCATTTGAACTGCCGCTAAGTCTTCCAAGGTATGCTTGGTTGAGTGAGGGTGTAAGTGAGAATGGAGAAGTCCTCGTCGCCCTCCCTCGCCCAATCCCTCTCCCCCTGGAGACGGCGAATGTTCCCTCCCTACTACAAGTACGCCGTCTTCTTGCTCGCTGGATTCGAACTCGTCTTCTCTTGCCTTGTCTTGGCCATTGCTGAGGTAAGCGACCTCCTTTTCTCTCTCTCTCTCTCTCTCTCTCTCTCCATTCCCTCCCGTCTTGAAGTTCTTCTCTCTCCCTTTTCTTCTCTCTCTTTCTTCCGTTCTCTCTCTCCCTCATCTCTTTCTTCCCCTCTCAGGCCTACTACAAATCGGCCGCCCTTCTACTTCCCATAGCCTACCGCATCTTCGATGACACGGTAGACAAGAAGCAGCCCGGGTTCGAGTGGACACCAGAAGCCAGAGCCCAGCTCGATCTCGTCAGTTTCATCCTTCACCAATATCGAAGAGGGAGAGATGTCAAGAGAAAGAGAAACAGAGACAGAAACAAAGGGGTAGAGAGAAGCAGGGAAACAGAGATAGAGACACGGTAGAGAGAAAGAGAGAGAGAGAGAGAGAGAGAGAGAGAGAGAGAAGCTAGTCACTCAAAGCTGGGCACACGAATACGCTGGTAGAGGAGCGCATACCCGATGTCTCTTGGTCTCCTCTTCCTCATCTCAAAAATACATCATACGTCGAGAAATTGGATGAAATGTGAATTCGTTGTTCAGAATAAGTTTGTTAAACAAAAAACTTATGTTGGCGTTTGCATTGCATATCAGTGGAACGGCGATCTGCTTCTGTCTGTTTCAGTGAGGATTGATGATGTGGGTTGAGAGAGACTAATTGAAATGCAAGCTGTCACAATGCAAAGGAAGGAGTGTTTACCTCCGGCAAGTCAAGAGAGTTCTTCATTCTATTCTCTCACCTTCGGCCATCTCCGGCACGTTCTCAGGCGTACGCTTCATACGAGACCGGCCGGTGGTGTTTGGCCCCCCTCATATCCTCTCTCTCTATCTCTCCCCCTTTATCTCTCTCTCTCTCTCTCTCTCTCTCTCTCTCTCTCTCTCTCCAGAACACGCCAATGTTCTGCCCTGTCCAACGAGAGTGCCAGCTGTTGCATGGGTAAGGAAGGAATTTGAGACTGCTCAAGGTGTCTCTCACGTGAGACGAAAACAAGACGAAACTCCCCTTTGCAACTCCACGTTCTTGTGTCTGCATGAAAGATACAGGAGAGTAGAAAGAAAGAGAGAAGGGAGCGTGAGAGACGGAGGGAGAGTGCGAGAGGGAGAGTGCGAGAGGGAGAGTGCGAGAGAGAGAGAGAGAGAGAGAGTCTTACCTCTGTCAGAAGTTTCTCCCTATTCTAATCTTCACGCGGATCTCAACCATTTCGCCTACATCTACGTCAACAAATATCCCAGTATAGACAAACGGCAACTAATAAATCTTTGAAATACACATAAACATATTTTAAGACCTGGAAGATTCTAGATGAAAACATTTTTAAGCCATTGGAGTATTATCCCCTAAGGATTTCACTACTGTTTTCCAATAAACATGTGTATGCGAAGTATAAGAGAAATGGACCCTCACTTCATGAAAAAGAAGTGGTACTGATATTGTTTCATCTTATTTTATTGCCACGTGTAATTTTTTTTATCTCTCATCTCTCTCTCTTTCTCTCTCTCTCTTTCTCTCTCTCTCTCTCTCTCTGTCTCTCTCTCTCTCTCTCTTGGTCTCTGTCTCTCTTTCTCTCTCTGTCTCTTCCTCTCTCTCCCTCTCTTTCAGTACAAGCTGAAGATGCTGGTGTTATGGGCGACTTGTACAATGAGTGTGCTGGTGTGCATGCTGGTGATCATTCCTCAGTTCTTCGACTTTAATGACTCTCGCGGCAACAGAAGTCATCTGGTCAGGCGGATTTTCTCTTCTGGTTCAGTGTTTCTATTTTTTCCTTTTTCCTCTCTGACCTCTCGATTCCCATGCTGTCTCCCTCTCCCTGTCCATATCTCTCTCCTCTCTCCTCTCTGACCTCTCGATTCCCATGCTCTCTCCCTCTCCCTGTCCATATCTCTCTCCTCTCTCCTCTCTGACCTCTCGATTCCCATGCTCTCTCCCTCTCCCTGTCCATATCTCTCTCCTCTCTCCTCTTTGCAGTGTCTGGTGCGGCAGCGCCTTGGCTTGATTCTCTTCGTAGTGCAGGCGGTGCTCGCTGTCGCCGTTGGACTGTCTCTTATCTGGGCATGGTTCGGATGTGGCGAGGTCTCTCTCTCTCTCGCTCTCTCTCTCTCTCTCGCTCTTTCTCTCTTTCCCTCTCACTTATTCTCTCTCTCTCCATAGGCAGTTGATCTCTTCCGCAAGTTGTTCGACAGTGCCCAGCACGAGGAAGTGTTTGTGTCCGAGCTGGAGAACAAGTTGGACTGCGTGGCTGATGATGACAAAGAGGTTCCCGTCCAGCGAGTGAGCATGCAGTCTTCTTTCCTTTCTCCTGTCTTAATCCTTAACCCCAAAAAGGAGAAAAGAATTTGCAAACATCAGCGATAACGAAGTTCTTCGACAGTTAGCGCTCTCAGTTCGTATCACTTATTTTCTCCTTAAGTCTTCCTATTCCTGTGTGTGATGGTCACTAGAAAGTTATAGTTATTTGTGTTGTGTGGCCCTGGAAGTGCATGGATGATCCTTGAAATGGTGTCGATGGTTGTTGAGTGTGTGACTGAAGTGGCGTGGGAGTCTCCCCTCTCCCTCATTTCCTTCTTCCTTCAGACTTGTCCCCACCAGCTGCGCACGTCGATGATCGAGAAGTCGTGGATGGACGGTCTCCTCGCTCTTTTCCTCGTCGGCCATGCCGTCCTCTTCCTTCTCGTTCCTTTCTTCAATCGACAACTCATCAAAAACGACGAAGATGATGATGAAAATGATGACAACCTATTGAAGAATTCCGCTTAAGGTTGCTGTCTGTTCCTTTCACTCAGAGTTTGAAAAAAGTTTGTGCCTTTATATTGGGCAAGTCTTTAAGGAGAAAGCTTCCAGATTACAGTGCCTAGCCCTCTCTCAAGTGCAAATACTACAATTCCAATGTTAGGTTAGACATACTGTATGACTGTTGCCTCCATGACCCGTTTACTTTCTGAACTTGCCACCGTCCTGGTTGCCTTGCCAAGGATTTCCGTTGTTAGTGCCTTTCTCTGTTCTTGTCGCCCTTCTTTACATCTCCATTTATCGAATGCGTTGCACTACATATCAAACACTTCAACGTCTATTTCGCATAAAGGAAACGTTAACTTTTTTTATATTCTTGCGGAATAATTTAAAAAAATTATAGGGTCGTCTTTCGTGAGCAAATGGTATGCTAGTACATTTTAAACATTTGCACATTATTCTTGCCTTACAACCTCTTCCATTTCACTTTCGTTTCTCAGCCCACAACTGTCTTGCATAAACTATTCGAAACAATTCGATAAGAGCCAAATAAATTAAAGAGGAAAAGGCATAAAAGTATCCTACCTATTTTCATCGGCCTACATGAGAAAGCTGCCCATAATAATCTCCAACAATTTGACACTACAAACAACGGGAAGAATGAGGCCCTTGAGGCAACATCAGATAAGGGAAATACCATAACAGACGCATTTCCACATGGAACCCTATCAAGAATGGTATTGTAAAGAGGCGTCGAGATGAGAGGAGGAAGAGTGGGAGAGGAAGATCACCCAACGACAACCTTGCCCGAGTCTTCCTTCCCTGCCATCTTCGGCTTTCCCATTGTGATGGGGATGTAGCGGTACTTGATCATGTGCTGCAATCAATCTTACTCTGTTTTCTGTTTGCATAGTTACTTAACGGGAACAAGTAACAGCTCAATTACGGAGACTTTGTTAACTTTTCTTGCAAAATGGTGAGTGAAAAGAAAGAATAAGAACCATGATTTGCCGCTTCATTGTGAGGAAGAAGAGAATGATGAAGTAGAGAACGAGAATCGGCCAGAAGACGGGAACGTCGAAGAACTCGAAGAATGTACAGAAGATGGCGACCACGCACGCCTTCACAGACGAGTGCCTGAAACAATTTCAATCTGCCTCTCAGAGAATCAATCGGTAGTCTCCCTCCTGTTCAACACAGTCAAAACCTGGCAAAATGAGGCTTTCAAAGCCTCAATTTTGGCTGCCCCATCCTATGTATTTACAGATTCGGCAAAAGAACAAAGTGGAAAAATAAGTACGGGGTAATAGCCATAACAGGGATGAAAAGGATCCCTTAATGAATATCCGAGAAGGGAAAGAGAAAGGCCAAAACGCAAATGACAAGGCGGATTAAACGCATCAAAACATCTGGAGAAATCAAGATGAAAAACCCCATTGCAAGCAGAGTTCGATTAACAAGGAGGTAGTAGAAAAGAATCACAATCTCGGTGGGGATGGCGTGCGAATTATAAGGAGGCCCCTACTCCCTTCATAGTCTCTTGTCTTTGGACAATTGCAAGCATCGTTTAAATATGCCAACCAGAATTTGAACTCCGGGAGTCGTCGCATGAAGGGACGAAACTCTTCATTCCCCTTCGTGGGCAGAACGGGGCCATCGTCGTCTGCGTCATTGAGACTCGGATCAATGGAAGGAGTGAGGAAGAGAAGGAACAGATTCAGATAGTAAATGTAGAGGGCGTACGTCACGATGTAGAAGCCCTTCAATCTTTCATTTGTAGAATTCGAAAACACAAAGGGAAAAAAGGAAACATTTGAAAAATCATTGCAAATGATGAGAAACGGGACTGAAAGTCGTTCAGAATGTTAAGCAGTCAAGGAGGCGAAATTAGCAACCTGGAGGTAGACCATTCGAAAGATGAAGAAAGCATTGAACAGGACAGCAATCACCCATCGAAGAGCGGTATGCGGAGTCAATCGATCCAAGTAATACTGGTATTTCTGAAGAAGAACGGGGCGTTGGCAAGACAGCCAACGCAAATTGAACAAAATTAAATAAAGAACAAATCATGCATATATTTAAAGAAATTGTAACCACGTCAAAACTATATTCTCTCGAAGCAAACACCATTCAATTATTCTAACAAAATGACAGAGAAAAGACGCACCACTTCCAGGGAGGAGAAGAATCGCGAGACAATCCCGGGGCGGTCTCTGATATCATTGGAGTCATCCATTGGGGCTCCTCTGGTCAAAGTCAGACGGGGATCCAGTTCGACTCTCTCAACAGATTACTCCGCATTTCAAACATAAACATCGAAGCAAACGACCGGATTAAAACGAAAACTGATGAAGCCATAATCTTGGACGTTTATGAATATTAAAGTACGATTTCGTAATCAAAGACGCCAAGTAGAATCGTGTCGCTGGTTCCATTTATCATCTCTAATACGTAAAAAAAAAAGCTGGAAGTTATGAAAATACTGAGCGACACGTCACAAATTTCTAAGCACCCGTCACTGCTGTACGAACTATGAGAATATTTCTACAGTAGTCGAATAAAATATTTCGTTATGAGAGCTACGAATACGTTTTACACAAAGTGTTACGGATTGGTGCCGCACGATAAATACCTAACACTAAAATGCGTTTCCTTACAATTAGAACGGCAGTGAAATTCCGCGCTGCGAGGCATACAATAGTACAGCAATGTACTCCACTTGGTTTGAATTTTTCCTCTGCCTACCACTTCACCTCTCCCTCCCGCTCGCTCTCTCTTTGCCCCTGGTTTTCTCATCTCTCTCTCTCTCTCTCTCTCTCTCTCTCTCTCTTTCTCTCTTTCGCTCTTTCTCTCTCTCTCTCTCGCTCTCTCTCTATGCCCCTGCCTTTCCCTTCTCTCTCTCCTCTCTCTCCCTCTCTCTCTCTCTCTCTCTCTCTCTCTCTCTCTCTTTCGCTCTCTCTCTCTCTCTCTCTCTCTCCCTCCCTCTCTCTTTCGCTCTTTCTCTCTCTCTCTCTCTCTCTCTCTCTCTCTCGCTCTCTCTCTATGCCCCTGCCTTTCCCTTCTCTCTCTCTCCTCTCTCTCCCTCTCTCTCTCTCTCTCTCTCTCTCTCTCTTTCGCTCTCTCTCTCTCTCTCTCTCTCTCTCTCTCTCTCTCTCTGTCCTCTACAATATCGTGGATGGAATTATCATTTACAAAGGTGTAATAACTCGACGATTTCAGCAAATTCTGTCGGTCATAGAAGAAGTGGTCATGCAATCACCTGTTTTGACTGGTGGAGGCCAACATACACAGATCTAATAAATTTATCACAAATCTCACACGTGTTTGTATGTTATCAAAACTTATTCCAATCGTATTTTATTGATGAAAGAATCAAATTTAATATGCGTTGTGCATGGCAATCGAATGTGAAATAGAGTGTTCACTCTTCATAGTACTCTTCCCCTGCCGCACTGGCAGTGGTTGCGTGGACTGGGACAGCAGTCTTCTTCTTTCTCAGCTTCTTCGCAGTCGATGCTCCCGTCGAGTCTTGGGGGGCAGCAGAAGAAGAAGAGCCCTCCACGACGTCATCCTTGAAGAAGTTCTTCAAGTGGTCGAGGATGCTTGACGCTGCGTCTCGGATCTCAAATAAGAGAAGTCGACATTCTAATTTGCATTAAAAACATTCAGTTGTGAAAGAAAGTGTTATTGTGAGAAAGCGGTTTCTGTTACGTGTAATTGAAGCATTCATCCATAATATCTTTAACGAACTGTACTGACCCGGTCGATGAATTTGGAGATGACTTCGTGTGCTTCATGGAGTGTGGATGGATCCTCAGTTGTCTTCTCTACTTCGACTTCGGCAGAAACCGCGGCAGTGGAAGATGCAATGGCGGCCTCGCTCGTTCCATCCTTTCTCATTACATGGTTACATTTTAGAAAAATACAAACTTGGAATCAGTTGGAAAATTATTTATGGTAGTGGGGTTTTAAATGAAAGTAACAGACTGACGGCAAGAAGAGCAGGGAAATACGCGAAGAGAAAGAGAAGAGGAAGAACAACAAGACGGCCGTCCATGTTGCCGGGGGGACTGGCAGAGACAGCCTTCAGCTGCCACGCCTTCTCTTCTTCCTTCTTCCTCACTCTCTTCATTCTCTCCTTCAATAGTCTTCAAGAATTGTCCCTTCTGCCCCGACATTCGACGATCGTTTTGGCTTTAATGATCATATAATAGCGTGTCTGACGCTCCGGACAAGAGGGAAGAAAGCAATAAACAACACTGTATCTTCCCGCAGCCCGCAATTTCCGAAGATGTCACTTTCCCTAACTTGAACAGTCGCTTCGATCGCTCTTTATTCACTACATTATAGATTAAAGATAATTACATTATTGATTAAAGATAATTTAGTTGAGAGGAGTGTCCAGGCCGATTCCACCCACGACGATGTTGGTGGAAGAGACGGAAGTGGCATTCGAGTTGTCAGCCAGTCCATTGCCCAGGTAGACATCTCGGTTCAGGAAGGAGAAGCCGCAGAGGGACTCCTGTTGCCCGAACTGCTTCGCCATTGGGGAAGAGAACTGCGCGAACGAACGGAAGTCATTGAAGTTCTGAGGGGACTCACCAGAGGGGCCCGCTCCGAACACATGCCAGTACCTGTGGAGAGAGAGACAGAGAGAGAGACAGAGACAGAGAGAGACAGAGAGAGAGGGTGAGAGAGAGAGAGTGAGAGAGACAGAGAGAGACAGAGAGAGAAAGAGAGAGAGAGAGAGAAAGAGATAAAATAGTGAAGGAAAGAGAGATAGAGGGAGAGACAAAGATAAAGAGTAAGAGGGAATGACAAAATAAAGGAAGAGGAGAAAGAGATGGATACAGTAGTGTCAAATGCTCATGAACAGCTAACCAAAGCATAACATCATTTCCAAGATTGGAGAATCCGTTAGTAATCTGGTTCCAGTCGTACTGGCTTGTGTAGATTCCGGGACGAACATTTCTGGCCTAGATACATATTTTATTTTTTTTACCAACTTTTGGTCTTTTGATTGTTTGCTTAAATTAGAAGTGAAGGTATACAAAGGAAGCAAAAGAAAGAATTAAAAGTGAAGAGAAAAAGAGATGTCACGAAGCACTGACGCGAATGCGTTGAACTGCGCTCTGGATGAAGTTGATGTTCTGATTCTGATTGGCACTCCAGTTCACTGGTGATGTCACCTGAAATGGGAGTGTCTTTCTCCCATTCTGCTGCCAATCTTCCTTCTCTCACCTGAAGCTAGAGAGAGCGAACGGTGACTCCGTAGTTCTGGAGAGTTGTGATTGTGTCGTCGATCTGCTTGATTGCTGATGTGAAAGATGTCGGCGCGGGTACGGCGAACACTTGTTTTTATTAAGTTGCAAGTATAGGGACTTTACCAGCAGAGGCAGCCTTGACATTGGTGGGTGCGTTGTAGTCTGTAGAGCCTCCGTTGTCTGGCTTGTACGCCCTCACGAAGACGGTGTTGTACTGGTAGGTGCGGAGGCAGGAGAAGGCCGAAGAAGTTCCGAGTTGGCTGATGTCCACCGCCAGTCGAAACACTGCATTCTAGAAGAGAGACATTTGAATAACTTTCTTTATACATTTTGCAAACTTAATCTATCCTTATTGCTGAATTGAAAAGAGAAGGAAAACTAACAGCTGGAAGAGGAGCGACAAGCGCAAGAAGAGCAAGAACGACAAACATCTCTGGCTACTCCTCACTCTGCTTCCCTCCTTTTATTCTCCCCTCCACGAAACTCTTCCCTCCTTATCAGTGCGTGGGAAGACTTCTTCATTGGAATCTCCCCTTCTCACTAATCTCGCACTTTCATTGACAATCTTGAACTGTCTCTTGTAATCACCTAATCTCTCTCTGTCTCTCTCACTTGAGGTTTTGTCATTACAAACAACTTCTCGATATGGTCCGATCAGAGGAAAAAGCAAGAGATCTTTCTCATTACTCATTCAGAAAAGTAATTTAAATATTTAAATGGAGACTATCGAAGAATCACCGTCCCGTGTAATAGTTCCAATTTCTGCAAGAATATTCAGTATTCTCTGAAAATCATGATTTCGAGAGTATGTTGCCCTTAGAACTAATAAGCATTAGTCGCTGAATTGAAGTTTGTGTTTTTGATCTCGGTGTTCAGATATGCATTCATTATATGTCTGTTCATAACCATATGATTTACTGCAAATGTTGATTTTATTAATTAGCTACAAGTGCAAACACACGTAAATATCGCCCCAAAGATTCCCGAGGGACGTCTTGCGGAGGAGAGAGCGAGAACCTTGATAGTGTGGAATGATCAATCAATCTTTTCTTCTTCTGCACTCTCTTTGACCTTTTAATGCCCCTGAAAACGGCTCATTTCCTATGCAAGCCAGCATCATTCAACTCTGCACGATTGAATGAAACGAGGAAGTTATGGAGGAGGAGGGAGAGGGCGTCACTCTCTTCCACACTCACAAGTGCACACCTCGTTTACCTCCACTTCTTCACCCTCTCTGCATGTCTATCCCTCCCTCTTCCCTCTCTCTGCATGTCTAACCCTCTCTCTTCCCTTTCTCTCTACCTCCCTCTCTTTCTCTCTCGATCGCTCATTCTCTCTTCCCTCTCTCTCTCTCTACCTCCCTCTCTTTCTCTCTCGATCGCCTCTCTCTCTCCTCGACCTCTCTTTCTTCGAAGGAAGTCTACAGACCTACATACATAGATGGATTGTGCATGTAGCGGAGTCTCATCTCAGAAGGAAGGCGCGAGATTTCGTGGTATGCAAATCGTGAATTGAAGGAGAGAAGGACAAATGACTCAGCACGAGAATGGTTACTAACAATAGACAAAAAGGGAAGGAAGGATATATATGTGTAAGAGACAGAGGGAGGATTTGATCAAGGAAGAAGGAAAGAAGGATAATGTTTGAGAGAAACGAGGATGTGAGACAGCAAAGAAAAAATGGGGCTAGGGTAGTATAAACAAGGAAACAGCATCCGAGGTCGGAAGATGAACTAACCAAGGAATGGTCACAAAGCCTGTGCTCGAAAAAAAAATTAATTTTGGCTCTAAGAATTTTTCGGAATAAAAAAAATCAAAATCTTCTGCTGTCATGCACGCATAAAATGTGTACAACTTTTTCAAATTCGATTATTTGATCACAAGTTTTCACAATCAGAGAGCGCTGTACATAAATCAGGCAAGAATATTGAAAATATGGATTTGGGCGCTTTTCCATTTCAATTTTTTTTTCTGTTCAAATTTTCAAATTTCAAAGTCTTTCGATTGAACCATAAATTATGTTTTTTCGAACATTTTTCGAGAATAGGCTTTCTGACCATTCCCTGGTAAGCGAATAAACGGAATGCAATGTCTTCAATCATCATCTTATACTGATTATTTAAATTTATTGGCAAGTGTTCTCCATGAAAACGTCTTGTCTGTTCGATGTTTTGACGAGACAGGATCCTTTCTCTCGTACTGCTGTAAAAAGCTTCTCCACTTTCACGAATGTCCATATACACGTAACAATTTCTCCAGTAAACTCTTGAAAGAGCCGTAGTTCTACGAAAAACACTTATTGCTAGTAATTGTCATTGAGTATACTCTTGTGCCTTGAATGTGAAGCCAATTGTGTGAGAACTTGCCTCTTTTTCTCTGCCACTCACTAGTTACCATTTCAATGGAAATGGCTGCTGTGTTCGTGACACAGAATATTTTTTGTTCTCTGCTTTATAAGCCTTCCTTCGACTTGTTTCAAATAAATTTTTTGTGTTATTGGACATTTCTAATTCATGCAAATGATATGAGGCGAACGCGTTAAAAGTTGCCACTCACTCTTTCTCCCTCTTTCTCTCTTTCCCTTCTACCAATTTATACGAACCGTCCCTCTCCTATCTCTTACAGACATTCACACTCAATCATTCTCACCGCTCTACCATTCAATCTCTACTTCTCTACATTCTCTCTCTCCCTCCTTCCTCTCTCTCCCTCTCTCTCTCCCTCTCTCTCTCTCCCTCTCTCTCTCTCTCTCTCGCTCTCCCTATCTCTTCCCAGTCCCTCTGGCACAAAAGGTCAATGTGATCACATTAGCTCGATGACTGTTCACGAGGTTCTTCCTTAGGTGACGCCACAATCAACCGAAGAGAGAAGCTAAGGCTCACTAGCCTCGAGAAATGACAGAAGACAAAATGAAGTCAGTGCAGGAATCCGGTATCATCACTGTCGTCTTTCTCTCACCCTCTCTCTGTCCCTCTCTGTCCCACTCTCGCTCTCTCTCTGTCCCTCTCTCGCCCTCTCTCTGTCCCTCTCTCACTCTCTCTCTCTCTTACCTCTCTAACCCCTCACACGCCTTTTTCTCTTTCTCCTCTCTCATTCTCTCTCATTCTCTCTCTCTCTCTCCTCTTGCTCTGTCATTCTCGATTTGAATCGCACGCGTAATATCACTGCTCCCATTTCATCTCAAAGGTTTATGGTAGAATAAAAATTTTATTTTTGTCCGATCCGGTAACACTAACTGTTCTTATGGTTAGGTGAAAAGGCATAAAAAGAAGAAATAAAGATAATTAAAGTAACAGCGTGATCTGAAGAAGAGAGGAAAAGGACGAAAGGGGGAGGGAGGGTGAGAGGGCTAGGCTGGAAGGGAAGGAAAGGAGGCAGAAGAGAGAGGGCGAGGCTGGAAGGGAAGGGAAGGAGGCAGAAGAGAGAGGGCGAGGCTGGAAGGGAAGGGAAGGAGGCAGAAGTGCAGATTGGCGTGTGCTGATCCCTCTTCTCTTCACTTCATTCCTTCCTTTCTGCTCCCTCTGACCGGACGAGGAATGCTTCTCCATTCAAGTGGTCATTGGAACTGTTAGATAATATAAGATTTTCGACCTCTCTTCATCTTTCTCTCTCTCTCTTCATCTCTCTCTCTCTTCATTTCTGCTCATCTCTCTCTCTCTCTCTCTCTTTGCTGACTTCCGCCCTTCCTTCTTTTTCCTCGTGCCCCTTTAGACTTTCTCCATATGCCCCGACACTTATCCCTTCGAAAGGGCAGCTCTTCCTTGGTAGTTAAGTGTTCCTCTGAAGTCTTTAATTTCGTGAATGACCCGCTTTCACTTTTCTCTCACATTCTTTTCCATCGCACTTTTGTTTCAACTTAACAAGGCAACTGTCAGATCTCCTTTTCCTTTATTTTAAGAATACTTTATTAGATTTTGACGTTCTTCCATTGGCTATTCTTTGGTTTGAAAAAAACCGGGCTATCTGATATCAAGGGCTATCATATGCATAAACCAGAAATATTGGAATGTAGAGTGTCTGCCAGTTGCTACTTGTCAAGTAGACTTGAATTACGCTATCGCTCAGCATAATTCCTCACTTGCGTATTTCTAACCTAAGTATAAGCGCAAGATGAGTAAAATAGCAGATGGAATTGGAACGAAAGAGAGAAGGCGTAGAGCGAAAAAGAAAGCGCGAAGAGAACACCAAAATTGAATTGCAAGATACTTCGAGAGCCATTATTACTGGCTTTTCCATTGTGCGCTATTTTCCCTTCCTTCTTTCTCTCTTCGTTCTCTTTCTCCCTCACTCTCACTTTCTCTAAATCCTTTACTTCTCGCTCTCCCACCTTCTCTCTCTCTCTCTCTCTCTCTCTCTCTCTCTCCGCCCTGCTCGCTATCCCCCTCAATTAACCATCGGACTCCTTCACTGAGTTCACGTTGTACACTTTTTGGTCCGCTACATCGTAGGCATCCCTCGAGAAGATTAAGCTGAAATCGTGAGAATCGTGAGTCAGAGACAAGAGGTGATAAAGAGGTAGTGGTTCAATTTAAACTCACCATTGGAGACATTCTTTCTTAAAATCTTCTGATAAAATAAATTCATTCTTTTATCTCTCGCAGACCCCAATTTCTCAGCTTTTCAGTCGACGTTTTCTCCTCTCTTTATTTATTGCCATTCTCCTCTCTCCCTCTTCCTCTCATCGTGTCCTCAACCTTCTACAAAATCCTCTGAAGCGATTCAGTAAGCAGACCACAGCAGAAAGCTTATCTCTCTTTTTGTTTAAGCTGCCTGCAGCTTCTCTCTTTTCCATTCTCCGCTCACTTTACTTCCGCCCTATCAATGAATCCTCTCTTTTCAACTTTCATCTTTTTCTATCCCATTTTTTCCCACTCTTCACCCACCCCCTCATCTTATTTTCTTCCCTACAAACCCTACTCTCTCTCTCTCTCTCTCTCTCTCTCTCTCTTTCTCTCTCTCTCTCTCTCTCTCTCTTTCTCTCTCTCTTCTCTCTCTCTCTCTTGCGCGACCTTTCATATCTACAACCGCCATTGCCACCACTGATGCATCAGACAAGGCAGATCATGTTCCACTGACAAAAAGTCGCATGTGAATTGTTGGAACAGACTGATAGAGAGACACTGTGTTACTTGGATTGTGTGTAAAAGAGGGAGAGATGAAGAGGGGCATAGGGGGAGAGAAAGAGAGAGAGGGAGAGAGAGAGAGCGTGGAAAATGAAGGATGAAGCTATGCTGGTGAAACTATGTATGAATGGTTGATACTAATTTTCGACCATTTATTCACTTAGGTGAGCTTTTTTTGTAATGCAGATCGAATGAAGATATTCCGGCTTTCTGCCGCTTCCTTCGCTGTCTCTTTCCTCCCGCACACGTAGAGATTCTTTGAAGATGCAACGAGTAAGTCGAGATGGGATCACCTGGGTCATCAAATGGGTTCTCTTCCCTGTCACCCTCTCTCTCCCCTTCACTCTCTCACTCTCTTCCTCTGTCACATTCTCTCTCCCCTTCACTCTCTCACTCTCTTCCTCTGTCACCCTCTCTCTCCCCTTCACTCTCTCACTCTCTTCCTCTGTCACCCTCTCTCTCCCCTTCACTCTCTCACTCTCTTCCTCTGTCACCCTCTCTCTATCCTTCACTCTCTCACTCTCTTCCTCTGTCACCCTCTCTCTCCCCTTCACTCTCTCAATCTCTTCCTCTGTCACCCTCTCTCTCCCCTTAATTCTCTCTCCTTTTCATCTGCCTATCTCGAAACTCTTCGAACTGGTATCTGCATCTCGTTACCCTTCGCACTTTTGCTCTGACTAAATAGTTGTTGTTCAGTGTGCGTGGGTTGTTCTCATAAGTTTTCCGATGGTCACATCTTCGACCTCTGGAAGGTATGAAGCAGTTATGATGAAGGTAGAGAGACAGAGGGAGAGAGAGAGAGAGAAAGAGAGAGAGGGAGAGAACGAGGCAGAGAAAGAAGAACTGGAAGGCCAAGAATGGAATCCTGCCACCGCTTCCTTTATCGCCTTAGATCTAGTAAATGCCTCTGCCCACGTGTTGCTATCAGGTTAAACCTATTTTTTCCTATCACTCCCTCTACTTCTTCTTCTCTCTGTCCCTCTGCTTTCTTCTTCAATACTTTCTTTCTCTGCCTCTCTAACGAAGTGCTCTGGAGATTGTCTCTGAAATGTTTTCGATGTTCGTTTTTGAGAGTTGGCAGAGGTGAAAGTGTCTCTTCACGATAAGCATCGCATGGCTGAAGCGAAAAGCCTACGGATCTCCCTGTCGTGCCAGAAATGCCCGGGTCTCTTCTCTCTTCTCCCTCTCTGTCCTTCTCTCTTTCTCCCTCTCTCTCCCACTCTCTTTCTCCCTCTCTCTCCCTCTCTCCCCTCTCTGTCCTTCTCTCTTTCTCCCTCTCTCTCCCACTCTCTTTCTCTCTCTCTCTCCCTCTCTCCCCTCTCTCTCCATCCTCTCTCTCCGCATCTATCTTGGTACATCTTCTCACTTTCACCTTCAGTTATTTCTCTTTGACCTTTTGCCATATGCAGTATTGGTATCTTTGGATGCTTCGCAGGTCTCTCGAACTGCTTAGTTACCGTAGTAAACTCCCACATTCTTGCCCCCCAAGATCAAGGCCGCTTACTTCAAAGAAAACGATTGCCGCGAAGCAGTTTCCCTCAAATTTGGCTAATCATTTTCGAGCATATTTTGGAATCTCTAAGAACAGCCCTTCAGCTCCTCCTCAGTTGCATTTCCATTCGTTTCCCTCTCACCATTCCTCTGTCCCTTTCTATTCTTTGTCATTATGTGATATGGATGGAGATATATTCTGTGGAGAAGCGTGAATTGGAGAAATAGTGTCTGTTACATGCATATGTAGTTATATCAGCAACACGAGTGCCAGGCGTTGACGGGAGGAAACCGGAACGGGAGTGAAATTGGGAGGGAGAGAGAGTGAGACGGAGAGAGAAAGAGAGAGGGAGTGAGACTTAGATAGAAAGAGAGAGGGAGTGAGACGGAGAGAGAAAGAGAGAGGGAGTGAGACGGAAAGAGAAAGAGATAAGGAGAAAGCCGAATTAAAAGACCCGGTCACCTTTGGCATTGCTTTAACCTCGCAGTCTGCGCTCTCTCACTCTCTCTTCTTCACTTTCTAAAGTGAAAAGTTACAACTGTAAATGAGAAGAGTAAAGAAGTGATCTTGCCATGTTCCTCTCGTTTTCTTCTCTCTCCTCCTTATTATCTGCCATCCTTGAGTGGTAGATCCGATCTAAAGAAGACAACCACGACACGCAAGGTCAAGAGAAGGCGTTGCTTGTTTATTCCTCCCTGGGTGCGGCAGAATGAAGTCTTTCATAGATTGACTCCGTCACTACTCGGGACTGTCTTAACAGTTAAAGACACTGTACATTGTTGTGGGTGTACACTTTCAGAGTGAGTTTCCCCGCCCCGCCTCTCGCCCTCTCGTTCTCTCTGACCTCGCACTCTCCTTCTTCCTCCTCCCCTTCTATCTCTACTCCCTCTCCCTCTGAAGTGTCTTTCCATTCCCTTGCCGCTTCTCATTCTACTCGCATGTCCCACTTTGTCAGTCTATCCAAGTATGAATGAGGTAAACATGAACTCGAGGATGCTTCATCTTCTCGTCTCTCTCTCTCTCTCTCTCTCTCTCTCTCTCTCTCTCTCTTGTGTTTAGATTCCAAACTGGGGTATGTCCTTGTTCTGCTCTTCCTCCCTGAGGGAAGAGAACATCTCCACCTTCTTCCTTGTGCCTCCGCTCGTCCACTGCAGCACCACTCTTCTTCGGGATCTTCTCGAAGCAAGCAAAACCTCGGCCTTTTCCCTCCAGTCGCCCAAATGAATTTCATTCCTTTTTAATTAACGGAAAAGGTCTGAGGACAGATTGTGCTTCTCGAGTTCCTTTCTCTGTTTGGTACGGCCTAAATTATCCAATCACTTTCGTGTTCCCTTTTTTGTTCCAACGTGTTGTGAATGACGAATCAGCACACCTCTCCCCCCCCCCCCCCCTCCTCTACCCTCGGGCAAAGGAGGGGGGGGGGGGAGAGGAGTGTCTTCCCTCTCCCTGATTACCTTCATTCTCGTCTTCATGTGATGTCCTCCTTGTTTGGTTTGATGGAGCCAAATTTGTCTCGTCATCCGAATTCTTCTTTTTTTTTTAGCAGGACAAGAGAATGTTTCATTGGCTGAGTTCGAAAGGGAAAGAATGCTCTCCTTTCCTCTAAGAACAACGCGCCTTTCCTTTTCAGCTTTCTCTCTCGTTCTGATATTTCTCCTTCCACTTCTCGTTCTTCTTCACTCCTGAGAGAGATTAAACATTATATAGCAGGGAGTACATATGTATGTAGTAATATGTTCATTATTTGTGTTCGGTGTTCCATGTCATTCTCATTATGATTTTCTCACCCTATCAATCTCTGACGTCATCACTCTCTCTCTCTCTCTCTCTCTCTTTCTCTCTCTTTCTATCTCTCTCTCCATTTCTCTCTCTATCTCAGAGATCTCTTATTTCACTCTCTGCCTTTCTCTTTCCTTGTTCTTCTCGATGAAGTCATCGGCCGCCATGAGCAGTGCGTACTTCTCTACTTGTCATTCCAACCGAGGACCATTCGCTCCGCTTCTCTCGTTTCTCTCATATTTCCTCCGTTCAAAGCAATCTCTCTCTTTCTTTGTTTCTCTCTCTCTCTCACTCTCTTTCTTTGTTTCTCTCTCTCTCTCACTCTCTTCCTTTCTCTCTTGTCCTTCCGCTCTCGAAAGCCTTTCCCGAAATGAGCATTGATGGAGAGCGGCAGCTTCAAGGTCGCCATAACGTGACGGAGGAGTGTGAGACGTTAGGAAGAGAGGGTGAGAAGGAGAGAGAGAAAGTGGGGGAGGCCGAGATAAAGAAGGAAAGTAAGAGAGAAAAGAGAAAGAAGATAGAGATATTGGGTGTTTGTGAAGGAAGGTTGCAAAAAGAGAAGATGAAAGAAGAGTGAATGATTCGAATGGTGCAGTTAGCAGTGAAGACAAGAGGTCGACTGGTAACAAAAAATATCGCACTACTCAGAATGCCCACGCAATGGTTGCTTTATCAAACGAAATGAAGCAGAAGAGAGAGAAAGAGAGAGAGGGGGAGAGACTGTGGGATAAACTGACAAGTTCTGCTGTCTATCCCCATTCTTGAAATGCCAGGGTGATTGTGCTGACCATGAGCTTGAACACCTCGTGTCTGCCGTCTCTCTTCGATATATGTATGCACATCTAATTGCCTAACTTCTCTTTCCTGATATCTCCTTGACAGTCGTGTATTTGTGAATGTTGGCGCGTTCTTGATGTCTCAGAAATGAATGAAGTTGACTGAATAACAGGCTCTTCACTGACTGGGGTACACTCCACCTGGGGTGGTCTGCCTCTCCCTTTCTCTCCTTCTCTCCTCTCTCTTCTCTACGATGATCCCTCGGCCTCGTCCAGTCCGCGCTCTCGTCTTCTGCGTTCTTCTTCAACTTGTCCTCCACACAGGTCAGCCTAATTGTTGGATTCTTCTGAACAGGGTTGCTTTAGTACTTTTTCCTGTTTTCCGGTAGAAGATTAGCTTCTTTACACAGCCAGCCGCGTTCGGTTGATGAGGGGGCATTTCGAGAGTTCATTGGGACCGAAAACATTTATGTCTGTGTCTTTGCCCAACTGCATTAAATCGAACATCAAAGCCTGGGTTTTTCTTTCTGAAAACTAAAAAGAGCAGCTCAAATTATTAAAAGTACGAATTATTTCTCCTTAAATGAGTGTCATCACATAACAAAAGAAGAACTGCCTCGACTGGATCTCTAATGACGGGTCCCAATCTTCTCTTTCCCGTCCTCTCTTGCCATTCCATTTCGCTGTTCACACCTCTTTCCGTCGTGTAGTTTTCTTTCTTGGTTCCATGGCAGGTCACTGGTACTTGGAGCATTTAGCATCTCTCCTCTTCTGTTCTGGGTCTCCACCTTTGCCTTCTCTCACCCGCTTTCTCGATCTCGTGGTCAGAGTCATTTTCTATAACGAAGTCTTCTCCAATCAGGCCAGAAGAGTCATTTCAATAAGCAGTTTCATTCTCTTTAGCGAAGCAAGAATGTATAAACCATCCCATTATATCCCTCGCCCAAAAGAACACTGAATCAGAACTGCCTTGTAGAGGCGGAGTTGTCAATTTGCAGTGAAGACAATATGGTGATAGTTCAATCACTTGCGAAACAAAGCGAGAGTTCTTGCTGACCCGGAATACCCTTTGAGATGCGTCGGATGAGAACCCAGTGACAACCCGCTTCAAGTGCCTCCGCAACGGCTGCTGCGACCAGCACGAGTGGTGCAGATTCTGGGCTTCCGTTGGAGAGTGCAAACACAATGAGGAATGGATGGTCGACAACTGCCAACTCGCTTGTGGCACTTGCAAGAGATGTCAGGAGAAAGAAAGAGGAGAGGGAGAGAGAGAGAACGCGAGAGAGAGAGAGAGAGCGAGACAGAGAGAGAGAGAGAGAGAGAGAGAGAGAGAGCGAAACAGAGAGAGCGAGAGAGACAGCGATAGTGAGTGAAAGAGAGAGTGGGAGAGAGAGGGCGAGACAGAGAGAGCGAGTGAGAGAGAGAGAGAGAGTGAAAGAGACAGTGGGAGAGAGAGATACAGCGATAGTGAGCGAAAGAGAGAGAGTGGGAGAGAGAGAGGGCGAGAGAGAGAGCGAGAGAGAGAGCGAGAGAGAGAAAGAGAGAGTATCAGCGACAGTGAGCGAGAGACTGAAAGAGAGAATGAGCGAGAGAGAGAGAGAGAGAGAGAGAGAGAGAGAGAGAGAGAGTCAGCGATAGTGAGTGATAGAGTGAAAAAGATTAATTATGAGCCTATTCGAATGGACGGAATAATAAAATAAGAATAATAAAGAATAGAATGAGAGGAGATTGTGATAATGAATGAAGAATGCCACTTCGATGAGGATAGAAGAGTGCATATGACGCGATTTGCGAGAGTTTCAAAATGGCTGGGGACCCGGCAAAATTAGATTTCGCTCAAAAGCTCTTTATACGTACTTTTTAACACGGTGAAACGATTGGAATGGGTCCGGGAGTCTGAAAACGCCATTTTGGCGAGTTATGCGAGATTTAAAATGCGAGAGCTCGGAGAGACATGCCGAGATGTCCGCACATTCGCGTTCGCTGCTTCGCGCACACTAAAGCAATATTTATAAAAAATTTACCATAAATAGAGCACATATTGCTTTAGAAATTTGTTTAAGTAGAATTTTAAAATATTCAATTTTAGAGTCGCTGTGGCCTCTAGACTTTGGAGAGGCGTCGTTTTCTTATATGGCATTTTATCATGGGTTTTCGATCTCATTTCGTAGAGCTGAAAATTCTCTTTCGAATGAGCTTTCGGATGTCAGATATCGACGAACTCTCTAATGTTTCCCAGTCCTTAAACTGCTGAGTTCAGCGCCTGAGCAGCATTTCTTAGGGTTATGTTCGGGCACGTCATAATAAACGCATCTTCTGGTCACCTCAGGACTCGCATAGAGTATTGCCAAACAGTTTGCCTGGCAATCATGAAGTCCCAGGTTCGATTCCCGAGGGAGTCGAAGAATTTTGCCCGTTAATGAAAATATTTCTTTTGCATTTAAATTACATTTATAGCCTTAAAAGTGAATTCCCTCGACTAACATTCGACAGATTATCGATTGGGTTGCACTTTCGGCGTGGACATCGCCCATACAAAGTGCGCGTCGCTCCGCAGGCGCTGAACCCCGCGCATTTCAACAGTTTAAGGACTGGCAAGCATTAAAGAGCTCGTCGATATCTGACATACGATAGCTCATTCGAAAGAGAATTTTCAGCCCTACGAAATGAGATAGAAAACCCGTGATAAAATGCCATATAAGATAACGACGCCTCTCCAAAGTCTAGAGGCCGCAGCGGCTCTAAAAGTGAATATTTTAAAATTCTAATTGGACAGCTTTCTAAAGCAATATCTTCTCTATTTATGGCAAAAATTTAACAAATACTGCTTTATTGTGCGCGAAGCTGCGAACGTGAATGTGCGGACATCTCGGCATGTCTCTCCGAGCTCTCGAATTTTAAATCTCGCATAACTCGCCAAAATGGTGTTTTCAGACTCCCGGACCTATTCCAATCGTTTCGTCGTGTTAAAAACT
The DNA here is from genome assembly GCA_945643635.1 of Allodiplogaster sudhausi. Classification (NCBI taxonomy): domain Eukaryota; kingdom Metazoa; phylum Nematoda; class Chromadorea; order Rhabditida; family Diplogasteridae; genus Allodiplogaster; species Allodiplogaster sudhausi. The sequence goes on from CALZFC010000005.1 coordinate 7,371,766, forward strand.
ACCTAGAAAGAGCTTTTGAGCAAATTCTAATTTTGCCGGGTCCCCGGCTCTTTAGATCCCTTGCGATTCTCTCGCAAATCGCGTCATATTTAGCTTCGCCCCGTCCGTCTCCATTCACCCCTCCACCGACAACTCATCTGACCACGCCGGCCCGTCGTCCGGCGTCAGCAGGGGCTCTGCCCTCTCGGCCCCCCGTCCCCTCCAACTCGTTCACTCCTTCTCCTCCTCGACAGTCCGTGCCTCCCTCCCACACTACCACACGGATGCACCCCCCTTCTCATCCTTCCTCAACTACTTCCACCAACTCATCCCCGCACGTTCCCTTCAGGGCTTCCCATAGATCTCCCTCTACTCCCCTGAGGAGCCCCTCTAGGACACCCTCGACACTCCAGTCTTCTTCACATGCTAAGGCACCTGCATCAACACGCAGGTGCTTCGCTTGCAGCAGGGCTAACTGCTATTTACATATAAACACCGATTATTTCTTATTTACTTTTATTTTTATTTTTATTTTTATTCTAACTCTCACAATAATATTGGGCAAAAAAGACGATGGGTGGAGAAAAGTTTAGCACGATTTTAGCCTCCTTCTGCAAAACTTTCCCATAGTCAATTCCTACTGAATGCAAGAAAGAGAAGTCAAGGAAAGTCAGGTTGGAGTTAAATTCGTGCTCAACTTCTCCAAAAATTTCAACAACTAAATGGTATAACCGAATAAGTAAACCTAATCCAATTTCAGCACAAAAAATTACCTTTTCGATTCTGTTCATGTTCATGTCTCATTGTCTGCACAAGAAAGTTTGTCCATTCTCTATAATCAATGTCTCAACAATCTCTCTCGTCCTTCTCTTGTCTCTGCTCCCTCGTCTCGTGCTTCTCTCTCCGTCTCTTTGTCTCTGTCGTCCTTCTCTTGTCTCTGCTCCCTCGTTTCGTGCTTCTCTCTCTGTCTCTTTGTCTCTCGTCCCAACACAGTCCAGAGTCTCGCTCTTGCATGCACAATTCGGATTCTTTTCTCTGTTCTCTCTCTTTCTTTCTCTGTTCAGCTCTCCTCTTCCTCTCGGCCATCACATCACTTCTCATGAGTTGGACATCCGCAACAAGATGGCTCGGATCAAGACAATTCGGACAAACTCCTCAGTCTTGGCCCCGCCCACTTCAGCTGAGGAGTCCTTTTCATCGACGGAGAAACCGCCAACTATTGGCAGGGGACTTCTGCGGTCTCGGCCAGCCGGCTTCTCTCGCCAGGTGGGGAGCCTGCCGAAGTTCCCTCCTCGCTTCACAACGCCGCCCTCTCCCCCTCCCCCTCCTCCCCCTCCCCCTCCCCCTCCGCCAACATTCCCGCCAGAGACTTCGCCCCCTCCGGAGAGGTTCACGACCTTCTTCCACACTCTTCCGCCGACGACGACTGAGAGCACTACGGAGAGCACTACCACTCCGATGACCACGACCACCGAGTCCACTACAACCACCACTGAGACAACCACTACCCCCACTACAACCACCCCAACTACAACCACCCCCACTACCACCACCTCCACTACCACCACCCCTACAACAACCACCCCAACTACCACCACCACCGAAGAGACTACAACAACCACGGAGACCGTCGAGCCCTTCGCTTCCTTCTTCTCCTCCACCGATTCGTGAGTTGTGTGCGTGGCAGACGCTTCTAATTCGAAGCTGCGATTCTTCTCTTCTCTCATTCCTCTTCCTCGGGCGTCTTTCTTTGTTCTTTTAGTTCTCCTCTTTATTTCTTCTGTTCTCTTCTAACAAACAACACAAAAGACCATCTGTTTTCTCCCTCTGTATCATACATATCTATGTATATTATTATTTATTCATTGTTTGTGTCTCTGATTTCGCCTCGTTCTAACACGTATCTTTGTTCGATATGCGTGTCTGTCCTTTGTTTACACTCAACTCTGTGTGATTAAGTCTAAGAAATGGAATACTTGAAGAGATTAATTCATGAATATAGAGATATTGTAATGATGATCTGCTAACCTTGCCAGAAAACGACGCTTTTTGTTGGCAGCTTGGTTAGCCAAAGACTCTTCAGAAATCCGGCGACAACTTTCGTGACGGTTCGTCCAAATGTCGTCCAATTCCGGACGCGAGTGACTCGTCCGCCGAGGAGGCGCGTTGATGTCAGTTACAGATTTGTATGCGTCAATCTAACAGATCTTACGCTTTCTCCGACAAGTTATTAAAGTACAAATATACATATATGCCAAAATAAAATCATATTATTTAAAAAAATAAGATTTGATGTTCAGGCTACTCGATTCACTACTCCATTCACGACTCCATTCACGACGACAACGACGACGACAACCACTGCAGCGCCTCCTCCCTCTCCGCCTCCCCCTCCACCTCCACGAAGACTGTCCGCATCTACGTTTAACATTTAACTATTATTGTTGAATCGGGCCATTTGTGTACTCCATACATATGTATGTACATAATATATAGACTAAAAGCATTTAATAACTAACAAAACAATTTACTAAAAAGATCAATAGTAGAAGTTGAAAGGGAAAAGTTTAGCGGATTGCACCTCACTTCATGTGGTTACTCCATGTGCATACATCGCAGATTAATCAGAAGAAGCGACTGATCAACAGGGGACTCTCTCTATCTCTCTCTCTCTCTCTCTTTCTCTCTTTCTCTCTTTCTCTCTCTCTCTCTCTTTCTCTGAGAGTCCTCCTCTCTCTCTTGTGGTACTCCTGTCTAACATGCAGGAGTTTTCCTTCTCACCCCTTAACTCTCTCTAATCACAAGCACTATCACGATTTTAATACTCACAAAAGGAACAAAAGTTTAGTAAGGACCGGGAAACGCGGACACCTCTGGGCAACCAGCCGAGCTCTCTTCCAATTCAAGAGTTTTTCGTCCCCTGATTCCTTTTTTTTACTATAGAGGTGTGAAATTGCTGTTCACAATTTTTCCTTTCTCCCTTCACGTATTCTTAGAGGAGTGAACTTGATTGAGTGGGACGTGAGCAAATGCCTTTATTATTTTTCTACTTCAAAATGTTATTTTATTTCTTTTCGAGTGCAGTTGCTTTGAATTTAGTTGAAAAGAATAAAAAAAATTATAGTGACATAATTTATGGAGTGGAAATAATAAATGATAATGTGTTAAGATCGCCACTCGAGCGTTGCCGGCAGATCAGAGACAGACCAGAGCTCGCGGCCGAGCAACTCCTCTCCGAAGGACTCATCTTCCCCTCCGAGGGTTCTCTCTCTCTCTCTCTCTTTCTCTCTCTCTCTCTTTCTCTCTCTCTCTCCTCTCTCTCTCTCTCTCTCCATCATTCAGTGATTCTTTTCTCTCTTTATTGAACTTCTAAACCTTGTTGCCAAGTGTAAAGATACGAAAAGATGCCTTTTGACGGTGTGCTCTTCTGCTGTAGACCAGTCTGGCCGTCACGAACTCGACCTGGACACGATCATCCGCTCCAACTTGGCGAATGCGTGTGTTCCCCGTAATGATGAAGCGGAGTGCGAGAGATCTCTCTGCTACAATCTCTACTTCCGGTTAGAGAAATGCAGAACTTCTCTCTTTTCACTCTCTGCTTACCTTGCAGTACTTTCGATGGAACGTGCAATAACTTTGCGAATCCCCTCCAGGGCTCGGCTTTCCGGCCATACAATCGGTTAGCATCCATTCCAGCATTCGCCATTCCACTCATCTCTTCTCATTCCTCCTTGCAGTTTGATTGCTCCCGAGTACGACAACGGCGTCTCGGAACCCATTGGTTTCTTCCTCCCCCCCCCCCCCCCCCCCTTTTCTTCCTTTACCATTGTTTGGTTGAGGTCTTCTCCGTCCAACTCTCCGTCCGAATCCCCGTCTCGTGACTCGCCGACTCACTTCCTCTTCTGAAGCTGTCCTCTCCACTGAATTCAACGCTCTTCTTATGCAGGTGAATGCATCGTTCGATGAACAGAATTACACCTTGGCTTAGCTCTTTCCTGTGACCTCCAAACTTCTTTTCCAGTTCGGCCAATTCACTTCTCACGACCTGGCGAAGACAACTCTCGTTCCCTCTGCGAAGTGCAATGTCTGCCAGAATATCACCTCCCGTTGCATGGCAGTCGACGTCTTCCCTGACGACCCCAACAGAGAGTTAGAAAGAAATTCATACTTCACGGCAAAGCTGCTGAGTTGAATGCGAGAGAGAGATAGAGAGAGAAAGGGAGAGGGAGAGAGAGAGCGCGAGATAGAGAGAGAGTGCTGAATGTGTTGCTTGCTTAGCTTCGTGGACAACAAATGCATCCGCGTGTCCCGCTCCTCCCCCATCTGCGGATCTGGCAATCGCCTTCCGAGGCAGCAACTCAACGAGAACTCGGGTAAGTCTCCCCCTCGGGTCGCACTCGGAGATCTTCTCTCTACTCGAATTATAGGCTATATCGACGGCTCTCCCATCTACGGATCTTCCTTCAAAGACTCCAAGAAGTTCCGAAATGGCGACACTGGCTTCCTGCGATTGTCAAACTTTAACGGAATGCAAGGTGAGTGGACAGCGGAAAGGAAGAGGCTAGGACGGAGTACGAGAGAGATAGGGAGAGAAAGAAAAAGATTTAGAGGGAGAGAGAGGGGGAGTGAGAGAGAAAGACAGAAAGTAAGAGGTATAAAGGCAGAATGAGAGAGAGAGAGAGAGAGAGATAAACTGACCATATTCATAGCCCTTCCCTTCGATACGTCGAAGTGCCACCGTCGTGGTGACTGCACTGTCATCTTCACTGCCGGTGACTCGCGAGTCAATCTCTTCGTTGGCCTCGGCACCATGCACATCGTCATGACTAAGGAACACAATCGGTCTGCTTTCTCTCTCTCTCTCTCTCTCTCTCTCTCTCAGTCTCTCTCTCTCTGTCTCTGTCTCTCTGTCTCTCTCTGTCTCTGTCTCTGTCTCTGTCTCTCTCTCTCTCTCTCTGTTTCCTGGACTTAATCTCTCTTTATATCTCCTTCTGTTTACCTCTCTACCCCATATATCTAATCTAAAGCATTGATTGCTTTTGTCTCTTTTAGAATTGCAAGCATTCTTCAAAGCATAAATCGGCACTGGAGCGGAGATCGCCTCTTCATGGAGACACGCAAGATCATGGGAGCGCAGATCCAGGCTATCGTATACAGGCAAGATAGAGAGAAGGACGGAAGAGACACGAGAGAAAGAGAGAGAGAGAGAGAGAGAGAGAGAGAGAGAGAGACGAGAGCAGGAAGCGAGAAGAGATAGACAGGGGCAAGGATAAAGATTGAGAGATAGAGAGGGAAAACGGTCTTGCTTTCAGGGAATACCTACCAAAGATCCTCGGCGCTGCCTTCGCAACCCACGTCGGGGAGTACCACGGATACGATCCCTCTGAGGACTCAACAGTCGTCAATGAATTCACTTCTGCCGCTTTCCGATTCGGACACGGGATGATTCAGGCACTCGCTTTCTCTCTCTCTCTCTCTCTCTCTCTCTCTCTCTCTTTTTTTGTCTTTCTTCATTCTTTCTTTCTCTCTCTACTTCATTTCCTTTCTCGTTTTCTTATCTCTCTCCTCCATTCCCTTTGCTATCATCGTCATCCTCCTCAGGACTTCTATCAGCGACTGGATGAGCGATTTTCGAACTCGTCATTGGGGCCACTCGAGTTGACACACGGCACTCTCCATTCCGACACGCTGATCTTTGAGGTGAGAGTGGAGGGGGCAGAGAGAGAGAGAGAGAGAGAGAGAGAGAGAGGCAGAAACAGAAGGAGAGAGACAGAGAGAGAGAGAGAGAGAGAGAGTGACTGAGAGAGAGAGAGAGATCTTTGCAGGGTGGGCCGGACATGATGATCCGTGGAATGATGTCGCAACGCGTGAAGCGACCGCAACGCATCACGCCGACTGTGACTGAGCGAATGTTCGGCAGCACTGATCTGTCCACCATCAACATCCAGGCACGGGGAACTTCTCTGTTGCTGCTTCACTCATCAATTCCATATAATGAGAGAGGGTGCATACGATAACATGAAGCTGACTTGTGGATTCAGAGAGGCCGCGACCACGCTCACGCTCCTTATGTCAAATTCCGCGAGCTGTGCGGACTGGGGCGTGCCTTCTCCTTCGACCATGCCAGAATCACTCTCTTTCTCTCATTCCATCCTTCGCTCTTCCCCTAATATCTCTCTCTCTCTCGATCTTCTTCCCATTAAATTCCTCCAAGTATTGAGATGTTTCAGTTATCACGAGAGATGCTGTCAACCGGTGTGCGAGAAAGACTGCGAGAAGTGTACGGTCGAGTTGGTAAGACTCCCGAAGAACCTCTTTGACAGCTGAAGAAAAGCGGTGATTGAGATGCTATTGACCTGTGGGTCGGCGCCCTTCTGGAGGACCCCGTGGTACGCGGGCTGGTCGGTCCAACCATCGCATGCATCATCGGACCCCAGTTCAAGAGAACGAGGGATGGAGATCGGTAAGGAACAGAGGGCGAGAATGACAATCTTCTCTTCTTTCTTCAGCTTCTACTACGAAAACCCCGGCGTCTTCACGCGAGCTCAGCTGACTGAAATTAGAAGGAGCTCACTCTCGCGAATCATTTGCGACAACGTTAATGTCAATGTCAGTTGCAGAAGCAGTGAAGAGAGTGATACAATGATAGAAATGAAGAAAGATGACATGGTTGCAGATGGTTCCACGCGAGGCCTTCCGCATCGGAAGTATGACTCCTTGCTCGCAGATTCCTCGCATGGATCTAAGCAAGTGGAGAGAATAGAAACACGCACTAAGCCCTCAAGAAGGTCCGCTCTTTTTAGTATTTCAAGTCATACTTGATCTATCAAAAAGCTAACTCTGATCTACTTGTACTTGCAGTTGTTGCTGAGCCCCCTTCCGGTGGTTCTTCTTCTCCCCTTTCCTTCTCTCTTATCCCTACACAATCACTCAATGCGGGCTGAACACGCGTTTAATTACGCGCTTCGTTTTTATTATTCATAATAGACTAGGGAAAGCGGATGATTTCCTCTTCAATTCAGAAAGGACTTCCATGTCGACATTCTTCCTCACTTAATGCATTAATAATTATGAGATGTCTCGCAGCCTCAGATACGTGTCTCCCTCACTTTCCATAATATTACCATTCCGTATACTTGCCTGAGCACTGCAACCATTCGTCTCTACCAGGCGTGCAAAGTAGACAAAATTGCATGTTCTCCTCTTCTTGCCTCTCTTCATATCACAATAGGACTCTCGTGTTTGCTCCATTTCCTGCTTGTTTCTGTGGCCTTTCACGCTATCCCTCAATCTCCAGAAGAGCTCAATATTAATTGGAAATCGTGCATATCCTCCACACTCCTCGGTGAGTTTAGCTGAGATGTTACCCGAGTGTCTTGATAAAGAAATCCGATGTTCTTCGACAGAACTGCCCAAACAGAGAGGACAAACATGATATATTTCGACTTACGTTGCGGACTGGTTGCACTGGATATGCAATAATTCCAGACTTACGAGGAATCAAAATGATAGAATGAATACGTTCCATCACAAAACTAAGGAATCACCGAGGAAGGGCTACAACTGCTAAATAACAAGGGATGACTTAGCGCAAATGAAAGAAGACAAGAAACCTATGATGAAATCGATAACAATAACTATTACTAGTAAATAAACAACGTTAACTCTATAACGATGTTCTCTTATCTACATGGAATGGGGTACAAGACAGGGTCTCCTCGCCACTGCTAGCGATAAAGCACGGGATGGGAAGAAACTTCTAAACCCTCCTTATTTGGAGCATACTGTGACTGTTAAACCGGTGTTGACAAAGAAAGGGAGAAAGAGTGGGACAGTGAACACGGTAAAAAGAAAAATTGCATGCTACAGAAAGGGTTGGAAACCCACAAATTAAAGACCCACGGAACTTCGTCATGTGACAGTGATATTCCTACTTTTTCATAATCATCCCGTAGGTCTCGTTCAAATATCTCTGATTAGATATCTAATGAGAGTTTATACCAATTATTTAGGGACTAGCAAATTCATACCGGTAGAGCCCGCGAAGGAAAAAAAAATGCAGCAAAGGGAGACAGAGTGTAATTCAGTGAATGTGGCACATTATGAGGTGGCGGAGAAAACAGAATGATAGAGGGAGAGTTGTTGAAGACACAGAGAAAACGGTGCAAACCATCTGTTTAGTATTAACACCAGAGAGGGAAGGACGCACAACCGATATGCAAAGGCACAGAGTTAGTGAATGACAGGAGTCAAGGGGGGTCAGCACGGCCCTTTCTAGAAGGCAGGGGAGGGGGCACCAAGGTCACCCTCTGCTGCGATGTCATCTGATGGACCCTTCTCACACTCCTGGAGGAGCTCAAGGGCATGCGGAGGCTTCTCTGGACATGGAGAGGGCGCCTCGGGTGCAGGAGACGACAAGTCCTGCAAGAAAACAGTCAAGAGAGAAGTCACTCAATACTCAAAAAGAAAGACAATCCAATGGTCACCCCGATCAAATAGAATAACTGGTAGTGCATAAGAAATTACAAGGGAAGCATGTTTTCATTATTTTTTACATGATTCTCACTGCCAAGACATGAATGTTAATATTTTAGTAAATCTCTTTGATTGATGTTCAATATTAAAATTTTTATCAAGTCTTATTAGGTGCAAACCTCTTGCACTTATTTCTTTATGACAAGCAGATCAAATTAAGTGCATTCTTGAAAGTTTATTCAACCGAAGGCAATGTGCTTGAGGACTATTCATTTGCGCGTCAGCATAAATGGTAGTCCACAAGGAAGAGTGAATTCGCCATGCACTCCCTATCGTAAAAATAGACTTCAATAAAGAACACAATTTGATCTACCCGTTGTGAATAATGCAAAGGTTTGCACCCCGTAGGGACTGAACGTTGACTTTAAAAACAGATTGCTACCCCCTGCAATCAGATCTTCGTATTTCTCACGATCACTTGATTGGTGATGAAGGTTCGTCACTCACTAGAGTTATTTACTTCAAAATTTACTTAAAAAAATATATATTCAAAGGAATTAATAGATGAGTCAGAAACTGGGAAAAAATATTAACATAAATTTTTAGGAACTGTGAATCATAAATAAATTTCTGGATCGGCGAGCCAATGGAACTTCCCTTGTTGGTGGAGAGGGAAAGCAGGGGGACAGGCATAGAAGAGCCATGCAAAGAACTAACCTTGTGTGAACGCGGAGGGAAAGTCTGGGGGGAACTGAGAGTCGTCGTTGGGGGAGCGACTGAGGATTGCTTGGACAACAGCTGAGGCCAAGGCGGCTAGAAACATAACAGAAAGAAGAGAAATCCCAACTGAAGGAGAGAGCGAAGCGGAAGGATCGGTCAGGCATTTCATTTATAAGACGATACCTGCGCAGTCGGATTCGGACTGTAGATGACGTTGACCAGAAACATCGCCAGATCTGGATTCGTCCAGTACGAGAAGTGCGACTTCAACACCGACCTGATCAGTAAAGAGGTGAGAGGGGGAGAGATTGAGAGAAAGAGAGAGAGAGAGAGAGAGAGAGAGAGAGAGAGACAGAAGTCATACCAATAACTTTTGTCGGTGAGAGCGGGGTGAACATTGAAGTCGATCCGCCTGGGTGGTCTCTTTTCTTCAGGAACTGCTTGCAAGATTTTCTCAGCGGCAGTCAGCTCCTTCTCAGGCTAAAGCCACGTTCAAATTAGCTGATAATGCAAATGGCACAAAAAAAGTTTTCTGTTCAAGCTGCGCAGGAAGCAGACTTACGGAAAGAAAGAATGACAAATGGACAGCTCTACGATTTCATCATCTCATTTGATATGTTAAACGAAAAAGAAACCTTAACTTTCTTGGCCAATTCTGCGTTGGCAGAAGCTTCTTTCTTTCCATTACTCGTGGAAGACTTGAACCACCAGCCACCGCCACTTTTCTCTTTCTTGTATTTCTCTTCGCGAGGAGGAGAAAGCGAACGAGGGGAGGAGCCTGAGTCAAACACTTATTCTCATCCTATTCCATCCTAAAATACAAGCGAAGACGAACATGCAGAGCGAACGTTTGAGGCCGAGTCATCCGAGTCGCAATCCACTTCCTGAAAGACAGACCATTATTCTCCCATTCTTGGCATCTATAATTCCTTCATTCTCTCACTCTCTCTCTCTCCCTATCGTCTGTCGATCACTCTGTCCTCTCTCCCCTCTTTTTTACTCATTCTCTCTGCTCTTTGACTCGCCCTCACTCTCCATCTCTCACAATTTCTCTCCTCTCTCTCTCTCCAATCACAGCCAACCAACCTCGTCATCGACTTCCTCCATTGCCGGCTGCTCTCCCTTTCCTTTCTTCTCTCCGCTCTCCTAAATGGTACCCTCTGATCATTCTTTTTTGTTCTCGCATATATTGTCTATTTCACTCCTCAAAAGGGTGAAATGATCCTCAGAAATGAGGGTAATTGCCAATGGAGAGTAAGAAAACAAGTAAAATGGTGAGACTTTCTCATCAAGAAAAGATGAAACGAACCCCATCTTCTGGATTCTTTACATTCTTCTGGAGTTTCTTATCTCGAGTGGCTGCTTGCTTCTGTTTCTTCAGATAACTCTTGACAACATCTGGAGGGAGACCATCGTAATCTCCTCTGCAAGAGTTGGTGACAACAAGGAAATCGAGCAGGGAGAAGGAATGGATGTGAACTTTGCACGGGGATCACTCCACGAGAAGATCTTCACTGTTCGAATGTCTCGGTACTCCTTGGCGAAGAGGGGCTCGAGTCGGTATGCAACGGGGTCGTATGGGTGGAAGATGTTGAAGATTCTTCCGAGCTGAACAAGACATCTTCACTTCCAACACTCAGATCTGCTGTCATTCTATCACCATTCCTCATCACTTTCGTTTCAAACAAAGATATGCAGAAAAGGGAATGGTTGGCGCTTTCGCAGCAATGGTTGTAGAATACCGATGAAGAACAGAGCCCGACCAAGTCAGGTGAGGGCAGGACACTCTCTTCCTCAGCACCGCGCATCACGAGAAACACTCCGAGCGGAGAGCCCACGCAGAAGAGATTCGTCACCTCAATCGAAGGACAAGAGTAATCAGGACAGAAGAGTCAGGGAAGAAGCAACCGGAAAGAGAAGTTGTTCCTCTCGCGCTTGGATGAAACATCTGAATCCGCCCGTGATCTCTCGCTGCAGCTTCTCTCTGTTCTCACTGAAGGCCCTCATCGAAGAAGCAGCCGAAGAATCCTCTCCCTCGTTCTGCTCCAGCTGCTCCCGCTCAAAACATTCAGTCTTCCTCTCACCGTTCTTACACCCTCTTCTCTCTTTCCCTCTTCCTTTATATCTCTCACTCTCTTTCTCTCTCCCTCTCCCTCTTTCATTCTCTTCCTCTCTCTCACTAACAATGGCCTTGGCAACGTAGTCATCGTAAAGAAGGAGTGGTGACCAGTGGGTGATGATGTCATAAGTGATGACCTGTTCAGAGTAAGCCTTCCCTTACACTTCACGCCCGAGTCTCAACCACCAACCGATCCGAGAGAGTGCGCAAAGATGGAAATAGGGCCGTCGAACGAGGGGTTGTGCTTCTTGAAGAGAGTATACACTTGGTTGATGGCCCGCACCACTCCTCCCACGATCTGGGGAACAATTCAACATCATTAACTGAGTTGTAAAAAGAGAGAAAATCAATGGTTGTAAAAGCAAAAAGTGACCTCCTTTCGGTAGAGCGGACTCTGGTAGTACATGATATCCATGGCTGTCGAGTTGAGAGTTGTCCTCATCGCGCTCATCTTGGGAAGAGTGATTGTGTCCGTCTTCCCTCCGTCCAGAACCAGCGAACATCTGAGCAACAAACGGAGAAGGAACGGAAAGATGAGGAAGGAGACTCACCTCCACTCCACTGGGAGAAGCATCGGGCGGCTTTTGATGTCCGGATGCACCCGCTCCAGCACCATGTTCACTCCGTCACGGATTCTAATAATAAGATAGTATTCTTCAGGAAGTCAAGAAGTGAAAGGAGAAATGAGATCTGACTGCTCAGTATTCTTGGCGATGAGATTCTCGTATCCCTTCTGGCCGATTCCATGGACAACAAGAATGAGATGGGAGATGGGAGGGGAGCCGTCCGACCACTCCGCTTCGCTCTCATAGCCACGCCGTAGCTTCGTGTCCTTCCCCCACGTCATGTATCTGCAGATCAACTCAGTTAAATACCTTTCAAGCATTTCACCGCTACATGCCAAACAAAGTTAAACCATCGTGTGTTCTGCAAAAGGGCCTAATAATAAAAATATGACATACACCTATGTTATAACTTGTATTCCCAGTACACAAACGCAAGAATATTGTGAATAAGAATACATTTGAACATAATATATACAGTAATCAACTATATTCTAAAGTATAGGTAAAACAGTAAGTCGGAGGGAGTAGAGAGAGAAAATGGAATTGGGAAGAGAACCGGCGCAATGGAGCGAGGCAGCAGGCACTCTCGATACATTCGCCCACTCTGCACGGGAAGAAGAACAAAGGAATACAGTAATCAATCAACAACAACCAACTCATAACTATATCTACATTATGTGGATGAAAACATTACTTCATCAGATAATCTGGCTATGAACACCAAGAAGAACAAGAGAGCGCATTCAGACAGTTCATGAAGAGAATCATAATGAATTACCGTAAGAGACGACCGGTCTTGGTTGTACTGCAGAGGAAGACATCCACGACGGAACTCCACTTCACTTCCAAGTTTTCAGGCAGAGTCAATTCGGCCAGCTCTGAAACAGATCTCCAGTAGAAAAATATAAAATAATGAGAGGAATAAAGACGAAACAGACGAGGCTTGCGGCTGGCTTCCTTCTCAGAGTACATGCTCGCTTCGTTAGGAATCGTCTGGCCTCGGAACTTTTCCAAGTGAAGCTCCTCTATCTTCATCGCCAGAGCATGCTGCAATGGCTAATGGTTAGAGAGAGAGAGAGAGAGAGAGAGAGAGAGAGAGAGAAGAGAGAGAGCAGACAGAGAGAAGAGAGAGAAGAGAGAGAAAGATAGAGAGAGAGAGAGAAGAGAGAGAGAGCAGAGAGAGAGAGAAGAGAGAGAAAGACGAGAGAGAAAGGTAGAGAGAGAGAAAGGAATAAACCTCCAAAGGATGTTGCCAATCGAGGAACCAACTCCCCCTCCTGATTTCGGCTTCATCGTCCTTCCAGTAAACGGCGACAATCTTCGAGTGGTCATCAGCCATCCTAAGTCAGAGAACATTACAATTGCAGGATCCTTTTCCAAGCAAAATCAAATGAAATAGAGGAAACAGATGTAACAGAAACAGAAAGGAGCCACCAATACAGACTTGTAAAGCCCATCGAGAACCACGACTTCGTCTCCCATTTCGTCGAGCTTCCCCTCCGGCTGAGGGTCGATCTCCATTTTATGGTCAAGACGAAAGCGGAGCTCCATGCGGAGAGAATCTGCTCCTGAAGGAAACAAGCACTCCACCCTATTCAATCAACTGTAAAAGAAAGGAGTGAGAGGAAATAAGAAAATAACATTAAATGGGGGAAGAAAAAAGACCTTTAAATGGCGTCCACTTGGGATCGATCTCCTTCCTTCGGTAGAACCATCGAACTTCACAGCACCGTAGTTCCGTCACCTGCCAGGAAGATATTGTAATAAATAGAGTGTTACAATACGAGCAAACCCTTTGTGACCTCCCACGTGCCACTCCCAGATTGCCTAACTCTCATAAACTGACCACTTCAGGCAGTGGAGGAGTATCAGGCGCCTCAAGGGGCGGGGCATAACACCCAAACGTGAGCCAGGAAGGGAGATTGTGGTAACTCATCCGAGTGACTAACACTACTCAACTATATTCTTCATTCTCTAAAATCCACCTTGTTCAGCAGGCACATTGATGCAGCCCGAATGCAATAGCTGTAGGCAGGAGAAGGAGAAGAGGGAGGGATGTGATTGGTGGAGTGAGAGAGAAAGAGGTAGTGGGAGATAACAGAAGACAGAGAGAGAGACAGAGACAGAGAGAGAGAAAGAGAGAGAGAGAGAGAGAGAGAGAGAGAGAGAGATCTGCCAGCTCGGAGTGTTAAAGAGAATGCACAGTTCTCTTTGTGGCCTCAGCCCTCCCCATTGGAAAAGACTGCCAATGGGGGAAGGATGAAGCTCCTCTCCAAGCAAATCGAATAAAAGATTCCAATCGAATGTTTTCATTTTCACCCTTCAAAGAGCATAACCCAGTCCATATCAAATTTTATTTTTACATCCCAAAGGTTTGTCTGGAAGCGGATAATCCCGGATAAAAGAGAAAGATTCAGTCCCCTTGCACATCGAGAATACTCATCTCATGGACAGCAGCCCAGCCGTACAATGTCATCAGGGGGGATTACCGAGGACACCACTCTCGCTTTGTTGCAATCCATATCTGGTCGTCGTCAAGTACGCCAACTTGTTAGCACCAAAACCAAGAGAGACGGAAAGCGATAGTCAGACAGAGACAGAGACAGAGAGAGAGAGAGAGAGAGAGAGAGAGAGAGAGAAAGAGCAAAGAAAGGTAACCCGTGAGGCGCTCCAGAAGTTCGTGAGCACCACAATATGCCTGGCAATGGCCGGACTGGGCTCTCCGCTACCCCGCCGATGGAGGTGTGGCATTGTGGATATACTCTTCTTTCCTTCAGACACTCCACCCGCCCTCTTCTCTCATCGTCACACTCTCTGCCAAGAAAGCCGTCACCATCTACAACTGCGCGCATCCTAATTAGAAGAGAGGAGTCGAGGGCGAAGAGTGGATGTGGGGGCCATCTGAAGCCAAGGGGAACACACGACAATCGATGGCAGATGAGTCAACTAGCGACACTCACAACAATCAAACTGCAAACACTTCACCAGCTGACTGAGCCAGAAGCTGAGTGAATGAAAGAGAATGAAAGCGATACAGAGAGATAAAGAAAGAAAGAAAGAAAGAAAGAAAGAAAGAGAAAGAGAGAGAGAAGACAGCAATAAAAAGAGAGAGCGAGAGAGAGATGCATCACCTTACGAGAACAGCGAGAGAGCGGAGTGGACAGAATGAACCCGGAGGCGACGACTCAATCACGGTCAATAAATGACTTCAAAAAAATTAAATAAATGAAAGACTGCGTGAAATAGTAGCAAGACTAAAGAAGAGAAGAGAACGTCGTAGGGAGAGTGGAGACGACAGTTTCAGATACTAGAAAGAGTCTATCCTTACAAGGAAAGAATGGCAGTGAAGAGCCTTGGAATCCTTCCAAGAATGGCGATATCAGAAGGCGGAGCATTCGCTCTTATTCCTCTTCTTCACCCTTCCTATGAACCTACTTGGACACTTCTCTTCCTCTGCCTCTCTCTCTCTCAAACGTAATAGACACGGATGGGACGCGGGTAGCAAAATTGACTGACATAGCCAGGGGATAGCACGTCTCTTCGAGCCAGGGCTTTGAAAGGAAGAGCGAAGCAGGCAAGTTAGCAGACTGCTTTATTTTCATCCTGGCACGACAACATGATTCAGAACTTATTGTCATTCCCAGGCCTATTGCCAGGGAAGCCAAGCGATTGCTTCGCCTTTTCTCTGCCATTGCTCTTCTTGTATCCACAGAAATTTGAAGAGGAGAGAAGAAAGAAGAACACTGTTCAGGGAATGCCAAGGCACCGCAATATGCACGGCCTCTTCATCACTTAAAAATAATAAAGAATTCAACCAGATGCAGCTAAATACAGTGAATAAATGCCGCCATTTCTTCATATTTTAATACATGAATAGTAAATATGGAGACATGTATTTGAAGGAAGATAAAAGATAATTGAAGGTTGAAAGCTGACCTTGCGATGAATTGTTCTGGGGGGAGGAACAGGCGGAGGCAGAGAGGGAACGGCAGGGGCAACTCTCTTCGAGACTCCTCCTGCCACGGCCCTTCCCGGCTCATCAGAAGTCATCTCAAGAATCAAAGCATTACAGGATACTTTTGAACTCAATCAATCCTACCAGAAGCAAAACGGATTGCGATGGGGAAAACAGAGATGAGGAGGAAATGGAGAGAAAGGGAGGCAAATGGAGAGCAAGAAAAAAAATGAACAGAAAGATAAGGGAAGGACAGGGCACGAACCGACCACTGCCCAAGAATCGCTGAGCAATGATTCCAATGCTCGTACAAGAAGAGCGATTGTTTTCGTCGCAACTTTGACTATATTCACGATATGTAAATTGTAGATGGTCCATTTAATTCAAATAGAGACTTTAAAATCATCAACCAAATAAACTAGGGAAAAAAGAATAGAAAAGCCGTAGAAAAGTTATACGCTCTTTTAAAAAAATTTAAGAATGAGATCAGGGAATAAAAGGGTGGTCCGAGGGTCCAAAGAAAGTGGGTGGGTAAGCACCTTCGAAGGCCTCGACAAATAGAATGGGTAAGCCAGAAATTTAAATTTTAGGGTCTCAAAAACTGCGTGGGTAGTCCGATTCGGACCACCCTTTTTTCCACTGAATGAGATAAACATGGAGAGAAAAACCTCATCTAATGATTAAAAAAAAACTATTTGGCAAGAATAATCATTAGACGCACCTTCAGAAGTGTCAAAAGGAATACTCAGACAGAATGCTTCACGTTTCTAGAGAGTCCACATCCAATGGACATCCAAACTACACTGCAAGGGTGGAAAAAGACTGGAGGGTTGCAGGTTTCTCATTCGATATGATACTGCAATGTGCTAGCAGCATGAAACCATCGGAACACGGTGAGAGAGAGAGAGAGAGAGAGAGAGAGAACGCGTGAGAGAGGGAAATAGTCGAGGAGAACTAAGCGCAAAAGAAATTGCACGTAATGAACGTGAATGCCAGAGTTAAGAGACAAAGAGACAAGGAAAGCTAATCAAAGCGGTACTGGGAGAGCGCTGAATGCCATAAAGTACGGAACGGGACAGAGTGGAAGGGAGAGAGATATAAAGAGAGAGAGAGAGAGAGAGAGAGAGAGAGAGAGAGAGAGATGAGAGAGAGATGTCTGTGAAGAAGTCTCAATGAAACAGTGCGAAGGGAGGGATGCACACTAATCCAACCTCCTCATAATATTGATGGAGACAAAGACTAACTCGCCCTAGGGAGCCCTCTGAGTTAGCAGAATGAACTAAGTATGAGGGAGTGAGTCATTAACGCTTTCCTCTCCCTCTCTCGCTTTCTCTCTAACCGTCTCTCTTCTCTTTGTCTCCTCTCTCTATCCCTTTCTTTCTTTCTCTGCGTCTCTCACTCTCTGCCCCTGCTCCAGAAGAGCAAACGGAGGCTACCTGTCTATTCATCGCCAGCAACTATAATATTGTGCAGAATAGCACACCGTGCGGAAGGACTGCCTCCCTATCACGGGACTCCATCTCTTTCTCTCTCAGGTTAAAAGCTACAATTAGAGAACACAAAGGGAAGAGAAGTAAAGACAAAAAGATAAAGTTAATCGACAAAGTTTTTCTTATATGTAGGAAATAATAGACCGGAAAGGTTGGAATCCAGTGAGTTCCTCCTCACTAGCGCCTCCTCTCGTGGACAGCATTGAGGAACGGCCAAGAGAAACAACAAAGAGCAAGAGAATCGGTCTTCTTCTTCAAATTTCCCTCTCTCTCTCTCGTGTTTCGGTCGTCAGCAGCAAGCTCTCTCGCCCTGTTCTCATACCTACTCATTTCCCTCTCTCTATCTCTCTCTGCCGACATGTTTACCCGGTGCTCGCAGCGGCACGTAGACAGGCACAGTGTCTCGAGGCATTTTCAAGAGAGAGAGAGAGAGAGAGAGAGAGAGAGAGAGAGAGAGAAGAGAGAGAGAAATGAGAGGCGCATTGGGGCGTAGGACTGGAGGAGCAAAAAAAAAAGATTGAATACAGTAATAGAAATAAGAGGGAAGATGACAGCTCTCCATAATACTCGGGCATCGGAATAATGACCCGTACCCTCGACAGTGCACGTGAATCTCTGATAAGGGGTCATAAAAGGCAATGATGAAAGTAATAATATTCAAAGGTAACGAAGATGAACAATGCTTCATTAACTGTTAGGAAGAAAGGGGGTTAAAGAGTACAAAATGCATACCTTCTGTTGTGCGGGGAGACGCTCGGCCACTCGCTTGGATTCTACAAACTTTGAAGAACGCGGTACCTTCAAAAGGAATTCATAATATTGTTATGACGAAAACGAAGCTGCATAGGTGACAGAGGGTGACTTAGTGGCGAAATAAAAAAATTCTTACTTCGCAGCTTCTGATGTCTTCGTCGATCGCCTCCTTCGCCTCCTCCGGTGGCTCCTCCTCCTCTTCTTGCATTCCTTAACAAAAAAAACATGATCCATCTAAATACATAGTTAAATAAGTTGACAAAATAAGTTGACAATTAAGAGAAGCGCAGACATTTTCAGCAAGGTCTTTTAAATTGTTCCGATATGATAATTGCGAATGTATAATAGGAACTCGAGAAAATTTCAAGTCGGAATCGTCTTCTGATGTACGGCAAATTTTCGATTCGAAATCTTGTTCTGAATCCGACGCTACTTTTCTTGCTCTTTCAGCACTGCCATTTTGACGAAACTTGTGATTCATTTTCATTCATGATTGCTGTCGTGGCGGAGAGATCGATGAGAGGAAATTGTCGATTGGCTAGTGTTTGATACCACGATTCCATGTTTGTGTAGCTCGTTATAGATCTATGACATTAAAATACATACGATACATAATCCAAATCTCACTTGTTTATTACATGAAAGCCAAATCCTATATTGATACGGTGTTATACGTACGTTAATGTTTATCTACTGCACCTCGAGTTTACGCAATCCACATAACATTTCACGTATCCATTATCCATGTTATTCATTAGCTTTTAGGATACTCAAGGGGAAGCAAAGATGTTTTAATCCTGTTTGAACATTGAATTGACGAGTTCAGTGTCACATTCAACGAGGTCCTTCTCAGTAGCAGCGAGTCGAGGCTGCCAAGGCTGCGACTTCCCCAGCTGTTCTCGAGGAACACTCTCGTGGAACTTGTATACGCACACCTTCAACAAGGACCGACTGAGAAAGACAGCCAAAACTTATTGCGCTTTCAGTATATATATATATATATATATATTTTGATTATAAAGATTTTTGCATCACGTAATAAGGTTGGCATAGAGGAGGGAGTTTCTCACTTGACCGGGCGACTGTCCACATCGAATGGTGACAGTGACATTTGGGGATGAAGCTGCCCCTTCAACCGGATCATCCAGCCCGACGCAGAATTCATCCGCTTGCTCTAGCAATTCCTTGTACAGCTCAACAGCTCCTGCGAGAGAGAGAGAGAGAGAGAGAGAGAGAGTACAAAGAGAGAGTACAAAGAGAGAGAGAGAGAGGGTGCAAAGTGGAGTAGTCTATGAAGAGATGATAAGCAATCTGACCATGATCTTCGGTGACAGCGACAAGAGCGCGGTCTGGAGCAGAGCCATCCGGACATCTCAGAAGACCGTCTACATTAAGTCGGCGACCAGCCGGGAGAGCCATGGTTAAGAGGCAGCCAGAGAATTGAAGAAGGCATAGCCAAAGGGCCATTCTAGTTCTCTCTTCAGCCCCGAAACACCGAAACACTTCATATGCCATCAAACATCTCCCTCTTGCAAACACAGCTGCGGAAATCGCATTCAGTGGATTGTAGGAAGTATACACATATCCTAATACAAGCACTTCTAGACTGTAAATTCCTAGAACTGCGAGAAAAAGGAACTGAAAGAGAATATTCTCTCCAATTCATCCCAATACTCTGAACAGGCATTTGCTTTCTCATTTGAAGTGGCATTTCCGTAGCAACAACAAGAAGTCATTTAATTGTGTCCACGGAGAACAGTCACAGCATAACCAACACAAGAAGTAATCGACTCGTGCACAGCCTCAGCTAGGAAATGTTGTAGCTATAGTTCAATTTGCTAATAGTTCTATCTATAAGTATAAAAAGCAGCATCACCTAGATGTTTCTTACAACTTGGGACATTTACATACATGTTTGACATTAGCGGAACATAACTTGAACGGCTTTGTACCGCTCTGGCTCGAGATGGCAGAGAACTTGATGGAGGATAACAGCAGAGAGACCCCAGATTCGGAACTCCGCGGGGATGAATGCATTCTGTAATCCACAACAGTCATCACCCTCATTTACAGTGCCCATTCCACAACTCACTCCAGACTTCGCATGAACTGTGAAGTTCCGGACAGGAAAGGCTGGCAGGCGATAACGAAACTTAGGATGGACGAAGAGAGTGGAGGAAACGACGGAAAGGAGATGAGAGATCGGCACGGAGAATACACTCACTACCTGTAATATTATGCTGAACTAAAGAGATAGAGAGAGGGGGAGAAAGAGGAGGATAAGAGAGAGAGAGAGAGAGAGAGAGAGAGGATAGACAGAGGGGGCGGAAGAGAGAGAGAGAGAGAGAGAGAGAGAGAGAGAGAGAAGAGTGAGACATAGAGAACAGTGAAACATAGAGAAAGAAAGAGACAGAGAGAGAGAGAGAAGAGTGAGACATAGAGAAAGAGAGAGACAGAGAGAGAGCGCGAGAGAGAACAAGAACAGAACCAACTTCATCGTGACTAATTTGAAGAGATTGAAGACAGTGTGGGTCGTGGAGATACCCAACAACAGGAGTGACAGCCCTGTCGAGTAGCGAAGTGAGGACAGGTTGGATGGGAGACCAGACCGAGATGGAAGAAGCCCCCAAGCCAGTCTCCTCTTCGGTCTCTCGTAGGGCTGTCTCAATCAATCTGCTCCCTCTTCAGCCAACACAATCACTATCTTTCATCCATACACGGAATATGAAGATACGAACCTGCACTAGGCTTTCGCCCTTTTCAGCCTTTCCTCCCGGGAAGCACACCTTAAGACATTACTTTGTTGACCTGAACTGCCATCTTCTCTTATTTAGCTTAGCATCACTGAGAGTGAGAACTAACCTCTCCCCGATGGGCCCTCAAAGAAGTGCTACGTTTTGTGAAGAGAACAGAAGGCGGAAGGGCAGGCGAGCCACCGTCCACAAGGGGAACCTCAACTAGGGAAACCTCAACCCCGCACATCTTTTTTGGAACTGGGAAGAAAAATGGACAGGAAGGGGCACTTACCAACACAGATGATCCGAGTTTGACGTTCTCCTTGCGAGCGAATCTTGGATGGTCCGGCAGTCCCGAAGTACCGGCTTCCACACTCTGCAAGGTGTAGAATATAGATATCTCCTAAATCACTCT
Source organism: Allodiplogaster sudhausi (assembly GCA_945643635.1). Taxonomy (NCBI): domain Eukaryota; kingdom Metazoa; phylum Nematoda; class Chromadorea; order Rhabditida; family Diplogasteridae; genus Allodiplogaster; species Allodiplogaster sudhausi. Next base: position 7,392,973 of record CALZFC010000005.1, read on the forward strand.
CCCTCCCTATTTAATAGTAGATTCTAACCGCGAGAAAAGCTTGTCGTGTTTCAGCAGAGAAGCAGCGCGCCTGAGTGAAGATACCCCGCAACATGACCCGTCTAACTTCCTCTTCGCAGAACTAAATGGCCTTTTCTGCAGTCACATGCATGTTTAAGGAAATAGTAATAGGTCTTTTAGCCCTTATGTATCTAAAAAAAACACCATCTTAAATTACGAGATGTGTCACAAATGTCCGTTTATTTGACATCGAAAGGCAATTGAAAGGGCACCGCAAAATAGCCAGCACTACCAGTACATCCCCCTTCCTAATAAATGCTATAAACACTGGAAACATGCATCTGAAGCAGTTAGAGAAGTCAGAGTCAACACAGGAAGTGTAGAGGAAACCTATTGCTGGGAGAGGAGAGATCAGTAGGCATCAGTCATGATCTTCAGCATAAAATGCGTATAGAATGGAGCAGAGAGAAAAACAGAAACCGAAAGCGAGTGCGCGAAAGAGAGAAAATAAATACCGAAGTAGTAAAATAAATAGATTAAAAATATATCAAAATACATATGAATAAATGGACAGCTTGGTACAAGTCTAAACAACTGCTAAGAGCCAGGAATGAGATATAAAACAATTCCAAGCATTGATTAGAAAGAAGGAATATATAACTGATGCGGACATTGGAGAGGAAGTCAAAAGCGCGGAGAGCTGCGTGGAGCAGCAGAAAAAGAACGGCCGACCCTCTGGGCAGCCGACCACCAAGGCAACCTGCAGGCAATGAATACTGTAACTGACAGTCTTACTAAAGTACGGTAGGCGTACAAAAACACCACCATATGGAAAAATTGCACTATACTTCAGATACCAGTTACAAGAAAGGAAGCGACCAGACCATGAGCGATGATCCAAGCTGAGCTGCACTTGGCCGAGGGTTGTGGGCGGGCGGAGACAAAACGGAGGGGGATTCAGTCGAGAGACCCTGAAAGCACTTCGCATCACTTGATGGACAAAGAGAGCACCATCCACCACACACCCAGGGAAGCCGCTACCAAGCCACGCCACGAAAGATGACCTTGTGGAGGGAAAGGAGAAGACTGCCTCTGGAGCAGAGAACCCTCTTCAAGTAAGCAGAGTAGCAACCGAACTGGAGACGGAGAGGAGACAACGGAGATGGACGAGAAAGCCAGACAACTCTCACCACAATGCCTTTATCGCACACTCAATTAATGTACACACAAAAGCAGTCAATATGACAGGCCAAAGTTGAGGCTGGAGCGCATCACACAGCCAGGTGCATGTAACTGGCTGAATAGCAGAGAATGGTAAGAAGAGAGGAAGAGGGAGAGAGAGAAGAGCGGGAGGGGGGAGCAAGGAAAAGTTTCACTCAACAGATAAAAGAAATGATTCTCCGTTTCCCGCATTGAACATTTAATTTTCGTCATTTTCAACTGAAACAGAAGTAAAAACAAGTCCGCTAAATAGCACAAATTGAATTAAACAAATCGACCAAGTGTAAACAATTTTACAGTACGAACAATGGAATAAGAATATGACTAGTATATATAAATATAATACACTACGTCTGATAATTTATTCAATGAAAAAAAGGCAAACAGGAAGACCTACAGATCAGAAGGCACTGCCAATGCAACCACGTATAACAGAAGATGCCCTCGTGGAAACTCATCAACAAATTAATCTTTAGTTTGACCAAGCAGTAAAATAAAAACTGCTATCACAAAGGAGAGGAAAGGATGCGAGGGTGTCACACGCAGATGAGTTGCAAGGACAGCAAGGAGTGCACCGTGGAATAGGAAGCATGAGTGAGTGGAGAAGAGAGCCAGCACATTATGGTACTGGAGGGAGCTGTGGATGGACGTTGATGGGGAATATTGCAGCCATCACGGAGATGAGCAGGACGACGGCAGAGATGAAGCCCCAGATGAAGCAGTTCAGTGGAGTGAAACTGCAAGGAGACCACCACCACTCGCACCCACACAACAAACTACTCTGAAACTGCACTCTGCCAAGCGGGGAAAAGCGGTTAATTGGAAGTTATGTGGGACAGCCACACAATACAGAAGTAGTTATTCAGACTCGGAGAGAACGAAAGAACGCAAGTGCAAGGGATGAGTGAGTGCTGTTTTAGTGCAAAATGGTCAAATTGGCAGCACAAGAAAAGAAAGAAGAAAAAGAAGTCTGTAAAGCGGGCGAATCGTCGGTATGCAAGGTAAAGAAAACTGCTGGTTAGAAAACGATAATATAATTATGCGGTGTTCGTTCAATTGCAACATCCTAACCGGGGAAAAGGCAATAAGTTAGACTGTGTAGCGAGCACCCAGTTGAGGACATTTGGAGCAAGGCTATTAAGAAATATGCAGATTGTGAGAGATGATAAAACGTATAACAATGCTTGTCACCCTTAGGCAACCAGAGAACGAAATGATTATAGATACAATTATGCTCTTGAATCAATCAAGTTTTCTAATTTGAGCTAACCGATAAAACATATCACACATTGGAAAGAGAGCTAGGCATCTATTTCACCAACAACAACTCGTGTGAAAGACGGAGAAAGAGCGGAAGAGAAAGAGAGGTGTTAATTTACAGTTAGGGAGTTTTCCAAGAAGGACGAGGGAAGAGCGAGACTACCTGAGGTTGAGGGCGTTCTGCTGTCTTTGTCTAGAGAAGAAGGAGCGTTCCCGTGCAGAAGAGTCATTGGAGGAGGGGGCAGAGGAGGTCATCCAGGACGTGCGAGAGTTCGCCTGCAGCATCCTTTCTCTCTCATCTCATACCACAGCTCATTCCACCACTCACTACGTAAGTTGTACTCCTTTCATGAAATCGATAACCAAGTGAATGTGACAGGGACTAGCTTTAAGAAAGACTGCGGAAAAATGAATGCAAAATCTTAATCTCTTGAACAGCGTTCTCGTTGATGAAATACTTTTTATGCATGGAAGGCCGAGGGATTATTGTTTCCATCCGAGGAGAAAGAGGAGACGGATGCGTACCCATTGATAGAATGTCGTGGATACCAGTCTCTGCTCTTGCTCATGCATCTTGTTACTCTGCTCAATCTGTGCTTCCAGCTGATTCAGACGCTTGTCCTGTGCATCAACCATCATTATGAATTTGAACATTAAGAACACCCTACAAAAAAAATATGAAAAAGAGAAAAAAGGAATAAAATAAAGAGGAGAGGAGAGACCAAGGTAGAGTTAGAGAGAGAAAGAGAAAGAGAGAGGATGGGAGGGAAATTAGTAACAGAGAGGAGAAAGAGGAGAAAGGGGAGAGAGAGAGAGAGAGAGAGAGAGAAGAAACCTTCGATTCTATCTCGCGCCGCATGGAGTTGAACTCTGCGAGACTGCATCCACCATTCCGCATCACGAGACTCTGCTTGTCCTCAACGTAAACACAATTAAAAGAGACCCGTCACTTGAGCAAAAAAATTGTCAAGTACCTGGGTGTCAATGACATCTTTCGCCTTTTGTAGGTATTCCTCCAACTCCTGTTTTTTCTTCTGCTCTTCTTCGATTTGCTCTAAATAAACAACATAATATTTTTTTCTAACTGTGTCAAAACGTTATTTAATGTATTTCCTTTCTAAACATTATAAGAAATAGTCAAGTCTTAGAATAGAAACTGAATAGAGGGAAACGATTGCTGACTCCTGAGGAGTTCCTCGCGATCTCTCGCCCTGGATGTCTCCAAGGCTGCCAACTCTGCACTTTTCTTCCACTTTTCACTTTCCAGCTTCTCCATCTCCAGCGAAACCTAACAATAAGATCAACGATAAAAGTACACTTCTTAAAAACGACACAAATAGATGAGATTTTCCACCTTGAGCCGGCTAACCGCAGAGTCTTTCTCACTCCTTTCACCGTTCTCTTCGTGACTCCGGTCAAGATCTGCCTGTAATTTAACGCAATTATCAGAAATGCAGAATCGAACGTCGAAATGGTTGCTTGCCTTCACTTGAAGAATCTGCTGATTAACCGCCCTATTCTGTGCTTCCAACTCCCGAATGCGACTGCGGAGGCTGTCCAACTGTAAGGGGAGAGGCAGAGAGATGCAATGATGAGAGAAGAAAGGGGAGAGGCAGAGAGATGCAATGATGAGAGAAGAAACACTCACCTCCTCATCCTTCATTCGCAATTCGTCAGAATCCCTGGCACGTAGTCGGTCGTTTTCCATCTCTACTTTAGTAAGGCGAGCGAGGAGACTGAGAAAAGAAGCTCTTTTCACAAATACATCTCTAATATCCTTATTCATAATAGTAAATGGAACAGATTTACAACTGAGAACATCGAAATATGAAAATACAAAATACAACTTTCAACTTACTCAGTAGTGGAAGATTTGTGCTCCGGAGTCCCCTTCAGGTTCCCGTTGATTGATTCCGTTTCCGCGAGGTCATTGCAGAGAGAGTTGTGACGTTCCAGAAAGTATGATGCTTAAAAATATATTATCACAAAATTATCACAAGTTTGCTCTCAAAATACCTTTATTTTTATCGGAAATTTGTTAGTAAAAAATAAAGATTATAAGTAACATCTTTAAAAAAGAAACCGTATTTCAACAATCTAGTATTAGAGAAAGAACCCAACCGTGCGAGCTTGCAATCTTCTCTTCCAAATCGGCCTTAATCTCCTGCCATCGCTGTCTTTCCCCTTTAAAGTTGTCAATCTTCTCCTCCGCTTGAGCCAATTCAAACGACAACTGAAAGGGTTTTCATTTAAATAACAATACAATAAAAATGAAGACTAACCCGATCAACTCTGACGGCCAAATCGTGTGCTTCTTGCTCCTTCAACTCAGCTGTTGCCTGAAAAGAAGCATAACATTAGATCCTCGTTAGTAAGCGCAATGTGAATGTTCGAGAAGGTAGCTATTGCAGGAAGCAGAGTAACCTTGTACTTGCCGAGCTGCGGCCTGAGCTGCTTGAGCTTGTCGTTCTCCTCCTCCAACTCCACCATTCTCTTCACGTAATTGTCGCATTTCTCGCGCAGCATTTGAAGCTGAAATAGGATTGATAAGAAATTCAAAATTGGCGATTCCCCCATAGGACTTTAGATATTTTCAGCTTCATTAAAAAAACAGTGAGAAAGAAAATATGGCCTTACTCCACAATTTTCCCGTATCAATAATGACCTCTCCTTTGTCGACGCTGCCCTCCTTGAGCTTGGCACGGGCTTGGTCGAGTTGGCTGGTCAGTTGGCGGTTCTCAACCGCCTTCTGCCTGTACTCCTCAAGCTCATCTCTCTGCACCCGCAATTTCTCCTCCAGAGGGGCCAGTTGTTCAACCTGTCAAAAAACCTTTATATTCAAGAAAAGTATGAGATACAAACCCTCTTGATCAGCTCGCAGTTCGCAGCCTGCAGCTCGCTGAGCTGTTCCTTGAGATGCTGCTGTTCCCCATCCAACACCATTAGCTGATCTTCCACCGTATTCTTCGCCGTCTGAAGAAATCCCGTTTCATGCAAAACAAGCTCGAGAGAAATCTCAAGAAATGTTTCAATCGCTCACTTTTGTTTCGCGAAGTTCCTTCTCAAGTCGAGCAATCTCGGCAGCTGCAGACTCCCGCTCTACTGCTTGTTCCTGTAGAGAGAAAGAGAGAGAATAAATAAATATATACTTGCAAAGTGATATTGATTTCTTAATAAAAGAGCAAAGAATAATAAACTAGAGATAACCGCACATTCGCCTGCGCGACTAGTTGTTGCGCCCTCTCCAATGAAGCACTCAATTCTTCTTTCTGCAATCAAAGACAAAGTGTCGTGATCAGTCAATGAAGTAAGCAATTCAAGATGCACTTGATATCATAATGAAAAATCAATCTCTTCTTCCTATATATCTCTCTCTCTCTTAACACATAATGTCACTGAATACAGCATCCAGGCTTCACGGTGTGGAATGAATGGACACCGGGCAAACTCGCATACAAAATATCATGCTACGCTAAATGTGTGAAGGAAAAGTTATATTATATTCTTCGTATTCGACGTTTTACATAGGTATCGACAGGTAAGAGAAAATTCGCAGTGATTGGCCTGGAAATGAAAGCTGAGAGGAAGGAGAGAGAAAGGAAGCGAGGGAGCGAGAGAGAGAGAGAGAGAGAGAGAGAGAGAGAGAGAGAGAATGATGAACGGGCGAAACCTGTTTCTCGACTTCGTGAAGACGCTCTTCAAGCTCTTCTCTCTCACTGTCAGGAAACCCCGAGGAGCGCGAAGGGTCACTCTAAAAATAAACATTTCATCCTTGCATAATACTAATAAACCATTAACCTGAAGAACCCTGAAGTGTGCTGTTGGATATATATTTCGATTTACTCTAGAATCCAAAGAAACTGACAACGGGAGAGACAGGAGATGGCTGCAAGCCGTTGAGGCCGTTTTCTTTCCGTACTTCAGTGACGATATTTGCGATGATACTCTACAATTATAGATTTTTTGCTTTACAGTTTACTTCCTCTGTATTAAACAAAAACAAATAATTGGCATCACGGCATATGATATATGAAAGATATAATAAGCTGTCCAGATATAATAACCTGTATACCATGCTTCATGGTTTGAGTGCTCTCAATAATCTCTTTCTTGCGTGGACCGTATAGGGCGATGTATACAACCAGGGAGACGAGGCGGAGGAGATTCGAGATTCCACCCTCGGACATTGCTGGGAAGAAAGACTGTTTAGGCATGGAACAGATCAGACCGAACAGAGGAAAGCAATAACCAATGTCATCAGAACACGAGCTGTCGTCCAACTGCCACTCCGGGCTGAGTGCGATTCCGAGTTTCTCATCGTAGTATTCTCTCACTCCCGAAATGATCTGCAAGCCATGTGCCTACCATCTCTGAACCATTGCCGGAGAAGAGAAAGACTCCATTGATTGGTGATATCTTAGAGATCATCCAAAGTGCAACCTTGCGAATATTAGTAGCACGAAGGCGGTAGTTGACGTTTCCGTCGTATCGCAGAACTTTGGTGAGGAAAGAAGTGTCGAAGAATTCCATGTCACTGCAAGGCTACATTGCGACAACGGATTGCAAGCCTTAGAATTACGAAGACAAAGAAGAATGGATCTCCGAACAAGTGGTGAAGCAATTCTGCGATAGCTCGGCCCATTCTCAGTTCCGTAATAGAGACCGCCTGTGTTGTGACTTCCAACGCTTGCATCTAAAGCAACAAAAGAATATGATTATGACCCACCGCCGTGTGATTAAAACGAATTTGTCTTCGCAGAAAATATAATTTCTTACCCATTCGATCAGCCCAATGACAGCTTGATGTTCTTCTTTGTCCCATGACGCATCCGCCATCTGTTGTTGACGAGAAAAAGGTTTTCGCTTGAGCTGTCTTACGAATCCCGGAAAGATTAACAACAAAAAAAACTGCAAACGGCGCGGGGAGAGAGCAAGGACAGAGCGAATAGCAGATGAAATAGTGAAAGTTGGTTAAGAACAAGAGATATAACAAAGGTGAATTAGAGAGATTACGCGACAGCAGAGATGTGAAGCTGTGTCAAAGCCGGTGCCATGAGCTGATGAGCCTAACAAGAACGCAGTGTGAGCCGTGAAAGCGAAGATACCAGGAAACGCGTCGCTGACCGCGCGCTGGTTCGGTATGACACTCCGAGTTCGTTGGGTCAGAAAAGATATTATTGACTTACGCGCAGAAGTCGACGATGCTCCCCAACAGTTCTCGCCGAGTACAGATGGGGATCATCATCCATCAAGGCGAGTATGGATATGAGAGTGGAAGAGGAAAAGGGAAAGACGAGAGCGAGGAGATGAGGCAACCTCCCTCCAATGTGGATAACGTGAAGAATGAAGTCAGTTGATCATGTTCGCAAACAATGCACTATTAAATCTTCAATCATTTATCATTTCAAATCAACAACAACTACAAACAACTGCCTAACACAAATGAGGAGTCGGAATGACTACAACGTGGGAACCATGTTCTTAGGACCTTCTTTGTTCAAAGTTGGATGCTCAGCTTGCGCAGTTCCCGGTTCTTCCTCATCCTTTGATCCTTCACACTGGTCCAATTTCTCCTCCACACTCGCTTTCTCAGCTCTCAAACTTTTGTCTGAAGGAATAGGATTTACGTCAAAACAGCACTGAGACAGAATATGAATTAACCTTCGCAGCCTTGAGAAAGTTGTTGGATGCAAGCGATTTGCTTAATGCTGACGAGATGATAACGTTTCAAGTGAACTGCAAACGCGGCTCTATCAGCATATGTTTTTCCGCAGATTTCACAGCAGTATGGACGAATCCCTCAATATTGCCAAGTCTATTGTTTGTATAACAGTGATAAATTGGGACAGCGAAAAATAAAAGGAGAACCTTTGTGGACATTGTAATGGTCTTGAAGTGCTTGCGGTGTTCGTAAAACCTTCATGCACTCCTCCACTTCACACACGTACTTCTTCCGAACATACGAGTTCTTGTACCTGAAGAACAGGAAAGTCATGTATAAAGATGACATGGGAAAGAGACCTCTTCTCGTGAATCGCTGCAATGTGACGCATGAGATTCGAACGAAGTGGGAAAGAATGGCCACATTCTTCACAGAAGAAAGCGCACGTTTTCTCTAAACATTAATGGTCTTATATTTCTCGAGATCTTAAGAAAAGCTAACCAACAACTTGTGTGTTGAATGCATCCGTTCCGGTAGCAGCCTTTGGTGTCTCTTCCGTCTCATCAACTTCTTCAAGTTCCTCATCACCCGAAATGTTCAATTCAAACACCGGCTTTCCATCCTTCGCCTGGGGAATTATCTTTGATTATCATACAGAGCAAACCAAGATTGTTTGTGAGATTACCATTCCAGTATACTGCATATCGGATTGCGCAGGGGATGCTGCAGTCTTGGCTTCTTGGAGGGACCGTAACCGTTGTTTGCTAAAGACCTCACTGGGATGAGCCGCCTTGAGATGTATTCTGCGAAGAATATCAAATGGCATTCTGTATATTCCGAGGGGGACTCGAACCTGAGCCTATTGAATGCAGTGGTGACAGAGCAGCCCACCACTGGACACGCCACTCCATTCACGTGGCACTGCTCGAAGTGACGGCGGACCATCGCCCGCTTCTAAAGAGTGGATTTACATTCACTCTTCGCCTTCGCTAGCAAGTACGCACAATCAATTAACAAGTCTGAAGTGAAATCCGCATTTTAACATTACCAATCTAATTATGTTAGTTGTCACTTAAACCTTCTAAATTTGAGTAAATCTATAACAAGGGGAAAGGGGGTCCGACCCGGTGCTGGTAGTCGCAATGGCTGCACTTGAACTCATCCACGTGTTTCTGTGCTCGGTGAGTTCTCAGCTGATGGAAAGTGCTGAAGGTCTCCGAGCACTCTTCGCATACGTTATCTGCAGAATAAGAAAGGACTTCCCCCTCTTCTTCCCAGAGACTGACGATGAGCCTGTTGATGTGCTCGGATGCGACTGAGTGTCGACGTCTTGAAATCGCAGCGATTGCATTTATGTTCCCGTTTTTGACGCTCAACAATTAAAAGTACAATTTTATATGCGTCAGAAAATCATTTAAAAAATCAATTTAAAAGCATAGAACTAATTGTAAGAAAGTTGTCTCACTTTACATTTCTTCAACGTCTGAAGGAGTGGCGAATACGGCTCCCCAATCGTAGTGGATGTTGTTTGTGAGTAGACTGTAGCCTCAGACTCAGACTCTTCTCCATCGCTCTCCTCAATTCCCCATCCTCCCCTCTCCACGGCACTACTCTCCTGAACCATAAATGAATAATCTCATGAATAGCGAGAAAGCTGATGACCGTTCAAAAGAACTGACTACTCCTTCTCCGGCTCCTCCATTAGATCCAGAGTCATCGTTCACACCCATCTCACCCTCACAGTTTACAGAGGAATCGACAACTTCATCTGTCTCATGGAACTTCGGCTTCTAAAACAAGGGCTCTTCCTTAAGGAAAAACGAACTTCTTTCCCTGGTACCTTATGAGGAGGTGCGGTGAATTCGAGAAGATCGTCCGACTTAGACCTCTCCTCCATTCCAAGCTAATTTAGTATTGCGAAAACGCTCACAAAGACTTCAACAACAAAAATATCAATAGACTCGAACTTGGTAACGATTTAGTGAAAAAATATGATAAAGTGCTTTATCTTTTAGTCTAAAGGCAATCTACAAAATATTAATAATTGAATCAGCACTGACAACAAAATAGGGTATAAAAAAGGCCAAGCCACGCCACAAAATATCAACAAATTGAATGAATATTTCCATATTGAGCAGGAAAGAGGTAAGAGAAAATGAATGCACGATATAGCACAGAAACAAAGGAAAAACCGAACAACATGGATTAGTTTGAAAATAACAATGAAGAGTTTCTGCTTTTGCCTACTAATCGGAATCTGAATCGGGTGGGAGCAATTCGAACTTCCCCTTCTGCAGGAGAGCAGTCTCTGCTACGCTGTCCAACATGTTCTCTTCGTTCTGAATTTTAGGGAAAGAGATAGTATTTTCTACTTGAAATCAATCTTAATTCAAAAAAGAAAAAGTAAAGAACACTGCGATGAAAAGACACTAACGCCATCGTCTTCATCAGGGGAAGCAACCCCATCTCAGCCAGCTTCTCCTTACTCAACACCTCTTCACCGTTTCTCCGCTCCACTGCTTCTTCCTTAGTGATCACTGACTTCACTTGCTGCAGTTGATATCTCGCCAACTCGCTCGGACATATCTAATGGAAGAGCTTTGGTTATCGGGGATTCAGATAATGAAGGTGAAAGAGAAGTTCGGACAATGTCCTCGGTTCTCTGGATTGGCCAGTCTTGAGGAAGGGCTGCGTGGATAGTAGAGGAATCCTTGATCGCCTCTTCCAGAGAGGCCAGCGAAGAGGGAGTCAGACTCGGCATCGATGCCTGCATTGCATTATTCATCTTTCTCTTCCCAAACAACTAGGAATAAACACTAACATCGTAAATAGTTGGGAAAAATCCAATGAGAAACCAGGATAAAGAAGAAAAAGGAACAGGCAAATGTGGAGTGAACCAACTAACATTCTCAGTAGCTCTTACACCATGCAGGAATGCAACAAGTTGAAGCAACTCCGTCGGGATTGAAAAACAAGAGACACCTTCAAGTATTACTTAATAGAAGGAGTAAGGAGAAAAAAAAGGAATAATTACCCAATATAAAGAATAAAAAAAATAAAGAATCGAGAAAGAAGAATGCAATACCGAGCATTGCGATTTGAGAAGGAGTGGGGGGAGAGTACGGTAGTCTGACAAAACACACGCGGGAAAACATAGCAGACATTCGTGGAGTGGACAAATCTGAATCAACCATTTACAGGTGTTTGGGCTGTAAATAAAGGCCTAAACCAGATGTGGTTGAAGAAAAATCGTGCCAGTTTGTGTACTTTGCATATCTGGTGACGATGAATGTTCATGATTGACGAGCGCTGATTCAGAAGATGGAGAAGAGGACTGCACCGCAGAATGGGAAAGGGCCATCTCAGCTGCCAGCTCCTGAAATGACCCTCGTCCATTCTCATACAATTCAGCTCTCTGATATCTCACAATCGCTACCTTGACAATAATGTTGAAGGCAAGCATGAACTGGTCAGGGAATGGCCTCCTCTGGCGAAGCTGTCGACGACCTTCCAGAAGAAGAGGGGACAACGGAGAGAGAACCACTACTATGCGAGACGCAGACGACAGAGCAGACAGCAACCAACGGGAAGGACGAACACCCGGAGAGAGAAAAAAAAGAGAAAGAAATAGAAAGAGAGAGAGAGAGAGAGAGAGAGAGAGAGAGAGAGAGATCAAACCAGGCTTGAGAAGCTGGTCAGAGTCGATAAGAATTCTGGCATTCGCAGCAAAGCGAAGAACCTCACCAAACTGAAAAAATGTATTCACAAACAACTGTATAGATATGGGAAATAAATTCAACAAAAGAGTCAAAAAAAGAAGAAAAGTAAAGTGCCAAGAAAACCTCAAAAACTGCCTTGCTGTGCTCGTCAAAGTCATCCGAGTAGATGAGAAGTACCTCGGGAGTCTCAGTCAATGCGATGTCTCTGAATTCATGCCCATCACACAGACATTGCGAAAGCTCCAAGAATGGACAAAAGAAAAAGGAAAAGAATGTGATTGACTCGATTCTCTTCGCTGCCCGCCGTGTCTGCCAGTGCATATACAGAATTCCCAGCAGCACGCTCACCATCGCGATTCCTAACAATTTATGAGTCTAGTTACAAAACAAATATCCATTAGTTGTATATGAAAATATTATTCCGAGGAAACGAGCGTTACCCAGCAAAGTTCCAGCGACGACAGGACCGACGTCTCTGGTGACCCAAAGCATTCTCTGCTGCAGGGTTGCGTAGTGGTGGGAAAGTGTGAAGTTGAGATGAGTGTGGGGACAGGCCCGGCAGGCGGAGTCCTCCCCTGACCCTTGTAGTCTCTTCTCTTCACACCACAACTCGCAATCGCCACGCGAAACAAAGCCATACAAGGAGTACGAGCCACGAGCTGCATTCTTCCACTTCACACCTTAAGGCAACTTCTTCTACTCCTTCATATATCAAAAATACACCTGAGTGTAGATTATGTATAAAGAATATATGTATGTGTTAACCAGTGTCAGGAGTTTCGACTATGAAAGTGTGTAGAAGACGGAGTTGTCGCTGTCCATCCTCATCCACCACATACAGAGCCAGAGTAATCTTGTTCCAGTGTACACCGGAGGGGAGAGTGAAGCGAAGCCAGACTCCGTCTGCCGAGGAAGTCAAGTCCACCAAGAGAAGAGGGGACCAAGTGTGCACTCGAGGATGCTGCTTGAGCGAGGAAGGCTGCAAGAGTCATTCTTCCGAAACAAATAGAATATGAAGGATGCTTACTCGGAAGTCGTAGTAGTCTGCCACTTCAGGGAAGAACTGCGTGTGGTCGGGGGCAGTGAACACCACAGAAGCCCTTAATCAGCTTTCAACATAACACACTCCAAAAGAAGTATTAGCTAACAAGCATTTGTGAGGAAGAACAGTGACATTGACGAGGTACTGGGACTTAGCGAAGAGTCGGAAACAGTCGTATGCATACAGAAACGGCAGCTGAATCACTCATTCATAGAATACTGCACTCTTCAACATGAAGTTCCACCTGGATGTTAGCTTCGTTTGATGGTTTCATCAGATGGAAGCCTCGGCAAGGGTAGATCATTCGCCCCCACGTCTTTATCTAAATGCTTAATCATTTTAATACTGCCAATTTTCATCTTGATATCTACAAATCAAGTAAAAATAACTCTGGCTCGAGAATTGAATAATGAAAACACTTCGAATCCAAAAGATTGTTACAAAACCAGTGTTGAAATACGTCTGATCATGACAAGGTGTGTAAGAACGTCTGGAACTATTTTTTTTTAAATAACCTATCTTACCCGCATTTTTTCACTTTGTAACCCACCGGATTGGCCGTTAACTCCCCAGCCCAAGTCCAAAGGCAGGCACTATTTCAAGACTGAATAAAACAGGATGAAGTGGTAGGACCTGGCTCTGATGGCCGTGGCAGTAACTGTCCTCTCCATCCGGCGCATATAAACAATGAAGACGAATGAACACAGCGTGCACTTCGGAAGAATGTACAAGAACTGAGATGTTCGTGTCTGCATACGGTAGTCTGCAAGTTCTTGGACCAAATGGAGAACTTAAATGCCATTCGAATCATCAAAAATGGTATTGGTTACGAATAAAAAAAATATGAAAATGAGAAAAAGCCTACACATTGATTCCCTTCGGAATGACAGCATGAGCTCCAATTTCGACTGAAACAACACTGGGACTGCAGGGTGGCCACGACTCGTATCCGTCACCCTCTCAAGTCAACTCTTCACTCATCAACTCATGACAACGTGACGTCAGAAAATATTGAAAACTGAAAAGCGAACCAGCCAGTTGTGAGAGTTCATTCGCGCAAGCTTTCGTCTCGGAAAAGAGACGAAAAGCTCCGTTCTCCTTGGATACTCCCGTCCCGTTCAAAGCAGATAACTCGAACCGGGCAAAGCATTCAATGACAATGGCTGAGACAGGCAGAGGCACAACAAGTAAAAGCAGCAGCAACAATTTATATAAAAGAGAAGACAAGATTATAGTTGTAGTGGGAAAGGTATGTGATCTCCTCCGTGTTCTATGTTGAGAATAAATAAGGTGGCGTGGCTTGGTGTTCCGTTTAGATCTTCCGATCATGCAGTCTAAAAACTGAATATTATCAAAGGATATAATTTGGTATTTATCAAGTAGCAGAGAATTTTTCGATTATGTGACGTACCCCAAGACTGAACTTTCAATATCCATTGATTAACGATTTAGATGCAGCCGGTTAGAAACCTGTTGCTTGGGTTCGCCTTCTTCGACTTCCGCAACTTCAGCATCGACAGCTACCGCTTCCCTTGCGGCTGCCGCTTCCCTCGCGTCACGTGCTCGGATGAAAGTCTTGGGATGAAGTGGCAGGAATCCGGCAAGACCCAGAATCTCCAGAGCA